>CM052722.1:44731340-44763805 GCA_028551405.1 Uromys caudimaculatus
CTTGAAAGGCTTCTCTTTGTTTATCCCTGTTCACTTGCATTTCTTTAAGGGTGTTATTCATTTCTTTCTTAAAGTCTTCTATCATCCTCGTGAGAAAAGATTTTAAATCTGAGTCTTGCTTTTCTGGTGTGTTGGGGTATCCAGGGCTTGCTGTGGTAGGAGAGCTGGGTTCTGATGGTGCAGAGTACTCCTGGTTTCTGTTCTTTATGTTCTTGCCCTTGCCTTTTGCCATCTTGTTCACTCTGTTGTTAGCTGATCTTACTCTGTCTGGTTGTGGCTTGCCCCTCCTGCACGTCTCTGTGTCAGTACTCCTTGAAGACCAGCTCTCTCTGAGAGGTGTTTGGGTTTGGAGAGCTGTGGCACCAAGTCTGATCTTGGTCCTGGAAGTTGGTGACCTTCAGTCTCTGTGGACCGAGGAAAGCGGGCAGAGTCAGTGAGCTCTGGGGACATGTTGCCCCTGCTAGGGGCTTTTCCACGTTCCTGGGAGAGAGGATTTTCTCCCGGAGCTGCTTGTCTATGCAATCTTAGTGTCCCAGGCAGAAGTTTCCTGCCACATCTGCCCGCTTTTGGGATCCAGGGGGGTTTCTAGGCCCGCCTACCTCGGTCCCTGTGTCTCGCGGGTTCGGGGCAGTACCTGGTGAGCTGTGGGGCGTGTCTTTGGCCCTCTCCTGGGTCTTGCGATCTCCTGAGAGGGATCTTTGTCCCGGCACTGATTAGCTGTGGGGCCCTGTGGCCCAAGCTGAGGTTTCCGGCCGTCGCCAGAAGCTGCTGGCCGTCAGTCTCTGTGGCCCGTGGGAAGCGGGCGGAGTCAGTGAGCTCTGGGGATGCGATGCCCCTGCTAGGGGCTTTTCTGCGTTCCTAGGAGAGAGGATTTTCTCCCGGAACTGCTTGTCTATGGAATCCTAGTGTCCCAGGCAGAAGTTTCCTGCCACAGCTGCCCGCTTTTGGGATCCAGGGGGGTTTCTAGGCCCGCCTACCTCGGTCCCTGTGTCTCACGGGTTCGGGGCAGTACCTGGTGAGCTGTGGGGCGTCTCATGTAGACAATTAACACGTTAAGTAATATGTTCTTCAAGGTCTATCCCAGTGGCAGAATCCATTTTCTCATTAATTCATTTATGTATTCATTATTAATTGAAAATTTAAGTTGAGTAATATTCTATTTTGCTTCCTGATCCTGTAATAAACATTGTAACTAAGAGCAACATGGAGAGGAAAGGGTTTATTTCTGCTTACAGTTTACAATCTATCAATAAGGGAAATCAGGTTGGGAGCTCAAGACTGGAAACTGAAGGCTGGAACTGAAAAGAAGCCATAGAGAAATGCTGTTTACCTACTAATTCCCAGGCACATATCCAACTACCTTTCTTATATAGGCCAAGTCCACCAGAAATTGATGTAGAAGTGCCCAGCCCACTGTGGATGATACATCAATTGCCAATCAAGATAATACCCAATAGACATCCTCAAAGCCCAAGACAATTCTATTTTTTAATTTTTATTTTTTGATACTTTATTTATATTTCAAATGTCTCCCCCTTTCCAGGCCAAGACTTTTCTTTAATTGAGGTTTCCTCTTCCCAATTGTACAAGTTGACAACAAAACTAACCAGGATAAGCTCTGCATTAGGCTCTAAAGATATAGTGATAGATAAGAAAGTTTCCTTGCTTTCAAGGAACATACATTTTGGAAAAGTAGGTATGTGAGAGGTAGGGTGAAGAAGGAGTAAAACTGTCAAGCAGTCAATATTATGTAAAAAATCATATATAATGAAGACATAATGCAGAAATTGTAATTTTGACATGATTGATTCTTGAAAGTATCATAGAAGTGAAGAGATACTCTGTGTGCATCAAGAACATGTATAAGAGATATATTCTGTAAGAAGAGAAATTGTGTGAGGAGACAGAGAAAATAACATTTGCATCGTCGTTACACTATCAAAAGAATGGGCATTGGGTGATTTTAAGCTTGAAATGAAGACCTCAGATAATGGAAAACTGTGGGTGCCTACTAATGAGGCCATTCTCTCCTTTAGTGCAAAATTATCTTTACTCTAGAATGACAGTTTGCATTCAGAACCTTAGTCTATATGGCAAACATTGAGGAATTTATTGCTTAGGACTGTAGGTAGCATAGTGATAACAAGTTAAGTGCTAAGCTATCAAGAAATAAATTCAACAAGCAATTCAATATCTACATGAGAAAAAATTAAAATTCCACTAAGGAATATAGAAAACAATCTAAATAAATATAAAACATGTTAAATATTCTTAGATGAGAAGACTCAGTTTTGTGATGGTGTATTATGAAGATACCTTGGTATTACTTTAAAACAACTTTACTGAACTTATTCTATATTTAATAAGCATAATTGGCTATATCATATATACATGTATACACATATATCTATAGGTACAAATATAAATGTATGCAATTAATATACAAATTTCTATTTCTAAAGTTTATAGGAAAATAACCATTGTATTTTTGAAATTGAAATGTATTAGCCAACTGGTGCTATAATAATTCTTCAAAATAAATAGTCTTAAAACTTTAACTATTTTGAAACTCCAACATTCATTTTCACTGATGTGAAACATTCGGTTAGGTATTGTCCTGGTTTTGGCTTTAAGTTGTAGTTTGAGTAAATGTCTATTCCATGTTGCCTATTTTGCTTTGAGCTAGGTCCTATCTTTGTTATAGCCTTCTCGTGGTGACTCACAAGAACCAAACATGGCAAACAAAACTATACAATTACAGTTAAGGTCTTTGCTTACATAATATCCTCCACCATCCCATTGCCCAAATAAATAATATAATCATATACTGTCAGGCCATGATTGGCAGTCTGTTTTCTGGTAGGGCTAAGGTTTGAATGCTGCAGGCCCAATAGGCTGTCCTCAGCCTACAAGGGATGGCAGCCATTTGCCCAAGCTCCTAGAATACAGCTTCTAACATGTGGCTACATCTCTCCATAGGCCTGTGACATTTGGTCGTGTAAAAAAGGGTCACAACCCCAGCCCCTCCTCAGGTAGAGGCATGGTCACGCAGCCCCAAGCCATCCCCATGTTAATGAGACAACTAGAGACTTAGCCACACCTCTTCCCAATTACTATTTTAACCTTGCTCCTCCCTGAGAGAGTGGTAAGGTCTCACCCACGCCACTCTCCACAATGAAAATAAATGCCTTAGAACTATGGACTGTCTCTATTCATCTTCATCTGCAGTGGGAAACAATGGAACCAGCCTTCGCTTAATGAGCCACATGTCTACTCTCTCATCACTGAAGCTATCACAGCATTTCCAGCTGCAGCAGACTTTCACCCAAGCCAAAGCAGCTAGCTGGCGCCCAAGCTGCCCAGGATGCCAGTTGCGCTCTGCAGCCCCATTTGTTCCCAGCTCTCCCTCCGCATCCGGTGGCGTCTGCTATGTCCAGAGCCTGGAAACTCCAGAGCTGGATGGCATTTCCCAGGAAAGGCCCCTTCCCCCACCCATGGGCAGTGTCCTTGTGGCTTCACATAGCCCCCACCTGCCTGGTGGACTGTGGGAGAATGTGCAGCCGAACTTCACACGTGTCCCATCCCTCCCAGAGCCACAGTGCCTGGAGCGAACATGCGGGACTTCACTCCACCCTGAGTCATTTGTTCCCACAATATACTACATTAAATAGTAAGAGTAATACTCTATCCAGTAGGTGATATTATAAACTTATATTATAAATGTATAGATAAGCATTTGTATAATGAGGAAGTACTATGAAACTGGAACCAATAATTGAAACTACTATAAAACTGATAGGATACAATCTGCATAGACTATTACAACACATTATTAAGTTATGGGAGTAATATATTTCAAAACTTGTTCACTAAATCATAGTAATCAGTGACAGACCCAGATGTGTGTAAAAATCAGTGCATAATTAAGTTGATGGCTCAGCAAGAGTTCTCTGGTTTCTTATAATAGCACCTGACTCTGAATAACTTAGGCTGGAAAGTGAGTTACTAGCAGGACTTCAGGAACTGCATTCAATCATCAGACTGGACAATGAAATCAGCAAATGAGTCAGAAGCAAAAAACCACATGTTTGGAGGTCAGATAACAACTTTAGTTAGTTCTTTTCTATCTTCATGTGAGTTTTAGTGATTGAACAAGGGTCATCAAGCATGCATGGCATATACTTTACCTGCTAAGCCACTTCACCAGTTCCTTTGTTTCTTTTTAGTTTAGTTTTTACTCTATCAAGCCAAAGTTTGTTTAATGTTTTATTGAAAATATTTTTTCATACAATATAGTCTGATCATGATTCCTCTCCCTCAAAATCTCCTCTCAGATTCTCCCCATTTCCCTACTCATTTAACTACATGCCTAATTTCAGGGAGAAAATGAATTCTCTCACTCATTTATCAGATGAAAATAAAATCAATTGGCATGTGAGAAATAAACCTCTAGGTAGTATGGGTGTGTTTGTGTCATCACCACCACCACCACCACCAGCACCAGCACCAGCACCAGCACCACCATCATCACCATCTCCACCATCACTACCATTACCATCATCACCATCACCACCATCTCTACCACCACCACCATCACGCAACATGAAATAGCTAAAAGGGAAAATTAGGATATTAAATGTATAAGGATAGTAAATACATGAGATGATTCTTAACCTTGTTAAATTTTAAATCATGCAAATCAGCATATTAGTCTAAATATATAGCCAGTAAAGCCCTACATCAGATGAAAGCCAGGTTGCTGAGTTTGAATCACATTTCTGCCTCTTATAGCAGAAATGTGACTTATATGCCTGTGTAAAATTAAGTTAATATATGTAAAAATTGAGAATGGTATTTGGAAAATCATAAATACTCCAGGTGTTATTGTTGAAATTGCTATAAGAGAAGTCCTGAATATAAATTTGCATCTCAGTTTTTTATATGAAATGTAGAAAAAACTGAAGATGGGAAGAAAAAAGGCAACCATTTCCTGACAAATTTCAGAAATGAATGTTAGCTGTTATAGAATACTTTTAAATCCAGTGAAAGGAGAGTTTAATCCTCATTAAAATGTCAATTTTAAGTTGAGTGGTGGAATAGCACACACCTTTAATTCCAGTACCCTAGAGGCAAAGTCAAGTGGATCTCTATGATGGGTTCTAGGCCAGCCAGGTCTACAGAGTAGTTTCAGGACAACCAAGGCTACACAGAGAAACACTGTCTTGAAAATCAAAAGAAAGTTATATTTTATTTCTTTATTTTCTGTATGTGCACAGATGTGTTGACATCAGAAAGCAACTTTGTGGAGAGTTCTAGGTATTGAATTCAGCTCATAAGACTTGGTAGCTGACACCTCTAAGCACTGGTGGTGAAACTCGTTTTATAGATATGGAGTAATCTGGGGTCTAAAAATGAATGACACTTGCTTAAGGTAGAGAGTTGGAGTAGTGTCTTAGTTTGGGTTTTACTGCTATGAACAGACACCATGACCTAGGCATTTCTTATAAAGGACAACATTTAGTTGGGGCTGGCTTACAGGTTCAGAGGTTCAGTTCATTATCATCACAGTGGGAGAATGGCAGCATCTAGGCAGGCACAGGGAGGGAGGATCTGAGAGTTCTATATCTTTGTCTGAAGGATTCTAGGAGAAGACTGGCTTCCAGGCAGCTAGGATGAGGGACTAAAAGCCCACACCCATAGTGACACACCTACTCCAACAAGGCCAGAGTTATTCCAACAAGGTCACACCTCCAAATAGTGCCACTCCCTGGGACAAGTATGTTCAAACCACCACAAATAGGAACACAGGCTACTACAATCAGAAATTATTTTCTCAAATAGAATGTGAAAGGACATAAGAAGAGAAGACTACAAGACTTATGGACCCATAGAAGATGAAATAATAGATTCAAATCTGACCAGTTGTAAGACATTATTCAGTGTTTCCATTCATGAATGTGATGTATCTTTCTATTTAGAGCTTCTAGGTTTAATATCTCTAACTTCATACTATTCCTTAGTTTGGTGTCTAGAAATTGAGTACTATGTTGATTAAGGATGGATATCCTCTGGTCTGGAGAGATGCTCAGTGATTAAGAGCATGACTGCTCTTCCAGAGGACCAGAGTTCAATTCCCAGCACCCATATAGCAGCTCACAATTGTCTGTAACTCCAGTTTAAGGGGATCAGCACCGTCACACATATATACATGCAAGCAAAACATCAGTGGACACTTTAAAAAGTAATACATAAATTATATAAAGAAGGAATGTATATCCTTATTTATCTAAGGGATTAAGCAGTTTTTCATTATTTAATATGGTGTTAATGCTAAAGTTTGTTTTAAAAATATTCTTTATAAAAATAAGGAAACTTCTCTTATGGAAAGTTGGCTGAAAATTTTGATTATGAATGGGTAATAGATTTTATTAAATTTCTTTCCAGTCTAATTGGTAGAAATCTTATATTTTTTCTTCATTAGCCTGTTGATATATCTTATTTATTTCTGAATGTGAATCAATTTGGCAAGCATATAAAACACAGCATTTGGTCACATTATGCTTTTGAGGGTGGGTAGAAATAGCAGCTTAATTTTGCATTGTATCCAACTGATACTACTCTTGCGAGGATAATCATAATACTAATTACTTCCTCCATACAAAAAAATGGAGCTTAGCACACAAATTCATCCCACTGGCATGGATCTGGAGAGAAATCAAGCCATTCACTGCTTGATGAGTGATGGAAGATCAGTTTCTTGTTCATCACACTGATACTATCAAACTAGTAACTCTGATCATTGCCTATGGTTTTAAAAAACAGCTGGGAGTTAGAATCAGAAATGTAGCAACATAAGAAAGGGAGTGGTGGATAAAAATAACCATAATGGCAACAACAACAACAACATCATCATCAACAACAACAACAACCACAACTACCACTTTTTTGAACAGTTTCCCATTTTGGCCTGTAAGAATGAGATAAGGATATTTTTCACTAATGCAGATGAAATATGACATAGACTACTAACATTTTGTTCCTATTAGGCTATCCTCTAGTTTCTTAGATTTAGGGAACAGATTTTTATTGATAGTTTTCTTTTATATCGTTTCTTTTATATTTTATATTGTTCTTATAAGCAAGTGTGGATTGTAGGCTTCTCAAGTGTCCTGTCAATATATTAGAAATAAAAATGAAATACTCATGTATTTCCAATTTCATGTTCCAGGATTTCTAGGTAGTTCAGCATTGTTGTATGTTACAGAATATTATTAGCAAGCTAGTTTTGTAATGTAAAAGTAACATTTATTTGCCTGTTGTAATTGTCATCTCAGAGGTTTACTACGGAATAAGCTCACCCTTTCTAGTTCTTTCTGAACTTTGGCTGGCTGATTCAACTCAGCTGTTCTGGCTCAAACTCCTTTCCAAGCTGACTGATCAATCTGGCTTCTCTCAGCTTCTCATTGAATTGCTCTGCTTGGCCTCAAACTAAATCTGACAATTTGTTCTAATCTTCTGCCTCCTTGTTATTCTCTGGCTTCAACTGCTTTTGCTGACCTTCACTGAACTTCATAAACTCATGAACAAGCTCAACTCCTCTCAGCTACACTCACTGCACTGGCTCCCCCAACTTACTCCCAACTGACTGAACAAAACTCAACTCCTCTCAATTATATTGCCTTCACTTTCCCAGCAATGTTCTTAAATAGCATTTCTCCTAAGAGTTGAGAATACTATCTCTGACTTATTCTGTCAAATCTTTCTCTGACTCATCACTTTGTCTTTCCCTCTAGAAGTCCTTCAAGATTAAATGTATGTCCTAAAGAATTCCAACCAGAGGGATTAAAGGTGTATACTAAGGCCCTATTTTCATTCTAGTCAGATCATGCAGACTTAGAAGGTCTTTGGATGTGATCATTGCAGCTATGTTGCTGGATTAAAACTCCTCTACATTGTAATATCTGCAGATTTTTCTTTTAGTTTTGAGACTAAGACTTGGGTGATGCATTGCCAATCTTTCTGAGCAAAACTAGAACATTTGTAGTTATCGGACTTTAATTTGGGTATAAGTCTGTAGGGTATACTTATAAAATTAAAGGCATAAACTTTCTTAGATGAGACTTATTTCACTATTTGGGGTTATGTTTGAGATATAGTCTCACTCTTGCATACATTTAGTAGTTAACTGAAATATATTTGGGTTCCAGCCCTGCCATTATTAAAATTATTCCTTCCCTCTCTTTTTCTATCTCTCCATCCCCTTTCTAAGCACTCTAGATCCTCCAGTTACAGCCACCCCATCCATCCATCCATCCATCCATCCATCCATCCATCCATCCATCCACCCATGCATACTATATGTTTTATTTCCCTTTCTTAACAAGGTATATCTCTACCCCTAAATCCCATAGTCTATACCTAATTCCTGTAGTACTATGGGTTGTAGCTTAGTTGTAACTGACTTAACTGCTATTATTTATGTATAAGTGAATACATACCATATTTGTCTTTCTGTGTCTGGGTTAACTCAGTATGAATTTTTTTCTAGTTCTATCCATTTAACTGAGAATTTCATTGTTTAAAATGGCCAACTAATACTTCGTTGTATAAATGTACTACATTTTATTTATCCATACCTTGGGTATATATGCTCAATGTTTGTATAGCTAATTCTTGAGGTAGGTTGATGATTTATGAAAAACCATCACACTGGTATTCATAGTGTCTGTCCAAGTTTGCAGTCCCTTCCAGCAATGAGTGAAGTGTTATTCTTACTCTATATGCTTGCCACCATGAGCTATCACTTGTTTTTATTGATCTTAGTCATTCTAACAGAGGTAAGATGGAATCTCAAAGTACATTTTATTTGCATTTCCTTGATGGCTAGGATGATGAACATTTTTTAAGGGTTTCTCAGCCAGTTTGACCACCACCATTTGTTAAAGATATTATCTTTCTTCCAGAGTGTATTCCTGGCTTCTTTATCAAGATATCAAGATAGATGTCCATATATATGTGGGTTTATGCTATACTTCTTTCTTTCTTTCTTTCTTTCTTTCTTTCTTTCTTTCTTTCTTTCTTTCTTTCTTTCTTTCTTCCCTCTCTCTCTGCATGCATGTGCACATGTACATTTCCATATGAAGCTAAAATTGTCCTTTCCTAATCTCTGCACCTGTACATATGTAGCAGATGTACAGCCGGGTCTTCATGTGGGTTCTGAACAATTGGCTTTGAGACTGTCCCAAGAGCTGTTACCTGTTTGTTGGATATGTTTTCTAGCTGGGCTGACTTATTTGACTTCAGTGGGAAAGGATGTACGTAGCCTTGCCAAGACTTGATGTGCCATGTTGGGGGGGGAGTTAACGGAGAGGGGGCTTTCCCCCTCTTAGAGGAGAAACAGAGGGGGAAGTCGAGAAAAGATTGTGGGAGGGGTGACTTGGAGGAGGGTCAGTGAGTGGGAAGTAAAGTGAATAATTTTTTAAAATGTCCTTTCAAGATCTGTGAAGAATTGTGTTTTGCTGAGTTTTGCTGGGGATTGCATTGAATCTGTAGAATTATTGCTTTTGGAGGATGGATACTTTCTAATACTAATTCTCTTCTATGATAATGTGAAAACTTTACCTGAGGACCCAGATATACCACTCCTGGGTATATCCCAAAAGATGCTCCAACATATAACAAGGACACATGCTCTACTATGTTCCTAGCAGCCTTATTTATAAAAGCCAGAAGCTGGAAAGGACTCAGATCTCCCTCAAGAGAGGAATGGATACAGAAAATGTGGTACATTTACACAATGGAATACTACTCAACTATTAAAAACAAAGACTTCATGAAATTCTTAGGCAAATGAATGGAACTTGAAAATATCCTCCTGGGTGAGGTAATACAGTCACAAAAGAACACACATGGCATGTACTCACTGCTGAGTGTATATGAGCCCAAATGCTTAGAATACCCACAATACAATACACAGACCATATGAAGCTCAAGAAGACAGAAGACCAAAATGTGGTTGCTTCAGTCCTTCTTATAAGGGGGAACAAAATACTCACAGGAGGCAGAGGGTGAGAGGGATTTGGGAGGAAGAAAGCGGGGGAGGGGAAAGGGGGGCAGGATCAAGTATGGGAGGAGACGGGGTTGATATACAGAGGGTCAGGAAATTGAACAGAGGTGTGTAGCAATGGGGGATGAGGAACTGGGGGTAACCACCAGAAAGTCCCAGATGGCCAGGAAAGAAAGAGCCTCCTAGGACTCAAGATAAGATTAGCTTAATTGGCCAAAAAAGGGGAGGGAGAACCTGTAGAGACCATATCCAGAAGTTAGGCAAGGCCCCCAGTTGGGGGATGAGGCCACCAACTCATCTCCAAATTTTTAACCCAGAATTGCTCCTGTCTAAAGGATATACAGGGACAGAGTATGGAGCAGAGGCTAAAGCAAAGGCCATCCAGAGACTGCCCCACCTGAGGATCCATCCCATATGCAGCCACCAAGCCCAGACACTATTGCAGATGCCAAGAAGTGCTTGCTGACAGGAGCCTGATATAGCTCTCTCCTGAGAGGCTCTGCCAAAGCCTGACAAATACAGAGGAGGATGCTTGCAGCCAAACATCAGACTGAGCATGGAGACCCCAATGGAGGAGTTAAGGAAAGGACTGAAGGAGCTGAAGGTGTTTGAAACCCCATAGGAAGAACAACAATATCAACCAACCAGACCCCCCCAGAGCTCCCAGGGACTGAACCACCAACCAAAGAGTACACAGGGAGGGACCCATGACTCCAGCTGCGTATGTAGCAGAGGATGGCGTTATCTAGCATCAATGGGAGGTGAGGCCATTGGTCCTGTGAAGGCTTGATGCCTCAGTGTAGTGGAATGCCAGAGCAGTGAGGTGGAAGTGAGTGGGTGGATAGTGGAGCACCCTCATAGAAGTGGTGGAGGGGTGATAGGAAAGAGGTTTATGGAGGGGAAACCTGGCAAGGAGAAACATTTGAAATGTAAATAAATAAAATATCCAATAAAAAAACTTTACATTTATCATTTTTTGATATCTGCTTCAAGATCTAAAGTTTTGTGATATAGTCTTTTACTTGCTTTGTCAGAGTCACCCCAAGATATTTTGTATTAATTGAGGCTATTATGAAGATGTTGTGTTTCTGATTTCTATCTCTGTCCATTTATCATTTGTATATAGGAGGGCTACTGAATTTTCTGAGTTAATTTTTTACTCAGCTAGTTTTCTGACAGTGTATATTAGCTATAGGAATTTTGCCTTGGAATTGTTAGGGTCACTTATATATGCTATCATATCATCAGCAAATAAAGATACTCTTACTTCTCCCTTTATTTGTATGTGGTTGATCTCCTTCAGCTGTCTTATTGCTCTAGCTAAGACTTGACATATCATATTGAAAACATACAGAAAGAGTGAATAACCTTCTCTTGCTCCTGATTTTACTGGAATTGCTTTGAGTTTCTCTGCATTTAAGTTGATGTTGGCCGTGAGCTTGTTTCAAATTACTTTTATTATGTTGAGATATGTCCCTTGCACCCATAATCTTCCTAGGACTTTTATAATGATGGGATGTTGGGCTTTGTCAAAAGCCTTTTCTATACCTAATGAAATAATCGTGTGGATTTTATCTTTCATTTTTATATGGTAGATTATATTTATTTATTTACATATATTGAACCATCTTTGCCTCTCTTGATTGATCATGGTAGATGATCTTTTTGATGTGCCTTTTCTTGCATTCTGTTTGCAAATGGTTTACTGAAGATTATTGCATCTATGTTCATAAACGAAACTGAATGGAATGTGGGGATAAATACCTAAAACTAAAGGGCATTTGAAGGGTAGTATGGAAACCCAATGCAACAGAGGATTTCTAAAATATATACATGTATTAAGGCAATATACGTGAAATCTCCAAATAATGGTGGAGACAGAGCATCAACTAGCTATCTCTTGTCACCAAATGAAGCTTCCAGCATCAGGATTGGATTACATCTAAGTTATTGGCCAAAGTGGTCCCTTGGGAATCCTTGAACAACCCAGACTGTTGTCAAGATTGTAGCTGGCACTTCACAAACTGATAGAAAGGCCCTAATACTGAATATTTACACAATTTATTGAACTTGGGAATGTAGGTCTGGTGTCTATACAGAGCCTTCAACCATTTGTTCTAGCATCTTTGGTAAAAGAAGGTATTCTTCATCCTATCAAAAAAGAATTGTAAACACCAACCCAGGCCATAAGACATTTGATTTACAATGATGTTCTGCTTACAAGATATGCTAGGGCAATAGTATCACAAATCTTGTTGAAGTAGTCAACCAACATCTGATTTGACTTAAAGCCCACTTCGCGACCTGAAACTGCTAGATGACAAAAATAAATGAACAGACAGACAGACAGACAGACAGGCAGGCAAACAAAACTGAGAATAGATAGCTCAGGTTGCTAGGGTAAAAATCAAATGCTACTGTTCTAAAAAAGGAAACAAAATGACTTCTAATGGCATTGTGCTATATTCATAGTCAGTACTTTGCTCAGCCATCATTGGAGAAGTTTCCTTCTGCAAATACAGAGACCCAGAGCCAGACCATATTCAGAAAGTGAGAAACCTCAGAACAGTCAGCCCTAAATGGGAAATCTCCATTAAGTGTAGCCCCGCAGTGCTCAGGGTACCCTGTGGAAGAGGAGGCAGAAAGAGTGTAAGAGTCATAGGGGATGAAGGACACCAAGAAAACAAGGCCCAGATATAACTCATAGAGACTGAGGCATGCAGAAGGCCTGTGTGGGTCTGTACCAGGACCTTTGTGTATACATTTTGGCTTCCACTTTATTGTTTTTCTGGGATTCCTATATGTGGGAATGAATGAATTTCTGTTGTTTGTGTCTTTTCTTAGGTTCTTTTCCTTCTGTTTGTTTGCTCTGTCCAATTTCAATGTGTTAATTTTTGCTTTATATTACATTTTATTGTATATTATATATTGTTTTATTATTATCCCTTAAAAGCCCATTTGTTTTCTAATGAGAGACAGAAGGGAAGTGATTCTGGATGTGAAGAAAAGTGGGGAAGAACTCGAAAGAGGGAGGGGAACCTTAATTTGTTTTATGCTATTTAATATAAATTTGATGGACACCTAAATTCTGTAGTTATAACTATGGTGATCTTCATGAAATGTATATTTGACCAAATCCTTGCTGTTAGAGACCTTTGATGGCTTCACTGTACTTTAAGTTCAATATAATCTCACCTTTTCAGGAGCTGGGCCAAACATACATTTCTAGTTATAAGACGGATATTTACAACCAGCTATTGTCAGCTATGGCAAGTTTCCTAAATAGACATTTTTCATTGAATCTAAAATATTTTCACTCACACCTCATTCTCTGTCTAAAATTATTTTTACCTTTATAACTATTAATCTTGCAAATGCTGTATCACTGTGATGCTCTCTTTGATTGCTCTTGTGTATTCTTCTATTCCCAGCCTGTTTTCAATGCACTGGAGCAAAACACTTTCCCTACATTGCACACAAAATTTCTTTCTTTCCGTTCCCACATACACTTTCTTGTTAAAGCCTGATGATACTCCTGTAATTACTTGCTTATGTGTCTATCATTCCCAGTCTCTGTTTCTGCTCAGAAAAAGTCTCAAGAGTATTAGCTGCTTGAAAGACACTAACAAATGTTTATTGAAAATATTATTGGAAAAGTATATTGTTTGGAATTTAATCCAATTTCCTATAATACATCCTAAATAACACAGCTAAGATGCTGTAAAATGCTACTGAATCCTATTATCAAAAAACTTCAGAAACTCTTGTTGAATATTTTTCTCCTTTTCGATTCCTACTTGTTCTTTCTTACTCTACATTTTTTTCTTCTCAAAGTTATTGTAGTTATTTGTCATTGTGGTACACATACATTAAAACACACAATTTAACCATCTTTTAATGTACAATTCAGTAATAATAATTATAATTATATTGTTATACAACTACCACCACAATTCTGTTCCTAAACTTTTTTATCTACCCATGCTGAAACTTCATACCCATGAAATAATGCCCTTTCCTTTTTTTTTTTTTTCAGAAACCCTTGGTATCTATGACTTCAATCTTTGTGACTTTGACCTTTTTAGGTACTGAACTCACTCAAGAGTTTAAGTTTTCTAACTATCTTGTACCATTATAATATTTCAGGGTTCATATATGTTGTACTATGTGCCCAAATACTAATAAAAATTGATACTGTATTTATCTATTTACTCATGTATGAACATTTGAATTGCACATGATAAGTAATGGCATTAAAATCATAGGTGTACAAATATGTTTGATTCAACCAAATGAAAAATTTTTCTGTAGAGTAGACAAAGTTCTCAAAACATAAAAATACAAATGGATAGTAAACATTGATGGTAGTTTTCATCACACTAAGCTATCAGGAAAACTCAATCAACACCTCTTTATGACTCCATCTCATCACAGCCAGAAGGGCCAAGATTAGGTATGCAAATGACAAAAATGTTGGTGTTCATGTAGAGAAAGGGGATCTCCTGTGTACTGTTTGTGGGAATATAAATAGTACAGTCACTGTGGAAAACAGTGTGGAGCTTTCTCAAAAAAACTAGAAAGAGAATTACCAGAAGATACAGCTGTATTACTGGGAATATACACAAAAATCCTTATATCTCACTACAAAGAAACTTGCTTGTCCAACCCATGTCCATTGATAGTTAAACCACTATAGCTAGTTAATGTTATCAACAAAAATCTCAGCTGGTAAACTAATAAAGAAAATTTGGGACAGATAGATAATAGAGTATTACTAAGCTAAAAAGAAAAATGAAATTATGAAATTCTCAGGTAAATAAAAGGAGCTAGAAAAAATATCTAACTCAGTAGTGAGTCAACCAGCAAGACAAATATTGTATGTTTTCTCCTGTATGGACCCGAACTTCAAATCTTTTGATTTTTGTATTTAACCTGGAGTTAAGACCAGGAAAGTGGAAATAAGGCCAGTGTGATTGGAAACTTTGAAGGAGGTGCATAATAAAATACAGGCAAAATGAAGAGACAGAGAGAGGGAGGGGGAGAGGGAGAGGAAGCAGGAGGGAGGGAGGGAAGGAGAGAAACAGACAGAGGCAGACAGAGACAGAGAGACAGAGAAAGGCACACAGAGAGAGAATAGGGTAAGGAGAGGTTTAAAAAGGAAGCATGGAGAGAGGAGAAGAAATGGAAAATGAGGTGTTAGTTGAAGGCTTAACCAAAATGAAAAGCACATGAAAAAGCTGTGTGGAAACTTATGATCTTCCAAATATGGGAAACAAATTAAACTAGAAAGCATAGTCAAGCACAGGTGACATTAAAGGAGAAAGGCAGACACTCAGCTAAATGTTGTAGTAAACTTTCTACACCATCTTCCATCATTCAGTTCACAGATAAAAGACACACAGCTTTTATATTTATTATACATTTTAGTCAGCACTAATGCTGGCCAGATGTTCACCATGTATGCTATTGATATCTACTTCCCTATCAATAATCCCATATTATAACTTTCCATGGTTCATCTGGGCAGCTCTTAGCTTCAATTAGCCAGCCCTCATGGCCATGTTTTTATGACTCGCTTAACCCATGATATCTTCTTCTTTCTTCACCTTCCTCTCTTCTCTTCGTGGTCTCTCCTCCAACCCAAAGCCAGGAAACACAAATCTTACCTATCTATGCCCAGCTATAGGCTGTAGACATCTTTATTTACCAATCAGGGATAACTTGAGGCACATGGTTACTCAGGATTACTTGTGTACATGCAGATTCTCTCATTCCTGAGGGCAACCAGGCCTTGGGAGGCAGTATTTAGCATTACAATACATATCAAAATATCAACAGCTAAAGATTTAATTGGAGGTGGGTGTATGGAAAGAAGACAGGGTTGGGGGGGATATTAGTTTAAATTAAAGATGAGATGCATAAAAAAGCCTTATGTAAATCCACTACTTCAAAACTAATTCAAAACTTGTAATATAATACATGGGCAATGATGTTCCCAGAAGAAATATGTCATTATATTAAAATCTCAGAGACAGGCAAGAAATGCCTCCCTACAAGTCAAGGAGGACCCAGAGACACCCCAGCAGTTAATGGCAACTAAGGAAGTAAGAGTCACTCTCCTTTGTGGGTGTGGCTACTAGTAGGTTGTTCATGCCCCATAGGTGGCCATGCACCCATGTGCAAATGGCCAGCACTAATTAGATTGAGGGACTATTTAATAAAAATAAATTAATCAAAGTCTCTTGTAGATGGGAGTACTACAGGGAATTAGAAGATAATGTTGGATGGATATAATAAAAGAATAAAATACATTATTTTAAAAAACCAAATATTTGACTTATAGAAGTCACACTTAAAGTCCCAATTTCTAGTTTATATGAACAAGATTCTGAGTTTAAGAGAGTAAAAAACAACAACAACAAAAAACTATGTTATACAGTTTCTACTTTAAACCCTGGAGACAGAAAGATCTATTTGAGTAAAACTTTTCCAGTTCTCTAGAAGATCAAAGTAATTCTGTTTGGTTCTTCAATTTGAACAGACTTAATTAACTCTAAGAGCTTCATTTCTATCTATGGAACTTGTATATTTCTATTTCCTGTGAAATAGATTCTATTCATGAAAAGTGAATGAATGTTTTGAATGGTTGGATCACCACGTAACTAAGGACACTAGAGAATACCGATTTAAATTGAAGTGATCTTTATTAAAATAGTAAAATATCGGTAGACCTATAATCTTATGACCACTGTGCAATTTATCCTAACTAACTTGATTGCTATCTAAGCTATTTGGGGGGCACCAAAATCAGTTCAGATTACCAGATCCTGAGTTAGGAACCTTGGTCACCTCTGGGCTAAACCAAATATGGACACTATAGTCTAGCTTAGTTCAGTCACTGATTTTACTGAGAAGACAGATCTGAGGGAGGAGAGAGTGGGCTAGCAAACTGTTTTCAACTTCTAAACCCAGTGATATTTTTGTAGTGTGCGTCAGAGTCCAGGGAGTCTAATCAACAAATCTGTCTTGTTCACCTGACACCTAGTTCAGGAGCTTGCAGTTGCTATTTTTAGTAAGCTTCGTTTCTGTTGCAAAAAGACAGTGATAAATCCATTTCAACTAAATCAGTATTTTAAGGGCCAAAATGCAGCCTATGTTCTGATGTAGTTCTGTATTTTATTTGCTCAGTCCTAAGATTTTTGGTATCAGTTTTCTTTTCTTAAAATTATGTTTTAGTTAGCATACCAAAAAAATGTATTTCATTATATTTTCATGCATGTTTATAATTTGGTTTTGTTCATATTTGCCTTTGTACTATTCCCCTTTGTCTCCTCAAATGGTTCCCCTTCTGACAGATCTGTCGGGATGGAGTTCCTATGTGAGAAATTTTGATCTTTGTCTTTCTCCCCTGAATCCCACTTTCTTGTTACTCCTCACTTTTTACAATTTCTTTCCCCCACATAATCACACTTCTGCTTTCAGGTGGTGTCTATGTGTGTATAATAATTGTAATATAGGTTCAATATATGTGATATTGGTGTTTTCTGAGTCTTCTTACTTTATTTTGATCAGTTAATGAACTACTCTTTCATCTACTTCTTTACAAATAGCAAATTTTATTCCTTGTGACTTCATAAAGACTCTGTTGTCTATATATAAACCACATTTTATTTTTATAATTTAATTAAAATATAATGACATAAATTTTCCCTCCTTCTTATCCCTGCTACCAATTCCATGCATACCCTGTCCTAAATTCATGGTCTCCTCTTCTTTTACCATTGTTTCTACATATACATATAAATGAATAAGCATACAAATGAAGCCTGCTGAGTCTGCTCAGTGTTGCATGCATTTATGTATTTCTAGGACTGACCATTTGGTATTGAATAATCAATGAGGGGATTCATCCTTGGGAAAGACTAGTTTTCCATTTCTCGGTAGCATTTAACTGCTTGTAATATTTTTGTCTATGTGTGAGACCCTGTGAGGTTTCTCCTGATGACTTTGGGATGTCAACTGTTATTGGAGTTGTTAAAGTCTTCTTTAGGCATCCATTTTATTGAGATTTTATGGATATAACTTCCTTGGCATGGCTAGGAGATACAATGTCACAGCAGACATCCTGTTCTTCTGGCACTTAAAAACTTTCTGCTTCCTCTTCCCCGAGCTTTCCTGTTTCTTTCCTGCAGGAGTTGTACTGTAGATATATCAACTGGGTTTGGGCACTCTGTGATCAGTGGTTCCTTGCATTTTGATTAACTGTGCCTTTCTGTAATGGTGTTCCACCACAAAAAGAAGCTTCTTTCATAAAGAGATCTAAACTCACCAGTGGGTATAAAGGTAAGTATTTAGAGTGCAGTTAGGACTTAAAATTGTTTAGTAAAGTAGTGGTAGTAAGTTCTCTAAGATATATAGTCTAACTAGCAACATATACTTTGTTAGATTTAGTGGGCATTATTTCTCTCTTGTTGAACAGACCTTGACTCCAATTAGACAGCTGCTGGTTAATATGAACCTATATGTGCTCCTATTGCATCTTTAATAATATCTTACTATGTTGATCATTATTGTGCTTCACAGGTTTCACAGCTTGGTAGGATAGTTGAATGTTTTCCTCACTTAGCTTGCAAATGACCTTCTGGTGCTACAAAACCTGGTGCTACAGTCCACAAGGAGGAAACTATCAGATCAGACCCAGCTCAAATGCTCTGAGTCCTATGTCTAAAATGTGTGGTATTTTCAGCAATGGGGACATACCTTCAACTTTCAGAAGGTAATCAAAGACAATAGCAGTAGCATATAATGATTTGGGAGCTTCTTGGACTCCCCTTAACCAACAAATTCAAAGTAGGTTTCTCATACCCAATACTATGTGTGGGTTTTATTAGATAGTCTCTGGCCCTTGAAAGAAGCATTATCACCCCAAATACACATATACACATTTGTATTATATGTAATTTTAGGTAAATATAAACTAATAGTTGCCTATTTGTTTTTTCAATCATTACTATTTTTTTAAATTATTTATTTTTTGAGATTATAGTATATTACATCATTTCCCCTTCCGCTTCCACCAAGTTCTCCCACAAACCCCTGCCTAATCTATTTCAAATTCTAGCTTCTTTCTTCATTCCTTGTTGTTATGTGCATACATATACATTCTTTCCTAAATACATAATATAACCTGCACATTTTATATGATATTATTTGTATGTATGTTTTCAGGGCTGACCATTAGGTAGTGGATATCTAATTACTGTGGTCTTTCCGAGGGATATCTGTCTCTCCCTCTTTCAGTATCATTTACTTGCTTGTAGTTTTGTGTAGGATTGAGGCCTCATGTGCTTTCTCCTGGCCACATTACCTATTATCTATTGATGGTGTCCTTGTTAAGCTCATGTTATGGAAAGTTTATGGGAATAGCTCATAACAGTCCTAGAAGACAGGATCTCATAGCAAACTCTTTAATCCTCTGGCTCTCACAATTAGTGCCAGAGTTACATTATAAAAAAATCCATTGGGAATGAGTTCCACAATTCTGCATTTTGATTCAGTGTGGTTTCCTGTAATGGTCCCCATCTATTTCAAATAGAAATTTCCATGATTATGGATGAGGATTACACTTACTGGAGGACATAAAGACAAATATTTAAGATGTCATTAGAGATTAAGTTGATTTACTAAAGTTTGTTCTCTTCCAAGATTCATGGCATCCCTAGTCATGGGTATTTCCAGGTTTGCAGTATTAGGAATACTTTTTTTTTTTTTTTGAGTGGGTCTTATATCCAATTAAAGGGAAGATAGTTCTCTTTACATTTCCTTGCTTCTACACTTACTATAGGATAAGAAATCATATCTGAAAATTTGGAGCTAGATGCCTCAGATGAAAGAAAATATTTGAAATTTGTCTTTCTGGTTTTTGGATACCACACTCAATATAATATTTTCTAGTTCCATCTACTTATATAAAATTTTATGTTTTCATTTCTTTGCAGCTGAATACTATTACATAGGATATATGTATCATATTTCTATTATTCATTTGTCAACTGAAAGACATTTAGGTGGTTTGCATTTCCTGCTATTGTGAATAGAGCCACAATGAAATGGATGAGAAAGTGTCTATGGACAAAAATGTTGAGTCCTTCGGGCCTACACCAAGGTATGTTATAGGTGGGTCATATGGTAGATTTAATTTTAAGTTTCTGAAAACATTTCAGCTTGATTTCCAGAATGGCTGAACCAATTTGCAACTTCAACAATGAATGAGAGATTCATTTTCTCAAGTCCTTGCCAGAAAGTATTATCAGTTGTTTTGCTGATTTTAACCATTCTAACTAGAGTAAAATGGAAATCTCAGAGTTATTTTGATTTGCATTTTCATAATTGCTGGGGATAAGGAACATTTTCTTAGTCATTCCTTTTCTTTTGGGGGGAATTCTCTGTTCAAGTCCCAGGCCCACTTTTATAAAGATTTATATATTTATTTTACGTATGTGAGTACACTATTGCTGTCCTCAGACACACCAGAAGACGACATTGGATCCCATTACAGAAGGTTGTGAGCCACCATATTATTGCTGGGAATTGAACTCAGGACCTGTGGAGCAGCAGTCAGTACTCTTAACTGCTAAGCCATCTCTCCAGGCCTCAGGTCTACCATTTTAATGTGTCATTTGACTCTTCAGTTTTTTAGTTATTTATGTAATCTACATATTTATCCTCTGTCAAATGGTCAGCTGACAAAGATGCTTTCCTATTCTATGATCTTTCCTCTTCAGTGGTTGATTTTTCCATTAGCTGTGCAAAATATTTTTAATTTTTTGAAGTCACACCAATCTATTGTTGGCCTTCAATCTTGGCCAGCTGCAGTACATTTTAGAAAACCATTCCTACATCTATGTCACGAAGGTCACTACCTATGTGTTTAGGTTTCACATTTTGCTCTTTGATCCATTTGAAGTTAGTTTTTGTGAAAGTTCATGGATATGGGTCCAATTTCACTTTTTTGCACATGGAAATCCAGAGTACCCAGAACTATTTGTTGGATTTGTTTGTTTGGGGTTTTTTATTCACAAATTAAATGCCTGAAGTTACATATACTCATTTTGGGGTGTTCAATTTTGTTTCACTGGTTTTCACATCCTTTTTTTTTTTTTATGCCATTATCTCATTGTTTTTAATTCCTATGGCTCAGTAATTTTCTTAAGTTCTTGAATTGTAATCTTGCCAGTATTGTTCTTTTGACTCAGGTTTTTGGGGGTATTAGGGTTCATTTGTGGTTCCATATGAATTTTTTTTTTCGAGACAGGGTTTCTCTGTATAGCCCTGGCTGTCCTAGAACTCACTCTGTAGACCACGCTGTCCTCAAACTCAGAAATCCTCCTGCCCCTGCCTCCCAAGTGCTGGGATTAAAGGAGTGCGCCACCACTGCCCGGTTTCCATATGAATTTTAAGATAGTATTTCTACTTCTGTGAAGAGTGAGATTTGTAATTTGAAAGGAACTGCATTGAATTTGTAAATGGATTTTGGTAAAATGGTCTTTGTTTACAATACTAATTCTATGAATCTCTGTGCACATTCTGACTTCTCATTTTCCAGTGTCTTATCCTATTTCTTCTTTCAGAGGTTTAACATTTTCAACATAACTTTCCTTCATCTTCTTAGTTATATTTATTTAACAATATTTTATTTTTTTGAAGCTAGTGTGAATGGAAATATGTCCATGATCCTTTTTTTTCTGAATGTTTGATATTGGGGTATAGAAAAGCAATTTTGGGCAAGTTAATTGCCACATAGCTGAATTGCTTCATACTTTCTAGAAGTTTTCTGGTAGAATTTTTGGAACTCTAATATATAGTATCCTGTCATCTTCAAATAGGGATATTTTGCTTCTTTTTCCATATTTGTATCCCTTTAATTTCCTTCTCCAGCCTTATTGCTCCAGCTATTACTTTGAGAACAAAAAAAAAAAAAATGAAAAGAAATAGGGCTAGTGGACACCCCTCTCCCATTCCTAATTAAAGTGGAATTTCTCCAAACATTTCTCCATTTAGGATGTTTTTTTTTCTATGAGTTTCTCATATATAGCTTTTATTATAATGATAGGAGTTCCCTCTGGCTCCAAAGTCTCTGAGACTTTTCTTATGAAATTTCTTTGGTTTTGTCAAAGGCTTTTTCTGCATCTATTGAGACAAATGTATGACTTTTGTCTTTACGTCCATTTATGTGGATTATTGCATTTATTGACTTCTGTACATTGACCCATCACTGCATTACAGGGATAAAAACAACTTGATATGTGTGTGTGTGTGTGTGTGTGTGTGTGTGTGTGTGTGTGTATTCTCTTTGTAAGTATTATTGAAAACATATTAGACTTTGTTCATCCAGAATATTGGCCTGTATGGATTCTCTGAATCCATCTGGCCTTAGACTTTTTTTCAGTCCGTAAGGATTTTTATTACTATCTTAATTGTCTCATTTGTTTGGGTGACTTTAAGTTCTTGACTTCTTGGTTTAACTTTGATGGTTTGGCCAAATCTAGAAATTCATCCATTTCTTTTTGGTTTTCCAGCTTAATGGAGAACAGGTTCTTAAAGTATTTGCTTAAAATATTATGAATTTTTTCTTGTCTGTTGTAATCTTCCCCTGTTCATTTCTGATTAAATTAATTTCTACCATCTCTTCTTTTTTTCTTTTGATCAGTTGGGCCAAATCTATCAGTCTTATTTATCTTCTTTAAACAACAACAACAATAACAATAAAAATACAAGTTAGAGGATGTTTTGATTCTTTGTATTCTTTTCTTTCTTTAAATTTTGCTCTGATTTTTATTATTTCTTGTTGTCAACCAGGTCTGAACATGTTTTGTTCTTGTTTGTCCAACTTTCTGAGTTGCATCTATGAGTGATTTATTTGTGCTCTTGCTGACTTTTTAATGTAGTAACTTCTACCTATAAATTTCCCTTGTAGGACTGCTTTCAATGTGCCCTAAGGGTTTTGTTGTGTGTATTATTTTCATTTTCATTGAGTTCTAGAAAAAAATGTTCTTTCTTTCTTGATTTTTCATTTACCTATTCATCATTCAGTAATGGATTGTTTAATCTCCATG
Organism: Uromys caudimaculatus; assembly: GCA_028551405.1. Taxonomy (NCBI): domain Eukaryota; kingdom Metazoa; phylum Chordata; class Mammalia; order Rodentia; family Muridae; genus Uromys; species Uromys caudimaculatus. Next base: position 44,754,522 of record CM052722.1, read on the forward strand.
TGTTTATTATTTTTACATGAAATATTTTTGCTATCAGTTTTAATTTCGTTGCATTGTAGTCAAGGTACAAGAAGTAGCTTCAATATTTTTAAATATGTGTTTTGAGACACAGAATTTGGTCTATCTTAGAGAAAGTTCCATGTGCTTCTGCGTTTAAGGTATGTCCTTGGCATTCATGTAGATTATTCTGTACATATCTGCTAAGCCCATTTGGTATGTGATGTCAATTAACCCTGATGTTTCTCTGTTTAGATTTTGTACACATGTCCTGTCTCTTGAAAAAGTGAAGTATTAAAATCATTGACTATTAGTGGGTTGATATTAATCTTTGTCTTTAAATCTGATAAAACAATCTTTTATGAAATTCTGTGCACCAGAGTTTGGTTCATATATGTTTAGGATATTAATGTCTTCTCAGACAACTGCTCCCCTTATTAGAATGGAAGGTCATGTATCATCTCTTCTGATTAGTTTTAATTCAAAGTTCATTTAATTTTGTCAGATATTAATATAGTGACATCTATTTGCTTTGTGGTCACATTCGATTAAAGAATTTTTATTTCATCTATCCCTTTACTGTAAGATAGTGTCTATTTATAAAGATCATATGTGTTTCTCATTGATATCAAGTAAGTAGTTTATTTCTTGACTCATTCAGTCAGCCTCTGTCTTTTGACTGGTAAAATGAGGCCAATATTTAAAGATACTAGTATAATATGTGTGTTAATTACAGTCATTGTGTTGTTGATTTTTAGTAGTGGTATTTGTGGTTTTGGCAGTATATTGTCTTTTAGTTATTATGGCTTTGTGTTTCTTCTTGTAGTCTCTTGGTCTTCTCATGTACCTCTTCACCTGACAATGTTGCTTCTTCTATTTTCTTTAGACTTAGTTTTTTTGGATATATTATTTGAGACTATTTATACTGTAGAAAGTTTATCTCTGTCTTTTAACTACTGCTCAAAAATTTGCTGGGTATACTGGTCTATGTTGGCCCTCATGGTCCTTTATGATTTGGAACGCAGTGTTCCAGGCTCTTCTGGTTTTCAAATGTTCTACTGAGAAATATGCTCTTAATCTTTTTTTTCCTTAATCTTTGTGTGTGTGTGTGTGTGTGTGTGTGTGTGTGTTTGTGTGTGTGTGTATGTGTGTGTGTGTGTGTGTGTGTGTGTGTGTTTATGTGTTTCTCTTACAACATTTAACATATTTTCTTTGTTCTGTATGCTTAGTGTTTTAACTTCAGTATGCAGTGGGAATTTGTCTTGTGTATTTGGTGTTCTACATTTTCCTTGTATCTTAATGGGTATGCTTTTCCCTTAGTTTGTGGATGTTTTCTTCCATGTTCTTGTTGAACAGCTGGTCTATGCTATTTATTTGAGGTTTTCTCCCTCATCCATATCTAGTATTCAAAAGTTTGATCTTTCATGATGTTCCACATTACTTGTATGTTTCTTCTCTCTGTGTCTGTTTCTCTCTGTGTGTATGTGTAAGTACATATGTCTCTCTGTGTGTGCGTGTATATTTAGTATTTCATACTACTTGCTTATTTGTCATAGGTCCTCTATCTTTTACTCCTAAAATTTTATCTTCTACTCGATCCAGTCTAGTTTTAAGGGTTTTCCTTATGATTTCTGTATAAAGTGAGTACATGACCACTCCCAAGTATGGTTGAAGGTAAGTTTTTTTTTTTACTATAGATGAGGGAGGGTACATCCAGAGGTAAAATATAGGGGGACAAGAGAGGAAGACAGAAGGGAAGGCCAAGAGAGTACATAGCCAAAATGGTGAGGTTTAAGGGAATGAGAAGCTGGGTGAGGGAAGCCTATGAGTTGGAAAAGTTTAGGGTAGGAGAGTAGGGTGAGAGGGACTGAGAAGATACATAGGTATCTATGTGAAACTGAGCAAGCCTGGAGGACAACAAGCACTTTGGCATATTAATAGGCACATCAGATGGCCATTTGTCAGGTGTTTCTTTTGAAGCTGACATTCCAGCCTTTTGTTGATAATAAGAGGCAACATAGTCTCTTTTGTAACTGCTTCTTGGCTGAAATTAGGATGCAGTTGTCAGGGTCCAGTAAGGCTGGGTGAAATTCTAGTCAGAGGCTAGGGTGGGGGAGAGGACTCAGGTCAGTTGGAAATTTCATTAGAAGCTTGTGGTTTACATCAACTTTAAGCAAGACCATAGTTCACTGGTTCTGAAGGGCTATCTGGATCTGGCACATTGCAGGAAATTTGGAGAGTGTAATATTGATTGGAAATTTTCCTGGGACAGAGACTAGGGACAGAAGGTAAAGTTGAGGAGCTTAGGGGAAAATCTTTACCTTGGGTATACACTGGAAACTTCCAGGCCTAGTAGTTGAGAAGAGGGGAGGAGTTCCAAGACCAAGGGAAGGAGGGAGAGATCCCACCTTTAGGGATAAACAGTAGATGGGAAAGCTTAAGCTGCTGACTGCCTTACTAATCCAGAGTACATTTTACCTGTGACAGGTAGATCCAAGTTGTGAATCCCTGAAGCTTACATGAATTTCTGAAGTTACAAGGAGGCATAAAAGTTTTAGCAATATTACCATTGTTTGTAATCTGTACTGAAATTCTTATTGTAGAAAAGGTAGTTAACAAGTGTCTATACATAGCTGGAGTAGACTTATACCCTTTCCTCTGTCCAAAGGGCAATGAGAATTACTTTAAATTTTTCTTTAGAAAACAACCAGAGGTCATTTAAAATTTTGAGTTTTTCTTCTGAGCATATACCCAAAGATGGTTCAACATCCCACAAAGACACTTGCTCAACTATCCTCATAGTGGCTCTATACATAATAGCCAGAATCTTGAAACAACCTAGATGTTCCTCAACTGATGAATGGATAAAGAAAATGTGGTACATCTATACAATGGAATACTATTCAGCTATTAAAAACAAAAACATTATGAATTTTATAGGCAAATGGATGGAATTTGAGAATATCATCCAGAGTGAGGTGACCTAGTCCCAGAAGGACATGCATGGTATGTACTCACTTATAAGTTGATATTAGCCATAAAATACAGGAAACCCCATAGACCCAAAGAAGCTAAACAAGAAGGAAGGACCAAGCAAGGAAACTTGAATCACACTTAGAAGGGAGAATAAAATAGTCATAGGAGGCAGATGGAGGGAGGAAAATGGATGGGAAAGGGGCTATGGAAGGGAATGAGGGGTCAGGATCAGGTGTGGGCCCAGGACACCAAAAGTCCAGGAGAATGAATGGAAACCTGTAGCTGATAGGGGGCAGTGGGGGCATCTCTAGGATATGATAGAGACCTGGGATAAGGTAGGCTCTGAATGGGGGTGACATTAGCCTTTATACCTAACAGTGGGGACAGGGAACCTGAAGAGGCCACCAAGTAGGACACCCTAGTGGAGCAATAATGACAATAACCAACCCACAAAGCTTTTGACCTACAACTTGTCCTGTCTAAAAGAAATGCAAGGACAAAGATGGAGCAGAGACTGAAGGAATGGCTAACCAATAGCCTGCCCAATTTGAGACCCATCTCATGGGATACCACCAATCCCTGACACTATTAATGATACTCTGTTATGCTTGAAGACAGGAGCTTAGCATAACTTTCCTCTGAGAGGCTCCACCCAACAGCTGACTGAAACAGATGCAAATACTCACAGACAAGTTTTGAACAGAGGTCAGGGACTCTTATGAAAGAGTGGAGGAAAGATTGAGGATCCTCAAGGGGCTAGGAACTCCACAGGAAGACCAACTGAGTCAACTAAACTGGATGCCTGGGAGCTCTCAAAGAATGAGCCACCAACCAAAGAGTATACAGGGACTGAACTGAGGCCCAGGCAAGTAGGTAGCAGACTTTCAGTTCAGTCTGCACAACAACTGGAGGGGGTTGGTGAGGGGATGTCCTGAAGTTGGAGCCTGACAGTGGAATCCATTCCCCAACAGGGCTGCATTGTCTGGCCTCAGTGAGAAAGGATACACCTAATCCTGCATAGACTTGATGTGCCAGGGTAGGGCAGATGGGAAGGGGGAATCTTTTCAGAGAAGAAGCAGAAGGGGGGGTCCCTGTGGAGTGGGATGAGGGAACAGCATTTGGGTTGTAAATACACACACACACACACACACACACACACACACACACACACACACACACACACGGAAATCTGTTTTGTAAGTTTATCTCGTTTGGAGTAAAGTCTGCCTCTCTCATCAGGAGACCTAATGGCTCTAGGAAAAGTGATGCATGGGTTTTACATATGAAATGGACTGACCAGGCAGCTGCAGGCACTGGGGAAAGAGCTGTGTGTTTGCTGATGTTGAATTGATAAATACAGTTATCCTCCAAAGTCTACAGTTATCTGAGAAGGGTAAGTTAGAACAAGAAGTAAAATTCAAATGCCTGCTCTATCAACTAAAATAACAGAGACTTACCTGGTACCTGTACCCTTACCCTAGGCTCCTCCATGGTGGGTTTGATGGTTTGGGCACAGAAGTCATCAGTCTTTGGCTAACACACAGGGCAGCATTAATCTTCAGCTGTCAGATCCAGAAGATCCAAAAGATAAGGAACTTGGGAAAACTGATCTGTTTTGGCCCGGCAGAGTAGAGCATTCAACCCAACCATGTTCACTGTTTGGGCAAGGGGGTGGTGGGCAAGGAGTCTTTGCCCAGCAGTCAGCTTTGCCACATTTTGAGCAGGCGCCCAGTGGAGTTCATTTGTGCACTGTCTTCTTTGGAGGAAATTTTAGGGCCACTAGGAACTGGCATTTGTCTATCACAGGAAGTTTTTTTTCATTAAATACTTTAAATGCCATATTCAGCAGATCTCTGAGAGGTTTTGAGGGCTATAATCTATTAAGAATACCCAATTTTTAAACAAACTTTACTTGTTTTTACTTACTTCAGATGTAAGCTTGGAAACATATACAGAAGGGTAAATAAATCTTGTCTTTGTATATAAATTATAATCATTCTTAGCATAACTAAAAGAATAGTTGTGATCATAGTAAGGAATTTGATCTTCTGTAAAGTGAACAATCATTAACTTGCATGTCTTAAATATCTTAAACAGTTTACACATTAGTAGCTTTTATAAGATTAGAATTTTATAGTTTTATCTCTGTCAAGCTTGAGCCTTAAAAATGAATTGAAATTATAATTGAAGATCTTTTGGAATTAAATAAAGCTTTCAACTGTAAATATATTCCATAGGTAGATTGGGAACCTTATTTTTCTGATCCTTTTATAGTATATCTTTATAGGATATCACAGTTCTTTGTATGACTCAGTTTTTCCAAATAGCTAAAGCTTAATATAAAGTTAGGAAAGACAAAGTGATTAAACATCTATCTTCAAGTCAGTTTCTGCTCGCCTGAGGAGACCTTTGGAATTTAAAACCTTATTTATCAAACATACCATATTTATCAAACATATACTGTTCCTTATTTAAAATTTCTAGAAGCCTGGTGTTGAACACAGTTAACAAAGACATACATAGTTAGACGTACACCTCTAAGTCAATTTCTGCTAACCTGAGTAGACCTTTATAACCTTAGGAATTTATAAAACTTCATGTATTTGACATATTTTGCTCATTATGTAAGGGTCCATGATTGGCCAAAGAATGATACTCCGGACTCGAATATTATGCAAAAGCAAAGAGAGTTTTATTCTGCAGCAGTCCAGCATGCTGTGGTCCCCCATTACCAAGATGGAGATGCCCCAGTGAGCTCAAAGGCCTGATTTTTAGGGTAACGCTGGGGAGGGGTAAGTGACTTCTATCTGAATCATTAACTCTATTTCTAGGGGCATTTCAGAACCATTGCTGGGATGTGTGTGTGTGTGGGGGGGGGGGTGAAAACTATTGCTGAGGAGGTCTGGAAACTGCTAGTGACCTTGCCTCAGGCCAGGAGGCAGGGCAGCTTCTGAGGCTGGACTTGCCTAGTTCTTGGAAACAGATTTAAGCCTAGTCTCCTGAACTGCCAATTTGAAGCCTGTCATGGAATCAGCCTAGCTTGTCTTCATTAAACATATGTTATTCCTTACCTAAAGTTTTTACTCTCAGGACAAAAACCATCATACAACAATTCATCCTAATCCAATCTATCTTGAAGACATGCTGCTGCCTCCTTAGTCTAAAAATGAGATACAATGATAAACAAAGTGCTCAGTAAAACTGAGAAGTTTTTTATGTATGTACTGTCTTATTTTGTTTATACCATGTGGTCATCTTAATAAAGATGGTGGTGGAATTACATGGCATGGATTCTCTTTTAACCTTAGTAAAGATTGCTGCTAGCTACATGGTTGCTTTCATCCTGATGGGTTTCTTAGCCAAGATGAAGGCAAGTCAAATGGTTCCTATTTACTCCGAGATGAATCAGCAAGCACACAACTCCCTCTCCCTTTCTTTTTAAAAACATCTATTTTCCTAAACAAGGGTTGAATCCAAGTTACATTTGCAATATGCTATGGTAAATTATGATTGCCCATGTATGGAATTTTTTTTTACTATCAATCTTTTGTTGCAACTTTTAAGTTGATTATTTTGTTACAGATTTTACGGATTTTTAAACCATACCCAAAGATCTTACAAATTCTGTGATAAAGAGATTTGTTTAAATAGTATTAAGAAAATTTTGAGAGGAGAAAGAGAACAAAGCATAGAGATCAGAGACTTTTTTGAATTTAATTTTACTCTTTTGCTTATTCACTTTACATCCCACTTACTGCCCATTCTGGTCACCCCCTCCCAGAATCCTCCCCTATCCCCTCTTCCCTTCTCTTCTAAGTGGGTAGGGGGCCCCTGGGTATCCCTCTACCCTGGCACATCAAGTCTCTGTGGGGCTAGGAGCTTTATCTCTCAGTGAGGCTAGACAAGGCAGCTCAGCTAGAATAACATATCCCACATACAGACAAAATCTTTTGGGATATTCGCCACTCCCGTAGTTCAGGGCCCACATGAAGACCAAGTTATACATCTGCTACATATGTGGGTGGGCCTGGTTCCAGCCTGTGTACAGTCTTTGGTTGAGGTTTCAGTAGAGTCCCAAAAGTCCAGATTAGTTGACTCTGTTAGTCTTCCTGTGGAGTTCCTGAGATAGAAGATTTTTTTCTTTTCTTTTTTATTGGATATTTTCTTTATTTACATTTTAAATGTTTTCCCCTTTCCAGGTCTTCTCTTCAGAAACCCCCTATCCTATTCCACCCCTGCCTCTATGAGGGTGCTCTTCCACCGACCCACCCACTCCTGCCTTCCAGCCTTGGCAACCCCCTACACTGGGGCATCGAACACCCTCAGGCCCAAGGGCCTCTCCTCCCCACTGATGTCCAACAACGCCATCCTCTGCTACATGAGGGGCCAGCACCATGGGTCCCTCCATGTGTACTATTTGGTTGGTAGAGAATAGAATGTAGAAAAATCTTAGAGAACAGATTTTCGGATCACTTACTTGTACAGTGGCAGAAGTTGGTATAATCTGTGAGAATTTGAAAATCAAGTGTGCCATTCATTGATTGAGCTGTACTGAAGCATTAAGACATAGAAGCTTTAATGAAATCTCGAGAAGAGAAGGGAATACATGGTAATAGACCTGGAACTCTGCCACAGCTTAAGTTCCAATAAGCAGAGGAAACTGAAAGACATGGAGGCCAACCAAGAGTTGCAAACAGAAACCCTGCCCATGGCAGGATTCCAATAATGTACAGGTCCAGGAGGCCCTAAGAGATGTGGCAGGACTTAAATAGCAACTTCTTTTATTTTTTTTTGATACTTTGTTTACATTTCCAATGTCTCCTCTTTGGAAACCCCGTATCCTTTCCCCCTCCCCACCTCTATGAGGGAATTCCACCTCCCACCTACCCGCCCAACTATTCCCATATTCCCACCTTGACATTCCCCTTTACTGGGGCCTCTGAAACCCGCAGGCCCAAGGGCCTCTCCTCTCTCCCTGATGGCCAACGAGGCCATCCTCTGCCACATATGTGGTCCGAACCATGGGTCCATAGATGTGTATTCTTTGGTTGGTGGTCTTAACTCCAGGATGACCAGGGGGGGTCAGGCCTATTGATGCTGTTGCTCCATCCTTGGGGCTGCAAACTCCCTCAGCTCCTTCATACCTTTCTCCAACTCCTCCATCTGGTACCTCACTCTCAGTCCAGTGGTTTCTGTAAAGTGAAACTTGGGCATTCTGAACTTTTGGGCTAATATCCGCTTATCAGTGAGTACATACCATGTTCGTTCTTTTGTGACTGAATTACCTCACTCAGGATGATATTTTCAAATTCTATCCATTTGCCTGCAAATTTCATTAACTCATTGTTTTTAATAGCTGAGTAGTACTCCATTGTATAGATGTACCACATTTTCTGTATCCATTCCTCTGATGAGGGACATCTGGGTTGTTTCCAACTTCTGGCTATTATAAATATGGCTGCTATGAACATAGTAGAGCATGTGTCTTTATTACATGTTGGAGCATCTTCTGGGTATATGCCCAGGAGAGATATAGCTGGGTCCTCAGGTAGTATTATGTCCATTTTTCTGAGGGTCCACCAAACTGGTTTCCAGATTGGTTGTACCAGCATGCAATGCCAACAGCAATGGAGGAGTGTTCCTCATTCTCCACATCCTTGCCAGCATCTGCTGTCCCCTTTGTTTTTGATCTTAGCCATTCTGACTGGTATGAGGTGGAATCTCAAGGTTGTTTTGATTTGCATTTCCCTGATGACTAGGAATGTTGAGCATTTCTTTAGGTGCTTCTCAGCCCTGCGAATTTCCTTAGTTGAGAATTCTCTGTTTAGCTCTGTTTCCCATTTTTTGATGGGGTTATTTGGTTTTCTGGAGTCTAACTTCTTGAGTTCTTTGTATATATTGGATATTAGCCCTCTGTCGGACATAGGATTAGTGAAGATCTTTTTCCAATCTGTTGGTTGCTGTTTTGTCCTATTGACAGCATCCTTTGCCTTACAGAAGCTTTGCAATTTCATGAGGTCCCATTTGTCTATTCTTGATCTTAGAGCATAAGCCACTGGTGTTCTATTCAGGAACTTTTTCCCCATACCCAGGTATTCGAGAGTTTTCCCTACTTTCTCTTCTATTAGATTCTGTGTAGCTGGTTTTATGTGGAGGTCCTTGATCCACTTGGACTTGAGCTTTGTACAAGGAGATAGGAATGGATCAATTTGCATTCTTCTACCTGTAGATCGCCAGTTGAACCAGCACCATTTGTTGAAAATGCTGTCTTTTTTCCACTGAGTGGTTTTAGCTCTTTTGTCGAAAATCAA
>CM052722.1:44764305-44850329 GCA_028551405.1 Uromys caudimaculatus
TTTTCCTGTAATTCTTTAATGGATTTTTGTGTTTCCTCTTTAAGGGCTTCTAGTTGATTATCTCTGTTCTCTTGTATTTCTTTAAGGGTGTTATTCATTTCTTTCTTAAAGTCTTCTATCATCAACATGAGAAATGATTTTAAATCTGAGTCCTGCTGTTCTGGTGTGTTGGGGTATCCAGGGCTTGCTGTGGTGGGAGAGCTGGGTTCTAATGATGCCAAGTAGCCTTGGTTTCTCTTCCTTATGTTCTTACCCTTGCCTTTTGCCATCTTGTTAACTCTGTTGTTAGCTGGTCTTACTCTGTCTGGCTGTGGCTTGCCCCTCCTGTAGGCCTCTGTGTCAATACTCCTTGAAGACCAGTTCTCTCTGAGAGGTATTTGGGTTTGGAGAGCTTTGGCACAGGGTCAGCTCTGGGGTGCAGACAGAAATCAGAAGGATCTTGTCCCCAGCTGTCTCTTGGTTCCTATGTCCTGATGGCTCTGCAAGGGTCCCTCTTGATCCAGTGAGTTTGAACAGAAGTGCTGGTTTTGCCTGTGCTCAAAGGTGTGTCAGCACTCCTGGGATACCAGCTCTCTCCTGGAGCCCTGTGGCCCAGGCTGAGGTCCCCAGGCACAGATGGAAAGAGGAAAGTTCCTGTCCCTGACTTTGCCTCAGTCCCTGTGTCCTGAGGGTTCCGGGCGGGTCCCGGTGAGCAGTGGTGCTCGCCTTAACCCCACTCATGGATTTTCCATGCTCCTGGGAGGATAGCTTTCCCCTGGCTCTCGTTGGCTATGGGCCCCTGGTGGCCCAGCAATTAAATCTTTTTAAAAAAATTGTATTGGGATTTTAATGGAAATTGCATTGAATCTGTAAATTGATTTTGTTAAGATGGCCAGTTTCACTATGTTAATCCTATTGATCCATAAGTATGGGATATCTTTCCATCTTCTGATATGTTCTTCAATTTCTTTCTTTAGGGATTTGAAGTTCTTGTCATAGAAATCTTTCTTTCACTTGCTTGTTTGGAGTTACATCAAGAAATTCTATATTATTTGTGGCTATTGTAAAGGGTGTTGTTTCATTTTTTTTTCTCTGTCCATTTCTCATTTGTATAAAGGAGGGCCACATGCCTTTAATCCCAGCATGCAGGAATCAGTTCATTCAGTTCGTTTTGGTGGAGTTGAGTGTGGTACAGTCAGTGATTTGGGAGTCAGCCAGCATAGGAGGGAGTACAGTGGAGTTGAGTTCAGTCTCATTCAGTTCATGCAGCAGAAGCAGTTGAAGCCCAGAGATTAATGAGCCAAATCATTAGAACAAATTGCTAGAGTTAGTTTGAGACCAAGCAGAGAAATTCAGTGAGAAGCTGAGAGAAGCCACATTAAATCAGTCAACTCGGAGAGAAGTTTGATCCAGAATAGCTGAATTGAACCAGCCAGCCAGCGTTTAAAAAAAAAAAAACAACAATAACAAAAAAAAAACGTAGAAAGAGTGAGCTTTAGCAGTAAGCCTCCAAGATGACAGTCAGGATAATGAAAGTTACTTTTGTATCCTAGCAATACTTTGAGTTTTATGGGGTATGTTGGGTTTTTATTTAGATTCTATTCTATCTTTAAAAAAAAAAAAAACCTTCTTAATTTATGTCTTAAACCACTTTCCATTCATCTGTAAGTTCTCAATTCCCATGAGTTGTAAACTTTCCTTTGTTTCTGTTGTTCTTGATATACAGTTTTAATACATGGTGATCAGACAGGATACAGGCTGATATTTGAATTTTCTTTTATTTGTTAAGAATGGATTTTTTCAGTTTTGGAGAAAGTTTCATGGCTTACAAAGAAGAAGGAATATTGTTTTGTGTTTAGATAAAATGTTCTGTTAATATCTCATAGGTACATTGGATTTATAATGTCATTTAACACCAGCATTTCACCCCTTTACTTTTCATCTGAATTCCCTGTCTATTGATAAGGATGTGGTATTGAAGGCTTCCAATATCACTTTGGGGGAAGCAGTATGTGATTTAAGCTATAGCAGTTTTTTGTTTGTTCATTTGTTTCGTTTTGATTTTTTATGAACTTGGGTATCTTTATGTTTGGTGCATAGATTTTTAATAATTGTCATGTCCTCTTGGTGCATTTTTTGCTTTGATGAGAATACAATCTTTGTCCCTATTTCTTTGTATTAGTTTTAGTTAGAAGTTTATTTTGTCCATATATTTAAATGAATACAGTTGCTTGTTTCTTAGGTCAATTTGCTTGGAATACCTTTTTTCATTCCTTTACCCCAAGGTAATGTTTGTCCTTGATGTTAAGTTGTTCTTAATGGATGTAGCCAAAAGATCGATATGGTTTTCTATTTCAACTTGTTATTTTATGTCTTCTTATTGAAGAATTGAGACCATTAATGTTGAGAGTTACCAATGAGTGGTACTTATTGATTCCTATTATTGTGCTGTTATGGTGTGGGTTCCCCCTCCATCTTTTGATTTGCTTGTCTGGGTTTATTTACTTATCGTGTTTTCCTTAGTGTGGTTAACTGTTTTAGATTGAAGTTTTTCTTTTAGCACATTCTGCAGAGCTGGAGTTTTGGATAAATACTGCCTAAATTTAGTTTTATAATGATTTTTCTCTCACAATTGTTATTGATAGCTTTGCTACCTATAATGATCTGGGCTTACATATGTGACAGAGTTTGTATGACATCTATCCAGACCCTTTTAGAGTTTCCATTGAGAAGTCAAGTGTTATTCTAATGGGTCTGCCTTAATATGCTATTAGGTCTTTTTCCCTTGCAAATTTTAATATTATTTCTTTGTTTTGTACATTGAGTGCTTTTATTATCGTATGCTGTGGAGATTTTCTTTTCTGGTCCAGTTTATTTGGTGTTCTGTAGTCTTTTTGTATCTTGATAAGCACCTCCTAAAAAAGGAAAGTTTTCTTCTATGATTTTGTTAAATATTTTCTGTGCTTTTGATCTTAGTTTCTTCTCCGTCTTCTATTTCTATTCCTCATAGATTTGGTGTTTTTACAGTGTGCCAGTTTTCATGAATGTTTTTTTTTTTCTGAATTTTTTTTTTGATTTAACATTTTCTTTGACTGAAGTATCCATTTCTTCTATCTTGTTTAAAATGCTTGAGATCCTCTCTTCCATGCTATATTCTGTTACTGAGAATTATCTCTGACATGTTTTTATTTTACTTCATAATTTTTTCACTTCCAGATTTAGGTTTGTGTTTTCTTTATTGATATTATTTCTGCTTTCACATTCTGAATGGGTTTTATTATTTCATTCTACTGTTTATTTGTGTTTTCACAGACTTCATTAAAGGGTTTGTTCACATAATCTTAAGAACCCTGGACATATTCACAGTAGCTATTTTGAAGTCCCTTTCTTGTTCCTCTGCAATACTGAATTTCTGTGGGTTTGCTCTAAATAGGGTTAGTAGGTTCTGTTGGAGACATATTGTCATGATCGTTAATGACTGTGGTTTTGTCTAGTCATCTAGGGTTTAGATCATTGTGATTCTAGGTGTTGATACATATTATTGTCTTTGTTGGGTGGATATTCTGTTTCTTGGTTTCTGTCACCCTTTCTGGATTTTAAAAAAGGTGTAGTGGTTCTGGGCTGCTTGGAAGGGAATGATTGCATAGTTCAGTGAGTGGTAGAAAGGGATAAAGGTAGACTATGAGAAAAGGCTGAAGGAAGCTCAAGGAAAGTACTAAGGGGAACCTGTTTACACCTATATTTGGGAAGAGGAAACCTGCAAAGTTGGTGGCAGGAAGGAAAAGTATTATCTTGAGATTCTCTGAGATTCTACCTCATACCAGTCAGAATGGCTAAGATTAAAAAAAAAAAAAAAAAAACTCAGGTGACAGCAGATGCTGGTGAGGATGTGGAGAAAGAGGAACACTCCTCCATTGCTGGTGGCATTGTGAGCTGGTACAACCACTGTGGAAATCAGCCTGGTAGTTCTTCAGAAAATTGGACATAGTACTACCTGAGGACCCAGCTATACTACTCCTGGGCATATACCCAAAAGATGTTCCAACATATAACAAGGACACATGCTCCACTAAGTTCATAGCAGCCTTATTTACAATAGCTTCAAGCTGGAAATAACCTAGATGTCTTCAAAGCATTTTCTGATTTCATCTTTACATTATATACTTCTTGTCTCTAGCTTATGTTAAGGTATTATCTTATCATAGTCTTGATTTTAATTTTCCTGATGATTTGTGGTAATGAGCATTTATATACAACTGTTGTCTATTTGAATATCTTCTATTATATAATGTTTTAATGTCTTGTGTTTTGCAGATCTTCTACAAAACATCTTTGCTAGTTCCAATGTTGTCTTTTTCTTCTCCTCCTCCTCCTCCTCCTCCTCCTCCTCCTCCTCCTCCTCCTCCTCCTCCTCCTCCTCTTCTGTCTCTCAGTCTCTCTGTCTCTCTCTTTACTAAGGATTTAACCTAGCATATAAGTGGTGAGTATTCTACCATTGAGCTTTATCCCCAGCCCCCATTTACTCTTCTTTAACATGCTTAGATAGGAATCAATAATTTTATTAGGCTATTATTGAACTTGTGATTCTCTACCCTCAGCTTTCCAAGTTGAGATTACAGACCTGTGCTACCTGGTGTGAAGTCCATTCCATTGTTTTAACATATTTACCTTGTTTCCCTCAACAATTTCAGATCTTTCAAGTTGCAAAACCATTTTTGGTTTCCTTTTGTAACAAGTGACAAGGGTTAGTGCCATTCTTCTCCATATGGATATCCAATTTTTTCTGTATTTTATTACAAATGTCTTTTCTCTAGTGCATAGTGTTATTTTTTGTTTTTGGAAAAGCAGATGGCTATGGATATGCCCAAAATTGGGGCTTTTTTTCCATAATTTCAGGGCTAATAAATTGTATGGTAAAGAAAGCAAGAAGAAACATATACAAATCAGTTTTTCTGCCTATAGAGTTTAAGGTGCCACAAATAGAAGAAATTACAAGGAAGTATTGGCTAAGAAGGTTTTGGAATATTTGACTTTTCTGGGAATGGTGTTTTTTCAAATAATTCAGGTGCAACCATACAGATATTTTGTTTTCTTTTCCTGTTGTGGTTATGGTAATGGCTAACTATACTTAGCCTATGGAAGAGATTATAATTAAGGTAGAGATTGTACTGTGGGGATTTTAGTAGACAACCTGCCTGAAGAGAGGTTTTCTCACTTCCATCATCTCTTCCTCAGATTTATGCTAGATGTCAGGGTAACCACTCAGGTAAGTTACTAATGCAGCATATGCACTGGCTTACGTCAGGATTGTGTTCTTCTTCAGTTGTCTTTCTGTCTGTATATATGTGTTAGCTAGGGTTACTATTGCTGTGAGAAAACATCATGACCAACATAAGTTGAGGAAGATAGAGTTTATTTGTCTTATACTTCCACATCACAGTTTATCATCCAAGTAAGTCAGGGCAGGAACTCAAACAAGGAAGAAACCTGGAGGCAGAAGTTGATGCAGAGACCATGGAGGAGTGATTTCTCATTCTTCATAGACTGATCACCCTGCTTTATTATAAAACATAGAATCACCAATCCTGGGGTGTCCAACCCAGTGAACCTTCTCCTATTAATCATGAATTAAGAAAATGTGGTACAGGCTTGTCTACAGTCCAATTTTATAAAGGCATTTTCTCAATTGAGATTCCTTTCTCTCAGATAGCACTAGTTTGTGTCAATTTGACATAAAAATGGTTAGCACAATAGACTTTTACTTTTAAATGACAGAAATGGAAAAGATAAAGCCATAAGCAGAACTCATATTGTTTAAAGTTTTACAAGTGCTCATGTGTTTATGTGCTTTATATAATTATCATATAATTTTGGACCAAAACCCTCTGACGATTACTAATGCTGTCTCTCTGTTACGGGGTAAGAGAGGGGACTCAGAGTAGGAACTCTATCTAATGACACCTATCTAATAAGAAACACAAATTAATCTAGGAATAT
The DNA here is from genome assembly GCA_028551405.1 of Uromys caudimaculatus. Taxonomy (NCBI): domain Eukaryota; kingdom Metazoa; phylum Chordata; class Mammalia; order Rodentia; family Muridae; genus Uromys; species Uromys caudimaculatus. Next base: position 44,770,282 of record CM052722.1, read on the forward strand.
GGATGCCTAAAATTTTCACTGATATCTCTCACTTTTGCATTTATGTGACCGTTGCACGTAACATTTTGATTTTGGTTGAAGTATACATAAAATATTTAGGGAAACAGCAATGTTGTATTTGTATTAGAAAATTCCTTGGTTGTTATCACTCTCCTTTTTTAAAAGTGTGAGAAAATAACATATCCTGAATAAAATCAGACATATACAGATCCAGGAAACAGACAACCAAAATTTCTTCCTCCCCATACATAGCTTTCTCCTTGGACAGTTTCCAGCCTTGTTCCCAGAACCACAGCCTCCTTGGAGCCCTTGGGGTATGATCCTGGAGTTTGCAGCTTCCACAGACTTGCCCTTCAACCCTGGAGCTATCACTGAATTGAAATCAAAGAAAGAATTATTGATTTCTTCTAGCAAAGAAAGAGCACATCCAGAAAGGCAGCTCATTAGTCTTTAGCAGAGCATAATTATGTTTCCAACTTGACAGTTGGAAAGGCCTTACAGGACAGTCAGGACATATGCATTTTGTGCAGTCTAAGGCTCTGTCAGCTGGCCACAATAAGTCATAAAAAAAAGTTGTAATATTTAAGCCATATCTGAGAGAGTTTATTTATAAATTTGAGGACATGGTAAAATTTGAAGAATATTGACAGTTGAGCCATAGCTTTTTGTTTGTTTGTTTCTTTCTTTCTTTACCATGCCTCAGTAGTGCCAATGTGGCACTGAAGGCTTAAAAGATTCCTGAAGAGGTGCTGATTTTCAGTCCATGTTCAAAGGCTGAAGAGCTGGTTACTGATGTCAAACAATAAAACAACAGCTGGGGCAACATTTGTCTTACTGTTTAGATGTTGCTATTTAGTCAACCCTGCTTCATGAGTGCTAGGACCTTTGCTAGCCTGAAAACATTCTATTTGGAGCTGAAATATATGTATTGCCTTTAAAGGTAAGTAATCATTTCCAAGGAAAATTGGATAATAAAATAAAGCGGTGAAATTTAAAAAAGCACACACAAAGTCAAAAAATAAGTGGTAGGACTTAGGGTACAAGCAAAGTTTGGGAGAAAGAGAAGATTTTGTGTGTGTGTGTGTGTTCCTTCAGATTTTTATATAGCAGAATAATGGTTGCCAGTATAGATTACAATGCAGATGCTGGAAGTTATGTGGGCAATGGTGTAAGTATCAAGGAAGCACCACAATTAAGTTGCCAGACAGGAACCCTGCATTGTTAGAATTGTTGCCTTCCAACTAATGCTAATCTGAAAAAAAATTCCTCAAAAGTTTTAAGGATTTTGTTGTTTGCTTTGTTCTGTTTATAGTAATGGTGACTGAACTCCCCAAGACCTTATACATGCTAAGCTAGCAGTCTAAGAAAAAAAATGATCTGTACTACCATCTCATAAACATGGTTAGATGCTAGAAACTATGTTTGAGAAGCCAGTCAGAAACATACTGTGATCTATAGTGGCCATAATTGAACAGCAATGTAAATATACTTGATATGACTAAACTTGTACACTTAAAATTATTGAAATGGTGTTTTATTTCTCTTTATGATGCTATAGTAAAACACTTTAGAAAAAAGAAACTCAAAGAGAAAATATTTCACTTGTACTTCTGTATTATAATCCATTAGTCAGTGAATTCAGGGTGGGAACTCAAGTCAGAACCCATGGAGGAACATTGCTTGTTGTTCATTCTCTGAATCATTCACAGCCTCAGGCTTAGTACTTTGCTTATATATTCCAGGACTTCCTGCCCTATATCTTCCAGTGAGCAAAGTGAGTTGAGCCTTTCTACACAAATCAAGACAATCAGGATACTCTTCACTGGTGTTTTTATGGACCAACCTAATACAGTTGAGACTTTCTTCAGGTGATTGTAGACTATATCAAGTTGACAGTTAATGCTAATGAGAATCCATCACCTTTGATCAACTTGATACATAAACATATAACTTTAAGTGATACATTTTCTTTCTTTGTCTGTGAGGGTGCTGTTAATATCATATAATAATTTTGAACCAACTTTGTCAAGTGAGTCCCTCTTCCAACTGCCTCTGCTACCATCTTCAGGCCTAACTCTGGACCTATGGTTCATGAACAAACTTTGCTCGGCCTACGTACAACCAAGCAGCTCATGAACCTACTTTCTAGGTCCCAACTCCTATCTTCATCTCCTGCACTAGTCCAAAGTAAGTCAGGTTCGTACCGGATACAAACAAAGCAGTCTATATATGCAGATTATTGCAAAAACACAAACTCTACAGAAGGCCAAGATAGCAAAATTTTCATCAAATCTACTAGTCCTATAGAAATATTGTCTAATGAGAATTGCCTAGATAAACTTTAGGATACAATTAAAAAAAAACAATCATAAACTTAGTCAAATGATTCAGAGTTTTAAAAAAGCATGAACAGGACATTGAAAATAAGTAGAAGAGAAAAACGACCTGAGTAGTATACATGAAAACAGAAATACACAGTTACATGAAATGATGAAAATAGTTCAGGGTGTGAAAACTGAATTTAGTAAAAACATAGAAATATTGAAAAGAACTCAAGTTACAAATAAGAAGTAATTAAAAACCCAATTAGCAAACTCAGGGAAAACCCTTACAAGTAGAACAGATAAAGTAGAATATTGAATATCACAACTAGAAGATAGAGGAATTGAAGCACTCAAATGAAGAATATATTTTTAAAAATATGCCGAAGTAACAGAAAAGAAATACACAACTTGAAAAAATAAGTATTTTAATTATAACTAATAGATGAAGGGGAAGAAACCCAGTCCAATGTGATAGACCAGATCTGCAATAAGACCATAGAATAAAACACACCTAGATTAAAGAAAGACATACCTATACTGATAGTAGACAAACATAGAGCACCAATAGACAAGACAAAAAGAAATTCTCCACGGCATATTATACTAAAAATATTAACGCAATAAAACAAGAGAGGATATAGAAAGCAGCTAGAGAAAAATCAACACATCACATATAAAGGCAAACCCATCAATGTAACAGCTGGTTTTCCACTGGAAACATTAAAAGGTAATAGAGTTTGGAGCAATAAACTCCAAGTTCTTAAAGATAACAAATCCTGAATGAGACTACAATACCACCCAAAATGTATCAATCATAGTGGAAGGAGAAAGAAAAAAGTTTCCATGATAAAAACTAAAAGAAATTATGCCCAGAGAATACTGAAAGCAATGAGTCAGTGTGAAGGAAGAAGTAAGTGTAGCCAAGACACTGTATAGAAAACAAACGAAGCTATAATTGTTGAAATGAAAACTACAAATAAGAACACAAACCAGGAGGACAAAAACAAAACCAGAAAACACCAAAAAGTGACTACAGTCAACATACACCTTTTGATAAACATCTTAGATACCAATAAGCCCACCTCCTTAATCAAAAAACACAGTTAATTGAATGGATTGAGACAGAAACTCCATTTATCATTTCTACAAGTAACTAATTTAGTTTTAAAGACTGATATCACCCTAAAGTGTAAGGACGGAAAAAATGTATCCCAAGCAAATTGGACTGGGGAGTAACAGGTCTCTCTATCTTAATATGTGACAAAAAGAACTTCCAACTAAAACAAATGAAATGAGATAATGAACAACACTTTATTCTAATCAAGAAAAAAAATTAACCAAGAGTATAACACAGTTTTAAATGTATACACACCAAAGTCTGATATACCAAATTTCATGAACACTGTACTATTGGAGATAAAGACACAGATTAACTTGAACTCAGTAGTAGTAGGCATTCCAACACATTACTTTCATCAAGATACAGGGTACCTGGATAAAACAAAATGAGACAAACACAGAAACATCAGAATTAAATGAAATCATATAACAAATGGGCCTAACCTTTGATTATTTACCAACTCTTCACCCAAAACACCAAATATATATTTTATTCAGCACCTCATGTAAGATTCTCTAAACGAGACTATATCCTGGAGCACAAAACAAATTTAAACAACTTCAGAAAAATTGAAATAATTCCATATATCTCGTCTTAACAAAATGCAGTAAAAATTATAATTAACAGCAAATGAATCTCTAGTAAAGCACAAAGTCATACAGAATAAACACATTACCAAGTGATGAATGAATGTATCAAAAAAGAAATCAAAAGAGAAACTTAACAAAATGCTTGAACTAAATGGAAGTGAAAATATGACACATCAAAATTTCTGAAATACAGTAAAAACTGTCCTAATAGGGACATTAATAGCTCTTTACTCCTATATAAGAAATTAGAAAGAGCACAAATAAATTCCTTAACGATGCAACTCAAGAGTTTGGAAAAACAATAACAGAGTGAGCCCAAATCTAGTTGATGGCATTAATTAATTATTAAGATCAAAGAATAAATGAATGAGATAGAAAGAAATAAAATAATGCCAACAATCACTTTAATCTAAGATCTGGTTCTTTGAGATGATGAACAAGATCATTAGATCCTTGGCTCAATTAACCAAAAGAAAGAGATAACCCAAATTAACATGATCAGAAATGAGAAAGGTTAGAAGAGTTGTGGAAAAATACAAACTATTATAAGGGAATAATTTTAAAACCTATACTTCATTAAATTAGAAAGCTTAGAAGAAACAGGCCTAATTTCTAAATATATCCAAATCACAAATATTAAATCAAGATGAGATAATAATTTAAAAACTCCATTAGAAATATATAGATTGAAACTGCTAAAAAGTCACCAGACCAAGGAAAGTCCAGCTCTAGATGGGTTCACATTATAGGAGAATTCTTCCTGACTTTCAACGAAGATCTACAATGAATACTTAAATTGGGGTGCGTGTGTGCGTGTGTGTGTGTGTGTGTGTGTGTGTGTGTGTGTGTGTGTGTGTGTGTATTTCAAAGAAAGAAAGAAATAGAAGGAGCTCTCATAAACTCTTTCCACAAAGCCAGCATTACTCAAAATAACAAAAGCTGGGACACACACACACACACACACACACACACACACACACACACACACACGAATGAGAGAGGGGGAGAGGAAGAAGAAGAAGATTAAGAGGAAGAGGGGGAGGGGGAGGAAGAGGAGGAGGAGGAAAGGTAAGGCAAGGCAAGGGTAATATCCATGTTGAACATGAGTGACTTAACCCAGGGCTAATCTGAAGGGCTAGTCCAACATGGACATGCTGATAAATGTAACAAATTATATAAATAAACTTAAAGACAAAAATCACATGATCATCTCAGTAGGACAGAAAATATCTTTGTCAAAATTCCATATGCCTTCATGAAAAACAGTCACAGAGTGTGAGTAGGACTAGAGGAAACATACCTCATGATAATAAGGGTTACGTATTACAAATGTAAAGCCATCATCACCCTAGATAGAGAAAAACTTGAAGCAATCTCATTAAAATCAGTAGTGAGTTAGGGATGTCTACTAGCCCCACTCCTCCTCAATAGAATAGCCGAAGCACTAGTTAGAGCAACAAAACATTAGAAAGAAAGCATAGGTGTACAAATAAAAAATAAGAAATCAAAATATTCTCATTTGCAGATGATATAATACTATATATGGGAGATCCCAAAAGTTCCAAAAGAAAATGTCTAAAAATGATCAAACATTTAAGCAAGTTGCAGGATACAAAATCAACTTACAAAACCCAGTTTCTGTATACCAGCACAAACATGCCAAGAAAATGAGCACGAACACATTATTATTCGTAGTAGTCTTACAAAAACATACTACCGAGGAGATGCCAGAACATGCAAGATCTATAGTAAAAACTTTAAACTTCTGAAGGAAGAGACTGAAGACACTGTAAGATGAAAAGACCTCCCACCAACATAGATTCATAGAAAAATAAAATAATAAAATTTTGAGGTAAAGGGATAGAACTAAAAAAATAATAACCTGTCTGAGATCACCCAAACTTAAAAGGACAAACAGTACATGTTTCCTTTTAGTTTGCATGCTAGCACTGAACAACTGCAGATACAAAGAAAGTAAACCAAATCCATGGGTTGGGGGACAGGAACAATAGAGAAGAGAAGAGGTGACACAATTATTATGAAGGGTAAAACAGGAAAGAAATGTAGAGAAGACTTACCTGGGGAGGCGCTAACAAAGGCAACAATGAGGGAGAAGGATAAACAACACTAAGTATCTTTCAACAAGCAATAGGGAATTTTGTTGTTATTGTTATTTAAACTAACATGTAATATATGTGTGTCCGCATCTATGTTTATGTAAATGTGTTTTTGAAGTGAATGTACACCAATTGAGGACACAATGCTCCTCCATAAAACAATATACTAACAAAAACCCCTAGTGTTGGTCAAAAGAAAACCTTCTTTCAAGCCAGGAGAATATAAAGTCCCCCAAAACAATTAGGTTATTGCCATTGCCTTTTGTGTCTTCTAGAAAAAGAAGATATGCCCCTATTTCTAAAGATATTGCATGCCAGATACAGGATTTAGAATAGATCCAAGTCTGACCCCAAAGCCTCTTCACTGAAGATTAGCTCTCAAAGTATCTGCAGAAACTATACAAGCTGCCAAAGGAGAAAAGAAAACAGTAGTCCTATCCACTTGGATCTGCAAGGAACCAAAACAGTGACCAGCATGGGCACATATTCCAAAAGGTACAGGTAGTAATACTTACATTCTGAAGTAACAAACAGCCATCTAATTGGACTCAAATTTCACTCAGTAGTAAAAATTGATTCCTGACAGTGTAAAATTAACCAACTACCATGAAAGGTGAGGTAATGGTCTCTAGAGGAGAACTTATTACTGCCAGTTTCCTGAACCAGCATACTTTCTAAATGCATCTAAATACTTATCCTTATATTCTCAGAAAAGTGTTGTTCTTTTTCCTCCATCAGAGGAGCCTCCTTTTTTTCTCAGCAGACAGGGATCTTCAGAGAAAGTTACAACTGCTCAAAATGAAAAGATCAACAGATCATGGAGTTCGGGTCTCTAATTAAGACCTTTACAACATAGTCTTTACATTTAAAGCTGAAGGAATATTATTAAAGAGGAGAGGGAAAACAGAAACTGGTAAAGGACCAGGAAGGAAGGAGAAAAGAAGAGGTAAAGAAGGAGATTAATAGTTGAGATAAATCTGGAGGGAGTTGAGTATAGAAGTGGGGGATAAATATGATGAAAATATGTTGTATAAAATGTCAAAGCATTAATAAAATATATTAAAATCATAAAACTGTAAAACTTTAGAGTTCCTTAAGGTTTTGCCTTGTTTTACAAAACATTTCTAATATTTTTATAAGAAACTTATTTTTATTATCTCATCAACATCAAATGATACCAGAATTACAAAGGCTGTTACAATAAATGGCTCAGAAAGAAAGCTCAGTAATATTTTGATATATAAGGTAGATAAAAAGAAATGAGTCATATGTAAATTTGAATCAATTTAAATTAATATCTAACACCTTTGAATAATGAAATTGTTCAGAACCTAATGTAGCTTTGTTCTGAAAAAAAAATTTCATCCAAAGACCTAGCTAAGGAACTTATTAGTTTGTTTTTTTTTAAATTATTTATTTATTTTTTGATACTTTATTTACATTTCCAATGTTTCCCCCTTTCCAGGTCTCCTCTTTGGAAACCCCCTATCCACTCACCCTCCCCCGCCTCTATGAGGGTATTCAACCTACCACCCACCTGCCCACCCACTCCCATATTCCCACCTTGACATTCCCCTTTACTAGGGCCTCTAACACCCTCAGGCTCAAGGGCCTCTCCTCCCCCTGATGGCCAACAAGGCCCTCCTCTGCCACATATGTGGTCCTAGCCATGGGTCTCTCGATGTGTATTCTTTGGTTGGTGGTCCAGCCTCCAGGAGGATGGGGGGGGGGTGTTTCGGGCCAGTTGACACTATTATTCCCTCCATGGGACTGCAAACTCCCTCAGCTCCTTCAGTCCCTTCTCCAACTCCTCCATCTGGGACCTCACTCTCAGTCCACTGGTTACTGTAAAGTGAAACTTGGGTATTCCAAAAGTTTGGGCTAATATCCACTTATCAGTGAATATATACCATGTTCATTCTTTTGTGACTGAGTTATCTCGCTCAGGATAATATTTTCAAATTCCATCCATTTACCTGCAAATTTCATTAAATCATTGTTTATAATAGTTGAGTAGTACTCCATTGTGTAGATGTACCACATTTTCTGTATCCATTCCTCTGCTGACATCAGGGTTGTTTCCAGCTTCTGGCTATTATGGTTGCTATGAACATAGTGGAGCATGTGTCTTTATTACATGTTGGAGCATCTTCTGGGTATAAGCCCAGGAGAGGCATAGCTGTGTCCTCAGGTAGTATTATGTCCATTTTTCTGAGGGTCTGCCAAACTGATTTCCAGAGTGGTTGTACCAGCTTGCAATCTTACCAACAATGGAGGAGTGTTCCTCTTTCTCCACATCCTCGCCAGCATCTGCTGTCACCTGAGTTTTTGATCTTGGCCATTATGACTGGTATGAGGTGGATCTCAGACTTGTTTTGATTTGCATTTCCCTGATGACTAAGGATGTTGAACATTTCTTTAGGTGCTTCTCAGCCCTGTGAATTTCCTCAGTTGAGAATTTTCTGTTTACCTCTGTTCCCCATTTTTTGATAGGGTTATTTGGTTTTCTGGAGTCTAACTTCTTGAGTTCTTTGTATATATTGGATATTAGCCCTCTATCAGACGTAGGATTGGTTAAGATCTTTTCCCAATCTGTTGGTTGCCATTTTGTCCTATTGACAGTGTGCTTTGTTCAGGAACTTTTCCACTGTACCCAGGTGTTCGAGGCTTTTCCCCACTTTCTCTTCTATTAGATTCAATGTATCTGGTTTTATGTGGAGGTCCTTGATCCACTTGGACTTGAGTCTTGTACAGGGAGATAGGAATGGATCAATTCACATTCTTCTGCATGTAGACCACCAGTTGAACTAGCACCATTTGTTGAAAATGCTGTCTTTTTTCCACTGGATGGTTTTAGCTCCTTTGTGAAAGATCAAGTGACCATATGTGTATGGGTCCATTTCTGGGTCTTCAATTCTATTCCATTGCCTGCCACTGTACCAATGCCATGCAGTTTTTATCCCTACTGCTCTGTAGTACAGCTTGAGGTCAGGAATGCTGATTCCCCAGAAGTTCTTTTGTTGTTGAGAATAGCTTTTGCTATCCTGGGTTTTTTGTTGTTCCAAATGAATTTGAGAATTGCTCTTTCTAAGTCTATGAAGAATTGAGTTGGAATTTTGATGGGGATTGCACTGAATCTGTAGATTGCTTTTGGCAGGATGACCATTTTTACTATATTAATCCTGCCAATCCATGAGCATGGGAGAGCTTTCCACCTTCTGAAGTCTACTTCGATTTCTTTCTTCAGAGACTTGAAGTTCTTGTCATACAGATCTTTCACTTGCTTGGTTAGAATCACACCAAGACAGTTTATATTGTTTGTGACAATTGTGAAGGGTGTCATTTCCCTAATTTCTTTCTCAGCCTGTTTATCCTTCGAGTATAGGAAGGCTACTGATTTGTTTGAGTTAATTTTATATCCAGTCACTTTGCTGAAGTTGTTTATCAGCTGCAGCAGTTTTCTGGTGGAGTTTTTCAGGTCACTTAAGTATACAATCATATCATCTGCAAATAGTGATATTTTGATTTCTTCCTTTCCAATTTGTATCCCTTTGACATCCTTGTCTAATTGCTCTAGCTAGAACTTCAATTCCTATATTGAATAGATAGGGAGAGGGAGGGCAGCCTTGTCTAGTCCCTGATTTTAGTGGGATTACTTTGAATTTCTCTCCATTTAGTTTGATGTTGGCTACTGGTTTGCTGTATATTGCTTTTACTATGTTTCGATATGGGCCTTGAATTCCTGATCTTTCCAAGACTTTTATCATGAAGGGGTACTGAATTTTGTCAAATGCTTTTTCAGCATCTAATGGAATGACCATGTGGTTTTTTTCTTTGAGTTTGTTTATGTAGTGGATTACATTGATGAATTTCCGGGTATTGGACCATCCCTGGGATGAAGCCTACTTGATCATGATGAATGATCGTTTTGATGTGTTCTTGGATTCAGTTTGTGAGAATTTTACTGAGTATATTTGCATCAATATTCATAAGGGAAATTGGTCTGAAGTTATCTTTCTTTGTTGGGTCTTTGTGAGGTTTTCGTATCAGTGTAATTGTGGCCTCACAGGAGGAATTGGGTAGTGTTCCTTCTGTTTCTATTTTGTGGAATTTATTGAAGAGTATTGGTATTAGGTCTTCTTTGAAGGTCTGATAGAATTCTGCAATAACCCATCTGGTTTCCATCTGTAGCGGGAGATCTGTGCCTGGGCCATTTCTAATATTTTGAAAGTTTGTGGTATCCCAGCAAATCCAAAGCCCTATAAAATAAAACACTAAGTTATACACCTCATTATTCTAAAGGGAAAATCTTGGCATAAGAATAATCAGTCTTTAGCAAATCCAGAATCAAGCAGTGTGGATCCAGAGCCTGTAGCTCAATGTTGAGCATCTGAGACCCACTCACTGTAGAGCGTTTGGGCTCAAAATGGCTTTAGTCAATCCCATGTCACTAGCTCTCCCTTCTGATGCATACATACTTGTCTCATGCTTAGGCCAGCTCTACCCCCCCACTTGCTTCAATCCTGGATATGCGTCTCACTATTTTGGCATATCCATTATCCTGAGTTCTCCACTGTAACTGAGGATTTACCTCCACCAATATCCTTTAAGGACTTTTCTACAAGTACTTAGCCTTGATCATTTCTGTGTGCTTACCCTCAGGAAATACTTCCCAGAAGATTTCTCCTCAATGTTGCTAATCTCTTATTAATCACAACAGGTTTTTCAGATCTACTTGATCAGCACCCATTGTCCCAAAGATGTACAGGTTGCACTTTAGTGACAATAAATCACTTTAATGACATCTTGTTAGCACAGCTGTCTCTTTAGCTCCGCTCACCAGCAACCAGATTGTTAATCCAAAATATCACAAAATTGTCCCAATAAATCTTTGTTCTCCCTGAAGCCTCACAACTGTGGCCTCTTCAGTTCACATCCTCACACAATAGCTCATTAAACTCCAAGCATCTGATGTTCTTTTACTGCCAAAACCTCCAAATATTCATCACAATTCAACAAAATAGTCCAAAGGGTTAAAAAGCCACATGGCCAGGTCCATCACAGTGTCAGCACAATTTCCTGGTGAAAATTTCTATTCTTGTTTGATTAGTGTTGCTGTGATAAAAGCATTTGATCAAAAGAACTTAGAGGACCTAAGGGTTTACTTCAGTTTATAATCAATCCATCACTCAGACAAGTCAAGTTCAGAACTCAGTGCAGGAATCTGGATTCCAGAACAATGGCAGAATGCTCCTAGATGCTTACTCTCTGGCTCTCTCACAGGCTAATGCTTTGCAAGCTTTCATCATTTTTAAAGATTTTTCATATTTAATTATGTGTATGTTTGTGTGTCTGCCTAGAGGTATGTACATGTGAGTACCACCACCATAAGTGTCAGAGACTCTGAAGCTGCAATTACAGGATATTGAGAGTGACCTGAAGTTCATGCTGAGAATCAAACTTGTGTCTTCTGTAAGAGCAATATGCTCTCATAAAGGTTGAGCCATCACTCTAGACCCAAAGCTAGGACTATTACACAGAACTTTGTGTCAATGAAAGTGGGTGGGCCTTCTTACATTAATGATCAGGACAATTCTCACAGACTTGTCCATGTAAGATCATCTCAACATATTGTAGCTAGCTTTTAATTTGCAATAAGAGGCCACAAGCAAAGAAATGTTGGCAGCCTCCAGAAGCTTAAAATGGTAAGGAAATTGATTTTCTCTCAAGCCTGCAAAGAGGAATGCAACGTAAAAGTTTTTATTTTAGCATACTAACGCCTGTCTGACTTTTGAAAACTAGAAATGAAAGATAGTAAACCTGATTAAATATTTGATTGCATTGTTTAATGCTATTAAGTCCATGTGGATTTGTTATAGCAACAATAACAGCCTCACACTATAATAATATAATGATGATGAATAACATTTACTAAATATTTACTATAACCTAAGTACTATTCTATACTTAAGAAATAGTGACAATAACTATAATAATGATAATAATTATTTTTACTAAGGTTTTAAAATATGCCACACATTTATATTGGTTACTTTTCTGTTACTGTTGTAAATACTTTGACCAAAAGTCACTTAGAGGACTTAGGGAAGATTTTATCTTAGTTTATGGTTCCAGAGTGATAAGAGTTGAACATGGTGCACACAATGGCAGCTGGTGGAAAGTGTGTGCAGGAAGCTGAGAACTCAATCTTCAATTTCAAACAGAAAGTAGTGAGCATAAACTGGATATATGAAGACACAAAAGTTGCCTCCAGGGATAGACTTCCTACAGTCAAAGCCACACCTCCTAAACATCCCCAAACAATGCTGAGAGCCAAGTATTCAAATCCCAAAGCCTATAGTGGGCATTTCTCATTCAAACCACTACAAAATAATTCTAAAGTTTTCACATAGCCTATTTTACTTAACCATTACCATAACCCAATAAACGTTATATCATCATTAGTATTTTATGATTACAGAAACTGATTAGAAATAAAGAAAATAACTTTGTAAAAGATCACAAACCAGTGAGAAAAAAGGGTGACACTAGATTCCAGTCAGTTTTTTCAATATTAGATGCTATAAAAAATATAAATTATTTTTTGAGAAATTCATAGACACGTACATATTAGCATCATTTCCATCTCATCCTTCCTCTCTCCTGCCCAACTCCTCCCATATTCCCCTCATTCCCTCTCATGCTCATGACCTTTTCTTCTATAATTATTATTATATAAACCTACTCCCTTTTTACTATTTTAATTGTATTATTTTAAAATATTAAGTCATGTGGTATTATAATAGTAACAATAGAAGACCAATGCTATGGTGTGTGTGTGTGTGTGTGTGTGTGTGTGTGTGTGTGTGTATGTGTGTGTGTGTGTGTGTGTGTGTGTGTGTGTGTGTGTGTTATCTATGAGTCAATTTAGTGTTGATTCTATGTACATGTGTTTCGGGTGACCACTTTGGATTAGATAATCTATCAGTAAGTTCTTACCTGGAAAAAACTGATCCTACCTCTCTCAGTAGCCATTGATTGGTGGTACCTCTTATACTGGGGTCGGAACTTTTGAAAATTTCCCTATATGCATTGACATATCAGCTGCTTTTGTCATTATGCAGTCCCAGAACTTAAAGATAAATCCCTATTGTTAAAGATACTACACAGTTAAGACAAAAGGACTTGAAGGAAATGAGCTGAAATTAACCATAAGTCTCCTTCCTGAAGACTAACTTTCATAGCTTGCTGTGCAAACTGCCTAGGAAGCAAAACAATTCTATCTAGCTGTATTGACTATGAACCACAACAATGACTAGCTTGAAAGGATAACTCCAGTGGTGCAACAGTAAGAGTCATCCACAGTTATCTAAATAATAAGGCCTACTTCATATGAGGGATCCATACCTTGTACAATAAACCTACCCAACCATCCATGGCAAAAGAGCATTGACCCTAGAGACCATGTTCCTAAGCAATATAACTTCTAACTGTGTTCTCATGCTTACTTTGATACACACAGACATGAGCAGCCCTCACCTTCATCAAAGCCATTTTTGGCAAAAAACAGAAACAACCACAGACATATACAACTGGTCAAAAGGCAGAGAATAAGTGACTGTGGAGTTTCCAGGATCAAGTAATCCATTTGCCACACAACCCCTACGGTTTAAAGAACATCATGGAAGAGAAGATAGAAAGAATGTACGAGCCAGAGGATCAGGGCGTATGCTGCTAGACAGTGTCTCCTAGATAAGTCCAGGATGCTGTACTGATGATAGTATAACAATATGTTTGCCTAAAGAACAGATAAAAATATATTGAATGTTCAAGAATTGATTTTACTTCATTATGAATACCCCCTAGTATGGCCCTTATACATTTATCTTTCACACAGGTGACAAAATTAATCTTCTGTAGTTGGATGGCATTTTTATCTCATTGCGTTTGCTTAATTTTCAGTAAGCGCCTATAGTATAGAATTTTAGAGTAGTACAAAGCTGTTCTATAATTAAGTTTTTCTCCTTTATTTTTTACAGGTTTCTGAAAGTTTTCTTGACAAATCAATAACCATAGTACAGGTGTTATTTTTGTCATGGTTGCTTCTTACTAATAACACAGACTTCGTCATTCAAAGCAGAGAAGTACCCAAGATACAATTCACAGACCATATGAAGCTCAAGAAAAAGGAAGACCAAAGTGTGGATGCTTCAGTGCTGCTTAGAAGGGGGAACAAAATACTCACAGGAGGAAATATGGAGACAAAGTGTGGAGCAGAGACTGAAGGAAAGTCCATCCAGAGACTGCCCCACCTGGGGATCCATCCCATATACAGTCACTAAACTTGGACTCTATTGTGGATGCTGGGAAGTGCTTGCTGATGGAAGCATGATAAGCTGTCTCCTGAGAGGCTCAGACAGAGCCTGACAAATAAGGAGGTGGATGCTCGCAGCCACCCATTGGACTGAGCACAGGGTCCTCAATGGAGGAGTTAGAGAAAGGACTGAAGAAGCTGAGAGGGTTTGCAACACCATGGGAAGAACAACAATTATCAACCAACCAGACCCCCCAGAGCTCCCAGGGACTAAACCACCAACCAAAGAGTACACATGGAGGGACCCATGGCTCCAGTAGCATATGTAGCAGAGGATGGCCTTGTTAAGCATCAATGGGAGGACAGGCCCTTGGTCCTGTGAAGGTTTGGTGCCTCAGTGTAGGGGAAGGCCAGGGCAGTGAGGTAGGAATTGGTGGGTGGGTGGGGGAGCACCCTCATAAAAGCAGGGGAGGGGGGCTGGGATATGGGGTTTCCAGGGTGGGGGAACCGGTAAAGGGAATAACATTTGAAATGTAAATAAATAAAATATCCAATAAAAGAAAAAGAAAAAAGAAAAACAAGTCAGGAAAAAAATACAATGTTGAGAAGCTTAATATATTTATAAAAGAATTAATAAATAAAATATCTTTAAAAAAATACAGAAGTCCTCTTCTTCATTTATCTCCATTGTTCCTGTACTGGCTGGATTTGTGTGTCAACTTGACATAAGCTGGTGTTATCACAGAGAAAGGAGCTTCAGTTGAGGAAATGCCTCCATGAGATCCATGTGTAAGGCATTTTCTCAATTAGTGATCAAGGGTGGAGGCTCTAGCCCATTGTGGGTGGTACCATCCCTGGGCTGGTAGTCCTGGGTTCTTAAGAAAGCAAGCTGAGCAAGCCTTGAGACGCAAGTCAGTGAGCAGCACCCCTCCAGTGAGCAGGCCTCTTCTAAGACTAAGACAGTGCCTGATGTTTCTTAAATTACCTTGGACACTGTCTATAATTTATTTTTCTTTAAGATATTCCTATATACTATTATAATTTTTATTATAAGAAACACTCTCCAGTTTATTTGATTGATCACTGTCTTTGTCAGGGTTTCTATTCCTGCACAAACATCATGACCACAAAGCAAGTTGGAGAGGAAAATGATTATTCAGCTTACACTTCCACATTGCTGTTCATCCCCAAAGGAAGTCAGGACTGGAACTCAAGCAGGTCAGGAAGCAGGAGCTGATGCAGAGGCCATGGAGCGATATAACTTACTGGCTTGCTTGCTTCTCCTGGCTTGCTCAATTTGCTTTCTTATAGAACCCAGGACTACCAGCCCAGGGATGGCACCACCCACAATGCCCCCCCTACTCTTGATCAGTAATTGAGAAAATGCCTTACAGCTGGATCTCATGGAGGCATTTCCTCAAGGGAGGCTCCTTTCTCTGTGACAACTCCAGCGTGTGTCAAGTTGACACATAAAACTAGCCAGTACAATTATCATGAATGAAAAACTATATTCTTAACTCTAATATTTTAATGTTGAGTACGTTGGGTATCTACATTTCAGATAAGCAATATCTTGGAAATGTGAGACTTACATAAAACAGAAAGATGATTCCAAAAATGTTAGTTAAGACCTTAATTTTGTTGGGAATTGTGGAACATGTTTATTATTCTAGAGCTTTGTAAGCTAGGGCAGAAGGCTCAACAGTTCAAGACAAACCTTGTTTACCTAGTGAGACCCTGTTGAGTTATGTGGGAGACAACAGTTAGGTATTATGGTCCTGGAGGCACATCCAGCCTGAGGCCACCACTGCAAGCTGACCTCAGCTTAGTCATTCATTGTCATTATGGCAAATATTGATGGAGCATGTACAATATGCTTCTGTTATAATAAGTGCAGGGATGTGAGTCATCTTATGAACAATTTTTATTTTTGCTTTACTAAAGTAAAGCTAAAGGTACAAACAGGAAAACTGACGTGAGTTTTAAACACAGGTTTATATATAGCAGCCAGACACAGGACTGAAAATGAGACCATTGATTTCTCGTTCTGTGTTCTACCTCCTGAATAACAGACAGTTGCTCTACTGGTAGATTCCGGAAGCGAGCACGGTAAAGACTGAAGAGTAGGCAGCAGTCTTTGAATGGCGCTTTATGAACACGTTATATCCATATGCTCCTAACAATAACATGCTATATGACATAGGGATGATTGTTTTACTATTCTCCTTTATGGCTAACGACTTACAAATGAATGCAGTTCTTTCTGTCCTCATTTACTTCAATTAGAAATCAACTATGAAAGGTTATTTAGGGATAAATGAGATGATGCCAAAAGGAAAGACTAGACAAATGAGGTTAGTGTTATTGTATTTAGGGTTTGCCATGGAATTTATTAGTGTATAGAATGGCAACTGTCAAGCTTATTTGCATTAAGAAACATTTTCTTGCCAATGCAGAGACTCATAGATGGTAAAATTGCTGTGAGTTATTGACTTTGAGTGTTCATTTGTAAATGGGCCATCTATATCAATGTTCCTCAAAGTTCAGAAAACATCATAGAATAAAAAGTAGAAAGAATCGAAGAGCTGTAGGATGGGAGGGCAATGTTGTGAAATGCTATCTTCTGGTTAAGACATGGCTCTTTCATTCATGAGCTCACAGCAGCTGGGATTATCTGCACAAGATTCAGATCAAGCCAGGTAAAATTCCAGCCTGGATGGGGGAGAAACTCACCAGAGCTCATGCCCAAGTAAGAAGCTCTTGGCATTTGGTAGTTGCTGGAAGAGTGGAATTATTCTTTCTGGGGTATGATCATAGATAAGGTAAATTGATGCTATCTTAGGAGATGGCTCCATATTTATGCATAGATGGGCAACACTATTTGGATTAGGTAGGTTAAAAAATAAAAAAAAGTAAAAGCAACAGGAAAAAAAAGGATGGGAAGCTGGGAGGGAGATGTGTTTGGTGAAGTCCTGGGGGGAATTAGATGAGGGAGTGGGCAATAGATAAGAACAAGATATTTTTATATCTGTATCTGCATCTATATCCCTATCAATCTATCATCTATCTATCTATCTATCTATCTATCTATCTATCTATCTATCTATCTATCTATGTGCAGAAGAAACACTATTTAAGATGCAAGAACATCAGGAAAGCCATCTTTAAATTGGTAACATTTAAGAAGAAACTTGGAACATAATGATAATAGTGGCAGACTTCATACCACACAGAGGTGATGGAAATTCTAAAGGCCACGAGATGATAAGCATGCTTGAGATGATTCATAATTGGGCGAAAGTGGCTAGGATGGTTGTCACAGTAACTTAAGGTAGAAGAATTGCAAGTAAAAAAGATTACAAGGAACCTGACACCACAGCAATTGAAGGACATGACTCACCCTGTTATTACTGCCAGCTACTGCTGCTGGTGGTGTCAAAATGTTTCTCTCTGTCTCTCATTATTCCCCTGAGGTGAGAGACCCCTCCTTGGTCTTAGTAACCTGAAAGTTTTAGTTCATTTTGAGATAACTGTAGATACTAACCTTGCCAGAAAAAGGGCACTATATTACCTTTTCTCAGATAACTACCACTGACATCTTTGAATTGGGAGATACTTTGTTACTTTAAGATGGTAGTAAATGTTCTGTCTTTTTCACATAGCTTCCACTGAAACTGTCAGGGCCGGAAGTTAGAGGAATGCTCTGTAGCTATGTACCAAGATGAAATCCTAGCCTCCACTGATAGCTTAGTGGTATGCTTAGTGGGATCTAATTAGTGAAAGTAGTTTTCCGATTACATTTTGCCTTGTTTGGTAGCAGCCTGGTAGGAAGGAAAAGAGTTATGTCATTTTAGGAGAGTAAGGATATAAGCTTTGACTCTCATATCACACTCTTGCTGGCAAGGGTAGGCCAAAATAAGAACATTCTATATTTGGCTTAGGTAATAGAAAAATAGCTTCTGATGATGCTATTTGACTAGATTGCCCCTTTACATTCCTTGATAGCTTTTATAGTTTGTCCTCATTGAAATTTGTACTGTTGGCTTTTCTCCTACCCAATCTCTATCTTGTAAGCTGCATGGATGGATTAATTGGATAAACACTACCTTTCCTAACGCCTATCACTGGGATGCTTCTGTGGAATAGTGGAATATGCTTAACTCTTAGGGGCATACAGGCTTGAGCTAGAGTCTCAGAACATCACTTAAAGTATAATCATCAGAAAATCATTAAATCTGTAAGAATTTAAGATTTTTTCTTTATAAGATGAAGATTATCAAGGGCTACTGCTATCTAAAACTATCATGAAGCTTTTGTTCAATAAAATACAGGGTATCAGTACATATGAGAGTGTCAACTCACATAAGAAAGACTTGCTGGGTGTGTGTGTGTGTGTGTGTGTGTGTGTGTGTGTGTGTGTGTGTGTGTGTGTGTGTGTTCATCATTGTGGAAAGTATCATGACTGAAAGGATCTTTTGGAGGAAAGGATTTGTTTGGCTCACATGTCTGGATCCACCATTAAGGAAAGTCATGGCAGGAGCAGGAGCAGGAACAGGAACCTGGAGGTAGAAATTGAAGCAGAGACCATGGAGGACCACTTCTTACTGATGTGTTCTTCATACTGAACTCCGTTTGCCTTCTTCTATACCCCAGGACCACTTGCCCAGGGAGCAGCACCACCCATGGTGACGTAGGCCCTCTCACCTCAACCATTAATCAAGAAAATGTCCCACAGGGTTCTCGAAGGTCAATCAAAGAAAAGAGAAGTTTTTTCTCAATTGTGGTCCTATGTAAATCCTCTAGACTGGGTCAAGTTGACAAAAAAAAAACCCAATCAGTATGCCAATCAGCACATACTAGCTCCATACCACTTCACTGTCACTACACTATTACTTACAAAAGAATGATTAAGGAATGGAATCTGCTATCAGTAGAAACCACAGGATAAAGGCCATGCAGCTGAGCAAGTTCCCTAAGTAGGAAGCCATTTTGTTCAGACAGCCAGCATCTGAAATCCAAATACTCTTGTACACATGATTTCTCAGTCCTTAAAAGGCTAACTTCTAGGTATAGAGAAACTTACCAGTCACACTGTGAACATCTGTAAGGAGTGTTACTAGCCCAGAAAAATGGAAGTGTTCCTATCCACTAATAAAACAATTAATAAGCATCTAAAAATTCCCTGTTTGATGCTGTGATGATTTTATTGCTTTGACCCATCTGTTCAGAGATCTAGTTTCTCCCATGTCCTTCTAGGGAAGTGTGGGAGTTGATTGCCCTGTGACTAGCACAGGCACACAGTGACCTCAACTCCACAGCAGACAAGGCTACTGCTCACATATTAGCCATTTCTGTGCCTCCATCACTATCCTCACTAGAGCAGCATTACTAATTTTAATCAAGGGAGAATGTAAGACCTGGAAGGTTTTCTCACACCCTGAAATAGGAGTCTCACTACAGTACCATTTAACAACTAGTAATTGCCAACCAATCAATAGTTTGTCCATTGGTAATACTAATATGCCTCACAGTAGCCTGTACTAAGAGTTTCTTTGCCTATCATCTCTTTTCTTTGTCCAATCCTGAGATTGTAGTGATTTCCCCTGTTCTTCTGACTTTGGTATGAGTGATCTGCCTAAATGTTCTTCCTCTAAGTTCCTCTAACATACTCCCCCTTTCTACTTCTCCCTGGCTATGTTGATAGTGCAAAAAGAATAGAACTGAACAAGTCCCTTTTTACCTCGAAGTCAGTAACTACATAGTATAGAAAAGAGGGAAGAAAAGGGGAGGTAAGGAAAGGGAGAGAAGGAGGGACAGAGGGGAGAGAGAGAGTCAGGCCAGGCAATGAAGGAGTTTAGAAGGTGTTTAAATTGACAAATCACAAAGTGAGCTCAGAGATCAGTGATCATGAAATATATTTTTAAAACAGCTTTATTGAATATTTATATATAATAAAATCCATCCATTTCCAGTACGCCTGTCGGCAATTTTTAAATAAATTTACTGAGAAGTGTAGCTACCATGATAACATTCTTTTCTTCTAAATAAGACCACCTATGACTACTAACATTAGTTGTTTCCCTTGTACCCCGTATCAAGAGACCACTAATTTACCTTCTGTCACTACTAACTTACATGTACAAGAAGTGCCTTCTGGTACCTTGATTCTTTCACTTAGCATGATTTGATCTTGAACTCTGACATATCAAGTATCATAATTTCAATTATTTTAATTGTTAATATCTTATGTTATATTACAACTTTATTCATTTATCAGTTGATGAAATTGGATTGCTATTAATTTTGATTATTGTAAACACTTTTTAAAATATTTAGTCAATATATTATATGTACATGTTTTTATTCATCTTCATTATATATTGATGAGTAGGATTATTGAATCATATGACAACTGAAGCTTTAAATTCTACAAGAACTGCTGGACTATTTCAAAAAGGTCATGCCATTTTACAATCCCACCAGCATTGTATGAATTTTCTTTTTTTTTCACATCCTTGTCAATATGTATTTCTATTGAGATTAGCCAATATTTGAGATAGGAAGAAATTTAATTTGCTTGGTTTTAAATAAAATTATAGTAGTGAAGAACATTTCAAATCAAATGCTGTCCCTTTAGCAGCCCCTTGAATCCAATAACACTATCAACAAAAATACAGATCAAACAATGGCAAAGCAGTGATCTTAAGAGGCAATCTATAAGGATTACTGTATTTTTCTCTGACAATTTCATATGCATACAAAATGTACTTATTAAAATCACAGTAAATAGATTTTATTAAATGTCTACTTCGATCACAGTGGAAATCTAAAAGTAGGTGTTAATTAGGAATGAACATTGTTTTAGGCTTAAGGCTGAAAATATATTAGAAATGATTAGCATTTTGTTATATAAATTCCATATCAATTCAGCCCACTTTGATTAGTTTGTTTGTTTGTTTCTTTCTTTCTTTAAACTTTTTATTGGGTCCCTGTGAATTTTACATCATGCATCAAATCCCACTCATCGCTTCTCCTCACACCTGCCTCCCACTGTTGTGATCCCCTACAACGGGAAATAAAATCTCATTGTGAAAGCTAAAAAAAAAGAGGCAATCTTACAGATTGTCTAGTTTGTGCATGTATGTGTGTGAGTGTGCAAGCATGCACACATGTGTGTATCTGTTTTCCTATTTTTAAAATGGAAATGGAAATGTGCACATATAAACTACAAGAGATTGGTTTATACCTCTAAATATATGCACACAGTCTGAAAACTACACAACCTTTCTTACGAATTGTAATTTTAGGGCTAGGTGTGGTAGAACACACCTTTAATCCTAGCACTTGGGAGTCAGAGTCAGGCAGATCTCTGTGAGTTTGAGTCCAGCATGGTCTACAAAACGAGTCCAGGACACCTAGGGCTATTACACAGAGAAACCCTGTCTCAAAACAAACAAAACAAAACAAAACAAAAAAAGAAAAGGATTGTAACTTTAGAATACAAACATGTCTGGTAAATCTGTAGCCAGACAAGATTCTAAATGTCATAAACAATTTGAAAGCAGGAGAACATAGACTATAATTCAGATCTCCTGGGTTACGAGTCAGAATTGCCATAGCTCTGGCGCTACACCCAATGATTGGAAACACATTTCTTTCTGTACTGACTAAACAGACAAAACAACCGAATGAGTCACACCAGTTCGCTGAAAGCAGAGGAATAAACAAGGCATTTGGATGTACTTCTGTTTATTGATTAATATGAATTGTTTGCAGATTATCATAAACCAAACACAACTTGTCAGTATCCACTCATGCATATGGCTCAAAATTTAACAAAATCTCTATAAATAGCTCATTTTAAGGAAAACAATAATTAAAACCTACCTACATTAAATACAAAACATCAAAGACCTTGGTAATAAATTGAATGAGGGGTTATGAGGGTGACATCTCAGTGTGCCAGGACTATTTGTTGGGAAGAGTGGTGTAGTGTTGACATTTTTACTTAATCTAATATTAACGACCTTAGGGAAGAAAGATGGTCTCCCATACTACACACCACCTTTCAAAATTCCAGTGACATTTTTAAGTGGAGGAAAAAAGCAAACCCTGAAGCCTGACTCACCTCCACTAAACACCTACATTTCCCTTGTAAACAACATTTTCTGTTGCTAGTTCAAATATGTAAAACACAACTACTGTCCAGGCTCAGAGTTGTTATATACATTTCTCATGAACTCTTCAAATAGAAGACACATAAAAGCATAGTACTGAAAGTGGTCCCACTTTATAAGGACACTACTTGAGCAGATATGCAAATATGAAGTAAGTCAAGGCCAAATATCAATTATAAAGAAAAAACAAAGCCATCCTTCACTTTGCTTCTATCCAAGATATCATAGAAAGCAAAACAAAACAAAACTTCACCTTATTTTAATTACAACCCCAACTGTTCAATTCAAGAAAACTGGAACCAAGGCGATTCTTGGTATGAATGTATAATGACCTTGCTATGTATAGGCACAGTGAAGCGGGGTGCCTGTGTCATTTAATCACATTGTTTTTGCTGTTTTATCATCATAGTCCTTTTCACTGAGAAGCAGTGATGGACTTGAGATTGAAGCAGTGCCAGACATATGGTGACCTTTCTACAGCTGGAACCTACATAAGTTGAATCCACCTCAGACTGGGTGCTAGTTCTCCACCAGAAGTATAGATATGACTAATTAAAGTTGGTGAGATAAGCATAAGCTGTCCCAGAAAAAGTACAGAGAGTCCAAAGACCAAGGTCTAAACCTTGGCTCACACATATTTGCTAATGCGTACATGAGACCAGATGGCCTGGTATAGACTTGTGATTCAACTGCTTCTAATCCCCTGCCAAGTACAATGGAACCTTTTAGCATTTTTTCTCTTGTGCTTTTAACACACTTATAAGCAATTTGACCTTCAGGCTCTTAATCAGTGTTTGTGGATGAGCTGTTATTAAAGATACACTTAATAGAATCTTGTAGAGAACACTCTCTGTTAAGGTTAAGTCCTGGTGATGAAGTCCACATTTTACCTAACCCACCAATCACTTGTAGGATAGAAACTAGCTGCATAAGCTTCATAAAGATTCAGAGATAAAAAAGAATAAAAGAATCTCCAAGGAAATTCTTATTTCTCTCTGCTCTTGAGATGTACAGGTAAGAGCTAAAGGCAAAATGAATTTTCAAAAAGAACCAAACGGACAGTAGGCATTGAACTGACATGTCAAAAGAGATGCCCATACCTTGGGGGACCCTTCACACCCTCACTTAGCTAACTTGAAAAGCGCTGTGGGTATCTTTGGAGGCCTGGTGGGTGGTTGCTTGGGGAGCCCAGATAGGAAAGGGAAAATTGGCTCAGAAATGTACTATAGGGTCCTGAAGGATCAAACTGTAGCCTGGCTTTCTGCTGGGGGTAGAGAAATATAGAACCTCAAATATTGGATAAGGCCCAGGAGATGCATATCAAAATTCCTTTATGTGTTATGCTACAACTCAGAACTTTGAACATCCATCAGACCTTCCGGCAAACTCACAGAGTGCTATGAGTCTAGAGAACCGAGAAACAAGCAGAAAAATATTATAAACAGTGTTTAAGAGCTAAATGCAAGAAAACCTTCTAATATAAGATGAACTTGTGATATTGTCCAACAGATAACCCCACTACAGCCTGAGCAGCACTTAGCCGGTTATGGGATCTGGTACATTTCTTAGTGCTGGAAATGTTTTATTTCCTTCTTTACTTCCCTCCTTTCCCCCTTCCTCCACCGCTCTCTTTCTTCTGCAAAGCTAGGATGTAACACAAGACCTTGTTCATGCTAAATGCAAGTACTCCAACACTATTATACTCCTATCCCTTGTGTTTTTGAGAAAGAGTCTTACAATGCAAGGCAAGCTTGCTTGCAAGTTCCATTACTCCTGCTTCTGCCACCTTGATATTGGAGGAATACTTGTATGCAGCCATGCCCTGCTCTTCTACCTTTTAAGAGTCAGGAGTAAATGTCAAATGAAGAGAAAGGACTGAAAGCATTGTAGCCCTGCTGTGCACCCCTATTTCACTGAGCAACCCATGCACTGCCTATATCAAAGTTTGGATAATGAGTCATGGAGACTACAACTATAATGTGAATAATGTAAAGTGTAGCGCCCACAGGCTTAGTGCATCTTTACATCGTTGACCCAGAAGAGTTGTGTGTATCTTCAGTTTGTTTTTAATAAGCTAAGTCACACCAGCATCCAGGATATATTACTCCCAAGGAAAAAGGTTCAGTTGCTTTACTCATTTGACCACTTTCCCTCATCGAAACCTGAACCACTATGAGGGAATAGGCATCAATCCTAATGGCTCATTTTGAATATACAGAGATAATTAAAGCCAATACATGATAGTTACATCTAAGTCCTGAGGGTCACATCTGACATATTCCACACACGCGCGCACGCACACACACACACACACACACACACACACACACACACACACACACACAAATTATGAAGAAAAGTGTTTCAATTCATGCTGAGAAGCATGTAAAACTGGAGGTTCAGGCTTAAGAGAAATAGACTGAATATTCTCTAAGCCAAGAAAGCACCAAATGGTCCCTGTAGCTCCACAGGGCACTACTCCTGCACCTCAGAAACGTCACAGTCAGAACCTGACTGAAGGGGGGAAAGGTAAGAATACTGAAGTAATTAAAATGAAAAGAAGTATAGGAAACATCAATTTAAAAAATCTAGAAGACACTGATTTGAATCCCCACCAGAGAGTACTGGTAGCCTGTCTCTGAGAATGAAGAGTCTAGGAAATATACTGGTTTGACAGCTACCATAGCTATAGAAGTCTAGGACATGAGTTGTAAAATCTAGGCTCCAGGCCTCCCCAAGATATCTTCCTCAATATCCTCTCACGCTGTGTATGTGTTTGTGTGTGTAGGGGTTGGGGGAATCAAAGCAGAAAGCTAAAAGGGGAAGTATTTCATTTTTCTCTTCAGAGTGGTAGGCAAATGCCAACATAGTTCTGTATACTCCTTTTTGTTGGCCTACTTGTCCAAAATATAGGTGGGAAACATATATAGGCAGGAAAACTCTCCCTCATTCATTGTTATTCTCTTCACTTCTATAATTAAAAAGAAAGAACAGGCCCACCATCCCATGGCTATGGAATCTGGATCCCCAGACTAGAATAAGAAAACAAAAAGTGTTCAATATCAGTCATTGGGGAATTAATCCTCTGGTAGCATGGGGCTCTGTATACTCCATTTTCGAATGCTGGTTATTGTGGGACCTACATCCCAGGCTCCTGCTACCATTGTTGAATAAAAGAAGAGCAAGAAAGTCCAGCAACAAGCATTGGCAAGGTTGCTAAGAATGAAAGAGACCTAGAAAAAGAGCAGAGCAAGTTAGAATCTTGTGATACAAGGCCATCACCACCCTCTTCTTCCTTGTCTCTAAAGGTTAATGGTTAGACCAACAAAGATTTAGGATATAATAGCAGAAATACATCACCTGGCTATAGAGATGACAAATCTATCCTATTGCAAACTAGTAAGATTTAAAAAAAAAAATATTGGGCTGTGTTATAAGCACCATGTACAGAAAAAAAGGTGGTGCTTTCCAAACAAATATTGTCTTTCGCTCTCTTACAAGGCAGAAGAGTCAGAACAGAACCAGAACCCATAAGTGAGTATGAGATACAATTATGCCTTTTACAGTTGTGAACTCTTGTTCACTGCAATATATGAACAAGAACTACATAGTTTGGTTTTTTTTTTTTTTTTTAATGAAGAAATAGATTGGGCATCCTTAATCCAAAATTTAAAAAAAAATCCCCAAATGCTCAAAACTTTCTAAGTATTTGACGTGATACCATACGGGAACATTTTCACACTTGATCACACATGACAGTTTGTATTAAGAATACAACATGAAAAACTTTCAGGCTCTATGCGTGTTCTTTTCTCCTCAAAGACATTTCACCATATATATGTATGTATATACATACACACATGCACACACATATGTATATGAGACGGATATTGAGATACATACATATATTTCAAATTCAGTGATAGGGCTGAATAAGTTCTATACTGGAACTGTGAATCCTGGGTTCTAGTCTATTTCTGAGATTCGGTTGTTCTATGATTTTAAGCAAATCACTTTTCATCTCTGTTGCTCGATTCCTGCTTGTTTAAAATGAGATTAATGTATTTCTTATTTGCCTACCACAGAGGGATGAAATTACGAAGTTCAGAATAAAATGTAGCAGATATAAAACGAATTTCTAATCTGTGACTGATCACAGAGAAAGGAACAAAAAGAGCCTATCATGCAGACACTATAGAGGACCCTTGCATATGCCTTCATTCAGTCCTCAAGAAAACTTACGAGCTGAAGGCTCTGTGTCTGAAAGAAGTAAAATAATTCGCACAAGTACATAAAGCTATTCAGGAACTGGTAGTTCTCTGAATATGAAGCTGCATATCTCTACAATGTTGTGCTGTTTATACACATGAAAGGAGACAATTGAATATGACTGGTTGATATTGGGGTCCAGATGAAGAAGTTGGCCTCCTGTCAACCTGCCTGGTCTCCACATATTGCTGTCCTAGAAATCCAATGTAAACTTAGCTCAAAAGTTTAGTGCTCCAACTGTTGCCTCTCCAACCTCTATTGGTCCTAGTTTCCTGCTATTCTTCCATCCAAGCCCTATGGAACAGCAGAACCCGGGTTGGAAATTTCGAGAGTGTGACCTGCACCTTCTGGTTCTTTAGCCTTACCTTCCCAGCTCACCTTGGTAGAGTTAAAGGCTGGGAGCTTCAAAAGGTACATAGAGCTCCAGCCTGTCTCCTGAGTGTTCGGCTGTGTTCTCTCTCAAGGTTTCAGGTTCAGTACAGGGGACAGAGCTGGAAAACTTTTGCAGGTCCAGCTCTGTACATTCAATGGGGGTATGGACCCATTGAGAATGGCTCTCTGAGGCACAGGAGGCCATGGTAAAGGACTCCTGGGTAGGGAAGCCGCGAGTGGAGCTGCAGTCATCATCCAGGATGGAGTTAAGTGGCTTGATCTCAAAGATGCTCTCATTCGCTGGAAATTCAGGACTGGTCTCCTGGCCAGGTGGCATGGGGAAAAGAGAATCCTCCTCCACTGCCTTTTCAGCCTCATATTGTAACGAACCTCCTGCAACTCGAAGCAGAAAGCCACTGAGTCACCCAAAGTCAGGGTCTCTTTTCAACAGGTTACCTCTTATTGAGCACAAAATAGGGAGGGGTGAGGGGATCTAGGAGCCAGAGTTCCTCTTCCCCTCCTGGAGGACCAGAGCCCCTAGAAGTAAGCTAAAATGACACATTTCAGAAACACATTTTCATTGGGGTATCACATTAAGTCTGCTAGATGCTGGATTTGGGAAGACAAATGTGTTCAAATAGAGATAAATGCTTTGCAGAAAAGAGATTTTAGCATGTTCCATTCTTCCATTATGAAAAATGGCAAAGGGACCAGACAGAATTAAGGTAGCACATATTAAAATAGGAAGATTATCTTGAATTATGCAGATGGGCTCATATACCTCCTAAAGCTAACTCATGATATTTTTTATTCCATGCTTAATAATAAATATTTTAATTTAGTTGCATTTTTCTAGCTACTAGATGTATCCTTAGAAGATTTAGAAGGCAGAAATGACACTAGAGAGATGTAGCATAAAACAAAATCAATGTATCATCCCTAGTTTTAGAAGTAGAGAAGAGCTATGAGCCAAAGGAAGTGATCATGCCCTAGAGCTGTGGTTCTCAGTCTTCCTAATGCTGTGACCCTTTAGAGCAGTTCCTCATGTTGCAGTGACCCCAACCATAAAATTATTTTTATTGCTTTGTCATAACTGTAATTTTGCTACCGTTACTCATAAAATAAATACCTGTGTTTTCTGATGGTCTTATGTAACCCCTGTGAAAAGGTCATTTAGCCCCCAAAGTGGTTGTAACCCACAGGTTGAGAACCACTGCTCTAGAAGCTGTAAATGACCTTCAGCAAGAAAATAGACCTTCAGTCTTATAAATTCATAGGAAAACAGACTCCCATAGAGTATACAGTAAAAAACACAGTCTTGCCAATTTCTTGATTTAGGCCTTGTGAAGACCCAGGGAAGCCTGTTAAACTTCTGTGGTATGATAACTGAGCTAAGCCATTAATTATGTGACAATTTGCTAAAACAATGATAAGTAACACATACTCCCACATGAGTCCGATTCAATATGAGGTTACAAACCGAGTGTGTATTAATGATTTCTCCACTGTGGATATGGTTCTGCTGTTTGTTCAAATTATTTGTGAGTTCATAAAATTTCATACAAAATTATAATGTTCTGGATTCTTTGAAATGTGGAACAATGAGGAGGAACTGAGTAATGGAGTCTTGATTAGATAGGAGATGGTCTTTCTGGTATGCAACAATCTCATTCCTTTTTTTCTGCATCTACATTAGATTTAATTCACACCAACTTGACCTTCAACTATACAGCCGTAGCAAGTGTGTACTGATAAATATCCTTCTCATATGAAAATCAATGGGAAGGTACCTGTCCTCATGCTCCCAGGAGGGTACTACAATAATATCTTAAGGCTAGAGAGTACACCTCATTTCTTCTCTCCAAAGGAAGGAATATAGAAACAGGCAGTTCTCAAATGTTTCATCATATTCACATTCTGGGACTCATGATCCAGGATTGGACAAGAGTTCTTATTTCACACACCACCTTCCAAAGTCTGCATACTTAATGAAACAGAGATTCTGTGGTCCACCACTATCTTAAATGTCTGAGCTACCAGATTAGTTCTAAGGAAATTGAAGTAGAGTTGAAGAAGAGTCATTTAGAATCAGAAGGGGTACTACACCTCATGAAATGCTAGATTCATCTTTGTGCAAGCAGAGTACACACAAATAAACTATTGATAGGCTGTAGATCAAAACTGACTAAGCAATCTCTATCTACAAAAGGATTTTTCTAGCATAGAGTGAAGCTAAAATAGTGTTGCTTCAGTCACAGTATCCATTAAGTTAAGGAATCCTTAGAGTCCTTGTATCTAGTAAACCGTATCCTTTCCTTTACTAACACAGATCTACTTGTTAGTCTGAGTTAGTTTTGTTGTTGTTGTCTTTTGTTTTGTTGTTGTTGTTCTCCCTGTTTAGTTCATAGTTCTCTTAAATTGCACTGCAGCTGCATTAGGCACTAGTATTCTTGTCTGGAAATCTAATGTCTTAGTTTTGATGATCCAGCCTCTTCCACGTTTGCCCCTCAATGAACTGTACCTTCTGTCTCGTATTATTGGCTGGTAGATGGAGTTGAAAACAACTAAAAGTGTTATGTAGACTTTAAATATGATAATATATCTTTATTTTCACTATATAGCCATTTCACATGGCTTTGGCCAGATCTCCTTGGGCAGCAGTATTTTGGACAACAGAAAAGTATAAGAATTTTGACTAAACACTATGCTTTCAGTTATCTCACTTTGGGAAATTACTATATTGACAGCATTTACTGTAAGCCTCATCAACTTTTATTATTCATGCTTTAGGTATAGCTAAATCCTCTTCAACTCTGACGTTCCAGAATCTATTTGTATATATGTACATATATATATACTAATAGTATATTAATATATATGTAATATATGTAAATATATATAAAAGAAACAAAGTATCCAATCTCATCTATCATTTTGAAGATTAAAAATAAGTAAACCAAAGAATCTAGATAATTTGAGTTAGACTATTACTTAATAATAGAGTTGGATGTTCAGTCTTGAGTTTCCTTTACCATAACGGAAAATGCTCCATGAACCCTTAAAACCTAATAAACTTGTCCATTCAACTTCTAGGTAGACTCCAACCCTTTTGACTTCCTGTATTTTTTATAGCATCCCAGATAGTTCCCATAGGACAACAGAGTATCATTGCTGGAATTTTACAATGTGGCAGGGAAGGCCCATTATCATGCAGTCTCAGAAAAATTCCTCTTTTACCAAAACAAACAAACAAAAAAAAGTGTGTATTACTTCTGATTCATGTGAAATGTTAAATAGACATACTTACCATACTGACAATGTCTGTTGAAGATCTGCTTGCAATAGAGGAAGAAGAGTCCAATGAAGGCCAGGGCAAATACCACTAGCAGACTGCCCACCAGTGCAACAAGTGTGGCTTCCTTAGGTGGAACAGTGTGCGCATCTACCTTTACTAAGCTCAACTGGAAGGTACCTGAGGAATGACAGCAACAAAAGAATAGGTAAGGTTGATCAAAGTGGACAATTAACTGTCATTCTAACAAGGGCCCTAAAGTTCTGTAGGCCATATCTTCTCCTTTAGGCCATCTGCATCAGGTCTCTTATCTTCATATTTGAGAATAGGTAAAATTATAATAAAATGAAGCAGAGATCAAGTGTTGCAGGCATGCTATAAATTAGCATCACTAACCGAAAGATGCCATATTATGTTTCACTCATGCTATCTTTAGTAATATAATCTAAAAACAAATATTAGCAGATTAAAATGCTCATCAGTGAACACTGGATCAGTAAATCGTGATTTTTCTAAGATGTCATAAAAGACCTTTCTTTGATTAATATAAATAACCCAGTAGAGAAAAACAAAGTGAAGAAAGAATAGCTTATGACCTTTATAGAAAATATTGTAAAACACAAAGTAATAGCAAATATTGTCTAAGAATATGAATATACGTGAAGTAATACAAACATTTAAATAGCAGTGGAGAACAAGGCAGAGAAATATGCCAATGAATTCACCACGCTCTGTATACACCCTTACAGTAAAGCCATCAGCATACACAAAATACCAATGCACTTTGAGTAGAAACAATGTGTGTCACTTTTAGACTTAGTTAAGAGCTGATACATCTTAACCACTTCCTTCTGTGATAATGAACTGGATACTACCTGGCCTAGCAATCATAGGACCATGATGGAAGAAGGCCTTTGCCTTATGAAAAGAAGCATGGGACTTATTTTCTTATTAACCATAGGATAGCCTAGCAAAAAACTTCTTAAAATTTAAGAAAAGTGTTGATTTCTGTGGAGGAAAGGACAGAAGACTCAGAAAGGATCTAAAGGGAAGTTTATTATGCTTGTTTTAAAAAGGAAACACTCCAAATTTTGGGATTAATTATCCAAGAATCTTAGATAAAATAGTATTTTATCTTTTATACTTTTATTTATTTTCAGTGTATGTTTCATATGTTATGATTTTAAGGAAAACACCAATAATTTAAAGAGTATGTGAGAAGATAGACAACAATAGAACATCCGACAAATAAGTAAATGTCTAGTGACACAGGCAGAAACTAGATTTTAGCTCTTTTTTAAGCTTCTAATGTATTCTAAGACATAAAGATTTCCATATGCTATGTATATTGACTCTAACAGCAATATTGACTCTAACAGCAACTAAGTGTAGAAATGTTATTTTTAAAATACATTGAAACATTCATTAATCCATCAAACCTAGCCAGATAGTTCACAAAGAGTGAATACAAATATTTTCTCATTAGATACATTTTTTTAAGATAAGGCAAATGAGGTCCAATGAATCTGAATGCTGAAAAGTTGGGATTTAATCATAGGCAACTGCCTCTGTTCAACATGCCAAAGGAAGGAGTGGCAAAGAGTGTTTTCCTCTTACAAGGATAAAGAAGTTTATTGATTTTGTTGACTAACTTTGGAGAAGAAGGGAGAGGAAAAATAGATACACACACTGAACCTCAGAAGAAGGAGTCTGCTTTGTACATGGGATGCATTCTTGGTCCTGCAGGCCCCCAATGCGTGTCTTTCGGTAGAATCTGTGATCAGAGAGGGAAGGAATGGCAGAGTGGTGAACAACAAGCAATTGACTTGTACCAGCCCTTCCTGAGATAATAGGAAATGCCTATGAGTCTTTTCTTTATGGGAGTGCCTACCCTCATGAGATCTCTGCCAAGTGTGATTCAGCCCATCTTTTTTTCCTGATTATCCATGTCCTGTAGCCCAAAGGGGAGCTAAGGTCATGAGACAGGCAAGCAGTTATAGGATGCCAACTTCTTCATGATTCCTGTGTAATCTAATTAACATGACATTTACTTTACATTTTAGGCAGAATATCAGCATGATTAAAAAGCTTCTAGGTGCTCATCTGTGTTTGAAAATTCCTGGATGCATTGTATAAATAGATCTAGTTAGAAAGATACAGATTCTACATTCATGGAGCTTAACTAGAGCATGAAATTGAACCTGAGAATACTTTTACTTGGGCCTAAGAGATAGCATGATAAAGGGCATCAAAGAAAGTTAAAAATTCCCAGAGGGACTTATACAATTTAGTAGGCTTACCTGGGCAGACAGTCTCCACAGATAGCATTAGAGGTATTTGTGCAGTTGACCTTATGGACCCGATTGATGACAGCACAAGTGATGCATGTCTGACATCTGTGATGTCCCCAAGTGCTTTTATACTTTCGGGGAGGGCAGGTTATGCAGTATGCATCTCCACCTTCTCCATAACCACAATCCTGAAATATAGAAGGTGTTCATAAGAGCTTATGAAGAGGATCTGTAATGAGTCAAGTGAATATACTGTAAGACACTATTTTTCAAACTACAAGTTTCATTAAACATGTCATTACATAAATTTACCAGCTGTAACCAGTACTGAAAATTGAAATGTAACTAAACAGAATAGTAAAGCTAAGTGCATTGATCAAAATAAACGAGGTTACACTATAGAAAAAAAAACCCAAATTTTAGTTTATTTCTTACTCATACTCTGCCTATTAGAAAGTTAATGAGGTTTGGGGCCTACATTAGCCACAATGGGGCATCCCATACATGAAAGGTTTCATTTTGTGCTTATATGATAGCAACACCAGGTAAAAGAGAACAATTTGTCCCCAAGAAATAATACACTTCACTTTCATCATATGGCACAGGCCATACATGACAACTGATCTTTAGTACGTATAAAGCATACAAGATATATTTTATAACATATCAAAGGGTGAATACTAGCAAATATTTGATATATAAAAGAATAGTTAGTACCTACTGTTTTACTTAAAACTTTCACAGGTAAAACACATTAGGTGTTAGGTATTGATGAAAAATTGCTTCTTATATTAGGTCATTGTAAAAATGTTTAATATCCACTGGAAAATGGATCTGACTTTTGCTTCAGGTCTGGTATCAATGTGATGATACTAGGGTTATTACCTCAAACCCATTCTTTCTGTGCATAAGAGAACTGAACACTTGAAGGTATTGGAATAAATGTTCTACAAAGATAATTTTAGCTCTCTTACTATGGAAATCAGTGTGGTGGTTCTTTAGAAAGATGGGAATCAATCTATGTCAAGATTTAGCTATATCTTGGCATATATCTAGGTATATCTTGAGGATATACCCAAAAGATGCTTTATCTTACCACAGAAACACCTGTTCAAAAATGTTCATTGTTGCTCTATTAATAATAGCCAGAGATTAGAAACAACTGAGATGAATGGATAAAGAAAATGTGGTACATTTTCACAATGGAGTATTACTTGCCTATTAAAAATGTATGGGTAGGTAAACTGATGGAACCAAAAAAAAAATCATCCTGAGTAAGGTAATCCAAACTCAGGAGGACCAATATGGTATACATTTGCTAATATGTGGATATTAGCTGCTAAGCCAATTCTAATCGAGCTATAACCCAAAAAGGAGATAGATAGAAAGGGGAAATAGAATACATAGTTATGGATGGACTGGTTGGGGTACTGGAGAAGATCAAACAGGGTGGGGGAGGGGAGAGAAAGATGAGTTGGAGAAGGTGGGGAGAAACAACTAAAATTAAGGGTCATTTCAGTGTAGTTTGGAAACTTGGTACAGTAGAAGTTTCTTAAAGTACATGGAGGCAATTTAAATGAATTAGCCAAAAAAATGGAGGAGACAGATTCCCCTTAAATGGACATCTCTTGTCACCAAAATAAGCCTCCAGTTGCAGAATGGGGTTATATTTAATTGAATTAAAAAGGGTCCCACGGGAACCCCACAAAAATCCAGGCTGTGGCCAAGACTATAGGTTGTTTTCTACAAACTGATGACAAAGCCCAATTCCTGAAGACAACACCTACACAACTCACTAAACATGGAGAACTCTAGCAGGTGCCTATGGAAAGCCTTCACATATAAGGACTAATGTATCAGAAGGTACTCTGTAGTCTGCCAAAAGAGAAATACAAACATCAACCCAGGTATTAACTCTTTAATCTAAAATGGTGTCCTACCTCTGAGATATGCTAAGGTAATAGTGACCCAAAGCTTTGTGGGAATAACCAACAAATATCTGGTTTGATTTAAGATCCACTCCAGAAGATGGAAACCATACCCAATACTGCTTGGAGGACCAAGAGAGTAAGACTAGATATCCCAGAGATCTTAGGTAAAACCAAATGCTGATGTTATCATCATGCCTCGTGCATAGTAATTGGAACAAGTAACGCTACATGTTGTTAGGTATTCTGAAATAACAAGTAGACCACTGGTATCAGAAGAATATGACATGAGTCCTTATTAACTCACTCACTAGAGAGGCAATGATGGAAGTTACCCAATACTCACTGAAAATCAAATAACAATTTTACTGATTATTCATAATTTTCCTTGATTTTACTTGTTGGAGACCAAAAGGTCTTGGCTTAATTGGGCCTAAGGTCTTGACTTATTTAGCAAGTTGAAGTGTCCTGGGCTCCACAGCAGGCATTCCTTTGATTCCTTCCCATTCTCACTGGCTCCAGCAAGCAATAAGACATCCTGTTTGAAGTAGCCTGCAGCTTCAAGACAACAATGACTGTCATCCTGACTCACAGCTATGTGTGACATCTGGTTACCTTTTGGAATCTCCCTTCCTCTGCCACTTCCCACCCTAAGTGCTTATATATGGACCCAAAAATAAAGATTATTTGGAGCTTGATCTGACATTTCATCTTGCTCCCAGGCAATTCTTGTTTCCTGTCTTTCTTTCCATTACCCACAGCTCCCTCCTCAGTACCTGAAAGTCCTGCAGGCAGGACACTTCAGACCCTGGTTGATAGTCCCTCCTGGGAGGGCCCCCCGGGCGGGACAGGACAGCTAGCTCTTCACATTTACTGATTAATTTGTATAATATTTATTGAGTAACTAATATATATTATGATTCTGAACATGAGTATTATGACTAAATGATTAAAACTATCAGAGTAAAATATCCCTGCTTTCAGGGACTTTTATAAATGTTTATTTACCATAAAAACTTCTAAGATTGCATTATTATTCCTATCTTAAAGGTGAGAAATTTTACCAAAAGAGTTGGCTAGCTCTTGAGACTTCAACATGCACAGAGATACTATGTTTTAGGAGACATGAGCAACAGGGATATTGATACAGGTACCCAGTCCAATTAGCCTCTTAATCTTCTGGGACTTAATCTTCTGGGACTACATAAGTCTGTATGGTTGAATGTATACAGATAGGTAGTATACTACAATGACTATAGTCATAGAAATTTTCTTAATCTCCAAAACTCAGAGACTTCTTTACTTCACATGAGATAAATAGAAAAAATTCTCAGGAAACATATTTCCAAATATCAAATAGTCTAGCAGAGTAATGTAAGACCCAGCAGTACTAAAAAACAATATAGACCAAATAATGTACCAGGGATACAGAAAATTAGTCTTTCAAAGTGACATCCACAAAGAAGGCCAGAACCTGTATGTTAATACAGCCTGTTAAATGGAAGGGTTTAATAGGACTCTGAGCCTCCTGAAAATTATCAGACACAATGAAACACATCAGATACAATAAAACATCCATGATAAGAATCAAGAAAATCAGATTAATGAAAAAAAGACAATCAACAGATGCCACCAACTAGATGATAAATTATTGGAATTATTTAACAAGGATTTTACAGCACCCAAAAATGCATTGATAAACAATTATAAAATGCATTTAAATATGAGAGAAAATTAAAATACCACAGACCATGAATGGATTTTTGGGGTAAATTTGGTTTTTAAGATATTATCTCTATAGCATTATTTGGCCTGGAACTCATCATGTAGCCCAATCTGGCTTCAAGCTTGAAATCATTTTGCTTCTGCCTTCAGAATGCTAGCATTAGAGCTGAAAGTAACCATATTAAGCTCAAAGAAATTGTTTTTAGAGCCAAATAGAAGTTATAAAAATAACTAAATAAATGAACAAAATTCACTGATTGTGTTGATTACTAGAAAATTAGAAAATTAGAAAAATCACTGAACCTGAAGATAAAACAATAGAATGAATACAGTTCAAATAGCAGGACAATTAAACTAAAATAGATAAAAAACAAGAAAATGACTAGAGAATTTTGGGGCTAATATAACAGATCAAGAAATAAAACTACCAAAATCACATAAAATCAAAACAAATAAAACATCTGTCAAGAAATAGTCAAAGAAACAAAGGCTAAAATTTTCATGGATTCGGAGAAACCAAATTTGATGACCAATTAACAACATAAAATAAGTTAAAACAAATACACACATGTGTAGAAAGAATCTCTTGGGTACTGTACAGATGCAGGAGTTATCAATACAATGCTGATTTGTTTATAAGCTTAGGTAGGAAATAGAAGGTAGGACATCCGGTAGAGTGATTGAATTCTGGGATAGAGAAAAAGGGGAGAATGCACCCTGGGACATGAAAGAGAAGACTCATGGAACTGGGATAGAGGTAACCAGCCATGTGGAAGAAATTTGATTTGAATAACTGAGACATTAACTCATGAGCTAGTTCGGGCAACATGCAGAGCTACATGGTATAGGTATTTGTAAATATATTTGAGTCTGAGAGTTGTTATTTTTGAGAACATGGGCATGGGTTGAAAAACACCCCACTACACAAATGTATTTATATACCCCACACATGTATATTACATGAAATCCCCAACACACACACACATATACATACATATACACACATACACACACACACACATATACACATATATACATACACACACACGTGCACGCGCATGTGTGTGTGTGTGTGTGTGTGTGTGTGTGTGTATACAACGAAACTGGAGATTATGTATATGTTTATGTGCATATAATGAAACTTCTTGGCAAAGATCAGTTTTGAAAACATTCAGGAAAGTATAACATTAACTCTAAAACAACAATGACAGTGACTTTTTGTCTGAAACTTTGAGTTTTCTTAAGCCATATTTTTAAAATATTGAGAGTACATAACTGCCAAGTGCAAATTCTAATATTTTGTGAAACTTCAACTTAAGAAAGAAGGGAAAACAAAGATATTCTTCAGGCAAGAGAAAACTCCCATGTGGCCTGGTAGACACACTATAAAATAGTAGCTACTAGAAATTCTCAACCAGAAAGAAATGATCAAAAGTGGTAGCTTGTAAAGCTTCTGGAAAGAAGAAAAATATTGGAATCATAAAAACACATTTATAAAACCTGTGCTTTTATTCCCACTCCTTTTCAATACTATAAGCACCAGTCAGGCAACTTAAGGCATAAAAAGGAAATTAAAGAGATACTAATTGGGAACAATGCATTATTCTAAATATTCTACAGACGACTTGTAGAAACAAGTAAAAATGAGATCCACCACTACTACCATCAACCAAAAAACATAAAGAGATCATGGACAGTCTCTCATTCACAGTCGTGTCAAAGAAAGTTAAATGTCCAGGAATAAACCAAACCAAAGAGATGAAGGACCTTTAAACCTCTAGAGGGATAAAGACACTAGAAAGTAGAAACATAAATCATGCTCATTTATTGGTAGAATTAATATTGTGAAAATGAGTATTCTATCAAATGCCATTTAGAGTTTTAATGCAATCACAATCAAAATCTCCATCTTATTCTTTACAGAAATAGAAAAGAAATGAACTATCTTAAAATTCACATGGAACCACAAGACTCCAGGGGGCAAAACCCATTCCAGTTTCAAAATATATTACTGGGTCAAGTAATGAATACAATATGATAATGGCATAAAATAAACTTATTAACCAATGAAGCAAAACTGATGATTCAAACACAAGTATGTATAACCACATCCATCTAATATTTTACGAAGATTCCAAAACTACACACTTGTGAAAACACAATATATTCAACAAATGATGCCAAGAAAACAGAATGTCTACATGTAAGAGATAGATATCAGAACTGTGTCTATTACCTTTGACAAAATCTAAATCCAAATGGAGCAAAGACCTAAATATGAAACATCAATGGTTAGAGGAAAATATACAAAGTACTTTACATAAAATGAATGTAGGAATGGACTTTCTA
The DNA here is from genome assembly GCA_028551405.1 of Uromys caudimaculatus. Taxonomy (NCBI): domain Eukaryota; kingdom Metazoa; phylum Chordata; class Mammalia; order Rodentia; family Muridae; genus Uromys; species Uromys caudimaculatus. The sequence continues at coordinate 44,809,150 of CM052722.1, forward strand.
AATAGAGTCCCAGTTGCTCAGGTATTGAGGGTAATAACTGATCTCATAGAATTAAAAAGTGGAACTCATAAAATTAGAAGGCTTCTTCACAGCTAAAGAAACAATCCCATAAAGAGTATTCCCAAAGAGTAAGAATTTTTGCCAGCTATACATCTGAAAAAGATTAATATCCAAAATATGTAAATAGGTCAAAAAATAAAGAGGAAGAACAATGCACAAATAATATTAAGAAAATAGGTTCAAGATGAGAACAGAGGGAAACAGCAGGGTCCAAACAATGTGATCAGGGAAATGTGAAAGAGAGGCTCACATTATGGAAGGGAAAGGGAGAAAAAATAGAATAGGGAAGATAAAATAAGAGTAAGCATGTCTGAAAAGGTCACAAGGAAGCATACTCTTAGCGATTCACTTTAAAACCTATTATACATAAATTTATGTATAAATATTCATGTGTATTTCAAATAAAATTGTCTTATCTGGATTGGCAATGCTTCCTCTAGGAGCCAAAGACAATCAAACACAAAGAGCAGGCATGAGAAATCCTCTTTTAATTTTTTGCTCAGGGTTGTCCAAGAGACTTCCAGAACAGCCTATGGCTATCAACAGGGAGTGCCCTCAAAAGTAGAAGGTAAGTCTCTGTTTCTATACACACTATGCACTTCAAGGACAGGGTTCAGAGGACTTGGTGCTAGAACTCACTTGATTATCTCCTCCATTAGGACTAGTTTTCACAATACTAGAAGAGGCCATGGGGCAATAAAAGCTTCCAAAGGAAGGACAGAACTAACACAGTTCTACCCAGCTATAATGTCTGTGAATCACGACAATGACCACCATGGCACAATAAACCTAATACATACAGCAGTGGCACACACACTTGGTGGTAATCAACAGCTTTCTAATTTTTCTTAAGACCTGCTTAACAAGAGGGAAATCATGCCAGGTACAGGAATCCTTTTCAGCTACCAAGTACTAGTGCAGTCACAGAACTTGGATCTAACTACCTACAACTATCACTTTACTAAACCACCAATATCCCTAAAAACAATCTATATAATGTTTTTATACCCACAGTAGAGTAATAGTGTTGTCATTACCCCTTATCTAAGAAAATTATCTTGCCAACAAGAGAGACCATTACAGAAAACCACGATTAATCAAAATGCGGTGTTGTGATGCCCAGCCCCAGTGGATACACCTACAAAACCACTCCTGTACCTAAAACTCAGGGAATATTGTGAAAAGAGTATTAGAGTCTGAGAATGACCAAGATTGCTATGAGATTGAGTATCCTAGTAACGTCAGAAATACACCCATAATCTTACCAATATGAGTGCCTAAATGTGAGCTGAACAAGAACAAAAACATGGGCATATTAAAGTTACTGGGGAAACCCAGGAGACCTTAACCATACACAAAGAGCTTTGGTCAACTGAAAAAATGCTTAGAGTGGGAGAAATAGTCTTGTCTAGAGAAGGACACACCAGTACCAAGGAGGAAAACATGGTAATGATTGTAGGGAGGAAAAGGAAGGAAGAAAAATCATGAAATCATATTTTAATTTTGAAAACTAAAAAACATCTTTTAAATAATAAACTTTCTTTTCACAAATTTTATAAATTTTATGTGGTGATTATAACATAGTATCACATCTGATATCTATGCCAATTATATGCATACATTGGGTGTAATGGCACAAATAAGAATGGCTATCATACGCTCATATATTTCAATGTTTAAGCCTCAGGGAGTGGCACCATTTGAAAAGGAATAGAAGGTGTTGCCTTGTTGGAGTAGGTGTGGTCTTTTTGGAGGAAGTTGTGTCACTGAGGGAGTGGACATTGAGGTTTCAAAAGCCCAAGCCAGTCCCAGTTTCACTCTCTCTTCCTGGTGCCTGTGGATCTGGATATAGAACTTTCAAGGAACTTCTCTAGTACCATGCCATCTTCCCACTATGCTAATAATAGACTAAACCACTGAAACTGTAAGAAAGCCCCAATTAAATTTTTTTACAAGAGTTTCTGATGTCATGGTGTCTCTCCATAGCAATAGAACACTGACTAAGATAATGGGAAAGTAAAGGCACTTAAGTGGATGTTTCTATACTCATAATGGGAAAAAATTGAAACCAGCAGACTCCGAAAAGTCACACGTATGAATTTTAGTATTTAGAACAGCTAAGTAAATAATACAAAGAAATACAATAAAATTGGCACAAATACATCAAGATGAAGTTCTAAAATATAACTGTATAACCAACAGGAAGGCAAGAAAAAACAAAAAAAGGAATAGGAATGGAGAGCCCAACAATAAAATAGCAGCCTTCAGCCTTAAAGTGCCAATCAATAGCAATCTTAAATTTAAATCATCTAAGCAAAGCAATTAAAAGGCAGAAATGAGCATTGTAGATAAAATAAGATACTATCAAATTGCCCCCAGTAGCCATTTCTTTCACTGATGAATGAATCATTTCCTAAGAACTAAAAACGTGCAAATTATCATTTAAAACTCTTGTTGAGAATCATCTTTCATAGTTAGGAGGCAAAAAGAGTTTTGTTTTTTAAATGATTCAGGTTTCCAAATGCTTTTGCTGCTAATCAGTTTTATAACCAGGAAACATTTATCTTAATTTTATCATGCTTTCATGATGCTGACACAAAATTTTGATGCTGACCATGGAGTAAGTATAGTTATTTCTTTTTAAAAGTTGTTTGTATAACATGCAAGAACAATTAACTGAAACTCATAATCAAGAATAGTTTATGCTAAAAATACACAATATTATAACTTTAAGAATTTATTACTATATTATCAAATAAACATAAGAGAAAATGTATTAAAAAGTGCATACAAAATAATGAAATAAAATAAAATTTAAAAACATTTCTATTTTAAGATATTTATTGTATTAAGTATTAAAAATACTTTATTTTATAACATATGTTTACTCAAGTACTTTCCTTAAGTAGAAGTTGAACAATAAACATTGCACTAAGAAAGACTTCACACGTTAGTATATTTCCCTGTCAAATATTTGAAAAGTAAAAAAAAATTCCTAAAGCTTCACAAATTAATAATATTATAGAATAAAGCATAAAGGTAACAGATGAAAGAAATATGCATTATTCATTTTTGGGCTTAACTTTTGGGACATGGGAATTTTATGCATTATTGAAAATACATGCAATTGTAATGGAAATTAGTAAAAAAAGTTCAAATATGGTATCTATTTATATATTTCAAGAATATTAAAATTGTATTTAACTTACAAATTATACTTCTCAAAAAATATCCTGAGGAAGTACTGTTAATTTTCTGCAATAATTTGTTTACAGTGATATTTATAATTCATGAGTGAAATAAAAAAACTGAATAAAGGTAACTGAATGGAAATGTTGTCTTGGATGTTGTTAGCTACTTACCCAAACATCACTGACCTCCCTTAATAATCAATTGCTCATTTCATTCAAGGTAGTATGATGACCAGGCTCAAAAATGGTTTCTTAATTTGTTTAGCAAACCATGATGCAATCATTCTTGTGTGCCAAACATACATTTCATAGTCACCCTTCTAGGTATACAAAAATGCATTACCCAGTTTTGTATCATAAGATGCAATGAAAAGTCTTGTTGGAAACTTCAGGGAAATGTTTTTTTCCTAATACAAAGCTAGCTCTTTTGCCTTGTCTCTGCTTCATGACTTTTGTGGTATGCAGATGTGATGCTTTGAATTTTTGTAGACATAGATCTGGTTTAATTATTCTATATGTGGATATCTAGCTTGGTCAGAAGCAATATTATGAAAAAATCATATTTGGTGGTAGCTGTGTGGGCTTATATCTGGGTCCTATATTCTGATGCACAGATCCATCTATGTGTCCTTTTTGTCAGTCCAGTGCTATTTTTATTACTATGGTTCGGGAGTACAACTTAAAATATGTGGATATATATTTCATTGTTCTTTTTCCCAGAATTGATGTCACTGCCCAAGGTCTTTTGTGTTACCACATGAATTTAATTTTTCTACTTTTTGGAAAGAGTGGCAATGATATTTTGAAAGGAATTATATTGACCATGTAGGCTTTTTTGGTACTATAGTCATTTTCAGAATATTGTTTTCTCATTTGTGAGTATCAGCAGTCTTTCCATCTGTCTTTAAAAGGTTTCTATTGCTATGGTAAAATATTATAACCAAAAGCAACTTAGGAAAGAAAGGGTATATTTCAAGCTTACAATGTTCACATCACAGTCCTTCATTCAAGGAAGTTGTGGCAGGAATCTGGAGACAGAAGCTAAAGCAGAAGTCATGTAGAAGAACTGCACACTGGTTTTCTTATTGGGGCCTTCTCATCCCCCCTTTCTTATAACACCTGAGACCATTAACCCAGGGGTAGCACCACTCAAGTGATCTGAGGTTTCCTTTATCAAAGATTCATCAAGAAAATGCACCACTGTCTTGCCCAAAGGTTAATATTTTGGGGCATTTTCTCATTTCTGAAATGACTCTAACTCATATCAAGTTGACATAAAACTGACCAGCATACTGTCTTCCAGCGTCTTCCTCTTTCTATATTGAGTATGAGTGGAGAGAGGGTATATCCTTATCTTGTTCCTAATCTTAGTGGAAATGCCTGGGATTTTTTTCCATTTCGGATGATGTTGGTTTTAGGTTTGTTGTATGTAGCTTTTAATACAGTGAGGCATTTTCTTTTGATTCTTAGTCTTTTATTATGACTTTTATTAGGAAAGGATGTTAGAGTTGTCAAAAGCATTTGCAACTCAATTGAAATAATTACATAATTTACATCTTTAAGTCTATATATAACATAAACTATGTTTGTTAATTTAAATATGGTGGGCCATTTCTACATCTCTGGAGTAAAAAACAATTTGTTCATGAATATACTTTTTGGTTTGAATTGAACTAAGTTTGTAAGTTCTGTTTGCATGTTATGGCAATTAAATAAGAATGGCCCCCATTGGCTAATATATTTGAATACTTGATCCCTCCACTGGTGGAACTGTTTGAGAAGAATTAAAAGGTGTGCTGTTGTTATAAGAGGTGTATCACTGGGATGAACTTGGGGTCTCCAAACCCTTTTCTCAGTATCCCCAGTGCTCTCTTCCTCTCTATTGGGATTTTAAGATGTGAGCTCTGAGCTGCTCCGGCCACCTTGCCTTTGTCCCACCAACATGGACTCTAAGCCTCTGAAATAATAATAAGCCCAAATAATGCTTTCTTCTATAAGTTGCCTTGGTTATGGCGTTTCATCATAGCAATAGAAAAGTAACTAAGACATGTGTGCTACTGAAAAATTGTATTATCTATATTCATCAGGGAAACTAACCTATAATTATGTTAGCATTTTTTCTTTTGTTTGCCTAGTTTAAATATCGGGGTAATATTGGATTCTAGAAAGAACTTGGTAGACTCTTTATCTTTCTGCTTTACAAAATAATTTGAAAAATACTGGTGTTGTTTCTACCTTGAAGGGTTGTTAGAATTGAATAATGAATACTTCCCATCCTAGAACATTTTAGTTGTGAGGTTATTATATTATTATTATTATTATTATTATTATTATTAAACCTCCAACCACATTGCACAGTTTAGGACTGCTTAAGTTGCTCAATGCACCTTGGTTTAATTTTGGTATTTCGTGTGTTTAGTGATTCTTCATTTCTTTTAGATGTCTTGGTGGATGTTTTGAAAGCTTTTTCTGTAAAATATGTCTTTTCATTTGTAATTTTGATAATTTGGGTTTTCTCTCTGTTTCTCTTGAATAGTTTTGTAAAAGGACTTTTGATTTCATCTATTTAAAAACCCAACTCGTTTCATTAATACTTGCTTTGTTTTATTGTTATCAATCTTTCCATTTTCTTAATTTCTTCCTTGAAAAAAGATTAGTTTTTACTATCTACTGATTTGGGGTTTGTCCTTTTCTTGCTCGTTCAAAAGGTGTATCAGTAAATTATTTATTTGTAATCTTTGTGTGTGCGAGCACACATGTATGCAGAAACACATGCAAATCATGCACCATTCACAATAGTTTCTTCAACTAATTTTTGAGGCAAAAATTCTCACTGGATCTGGAGCTCAAAAATTCAACCAGACAAGCTGGCAACTAAACCACAATGACTGTTTCAGCTGTATCTCCTCAGTATAAGATTGCAGGTATATGCTGCCAAGTGTGGATATTGCTTTTTTTTTTTTTTTGCATGGGTGCTAGGGGCTTAAATTTTGCTTCTTGTGCATGTGAAGCAAATACTTTATCAGCAGAGCCATGTCCTCAATATAATTATAGTTGCTAGGTAAAAAATTTGGTGATTATACAAAAGCCAGCACTCGGTGGGAACTTAGGAAGGTGGTTCCCCTCTACCAAGGTAAACATTCCCTGATCACTGTCAGAATGGACAAAAGGCTATCTGTGATGCCTATTAACATGCTAAATAACATGAGGGCCTAGAGGCTCCCTCACTATCACAAGTACCTGTTACATTTTAGAGTCCATACTGGCATCCGAGCTCTACACATCCTGCTCTTTACCCTAAATTTCTCCAGCTCATGGGCATCCCTCCTTCCTGCTTCTCATTTATTCTCACAATCCTAACTAATCTGTCTGTCTGTCTGTCTGTCTGTCTATATCTCTTTCTCTCTATGCTCTTTCCTTTTGTCTTGTTCTCCTTTACCCACACTCTTTGTCTTCCTCTCTTGCTTCCCCAGTCTCTTCTCTCATCAACAAGTTCAGACTGCTGGCTATGTTCAGTCCACAACTTTTTTTTCCTGCTTTGAATGGTTCCAGATACCTCACGCTGTACTCTCCCTCATATCTACAGTAAAACCTTGCATTTAGCCATACTTTGTAAAGGTCATTTCATCAGTTTATACAATAGTAACTCAATTCCCAATTGTCTTTCAGCTCTCTCATTGCATGCTCTCCAGACTTTTAAGGTATCTCTTCAATAATCTGTTAGAATTCTGATAGATTTGCCCTTAATACAATTTGGTGTTTTTTTTCTTTCAGTGCTATCTATCTATCTATCTATCTATCTATCTATCTATCTATCTATCTATCTATCTATCTATCATCTATCTTGTTTGGTACTTAGGAAAGATCTATATTCACATCTTTCCCATTTTGACTGACATGCCTCCTGTGCCTGGATATCTATCCTGTTAGTCTAGATTTTGAAAGTTTTTAAAAATAAAGACCGCTTCCTGAGTCCATTTAATATTGTTTTTATGTTTTTATGTTGCTCATTTGGTATTGGATAACCAGTTAAGGGGCTCATCCTTCAGTAAGTTGAATTCTCAGCAGTTCTAAGTTGCTTGTAGTTCCTAGTCTTGGGGTGGGGCCCTATGAGATTTCTCCTTCCTGTCTTCATGTGTTATTTATATTCCCATTATTCAAGTTTTGTCTAGGCAGCCATATCACTGAGGTGTTGTGGCTGTAGCTTCACTGTCATTTCTAAAAGACACAATCTCACAGCAGACTTCCTGGTCCTCTGGCACTTTGAAATTTTCTGACACTTCCTCCACCGTCTATGTTGTTCCCTGAGTCTTAGCTACAGGAGTTGTGCTGTGGGACAAAATCGGTCTTTGCACGGTGTCCCAAAGAACTCTATGTTTTAGTTACATTTTCTCATTATTTTATCTTTGTTGATGTCTTTAGTGTTTCTCTTCATCTGTCTCTAGAATTCTTTGTTCCACATGATTCATTGTATTATTAGGCTTTCAATTGAGTTTATTTTGCGTGCTGACTTTTATATAACTAAAATTTTCCATTTTATTTTTTCCGTACTTCTGTTTCATTAAATTCCAGTTTTTATACACTAGATTAACTTTCTTATTACATTCAAGTGTTTATTTTTACTCTTCTTGAGTTCTTTCAGAAATTTATTTCTCTCCTCTTTTATTAAACAACTGCAGTTTTCTAAGATTTTATCTAATTCATTCTCACTGTGGACCAGTACTATATTTGCCATGGAGAGAACATCATTCTTCCTTGATTTGTTATCTTTCTTGTTCTATCCTGTTGATATTTTTGTATCTGGGTTATTTTATTAGCTGTGTTTATCAAATATTTTCTTGTAGTCAAAATATTTTCAGCATTCAAGTGACAGAATTTATATGTACAGTTTAGAATTTATACCCCCAGTCATGCACTAACAACCCCTGGTACAACCAAATATTTGAGCATCAGCTGTAGAATCAACCACAATTGCTGGATAGAATGATTATGAAAATGTCCTTCTAGCCAATTAACAGTGGTCTTTTTTACTCTAATAACTATTGGAAGGTTAATATACAAGAATAACATGATACATAGTGGAGCATTACAAAGATTACAAGTAGAAGGAATGTGATAAGCATAGGATTTAATGTTAGATCAATTTGAAGAAAATATTGGGAAGAAAGAGTTGTGATACTGTTAGTGTCTAATAGTTTAATCATTTTTAAAGTTTTGAAGGGCTAGAGTTAATAAGATAAAGAAGAGGGGCAGGACAGACAAAATCAGAAAGGAAGTGGATGCTAGAAAGTACATGAGTTGTATGTAGGAAAAATACTACAGAATATACAATAGTGTAATGGGTTAAAAAGCCTGCAAAACAATCATGCAAACTAAACAATGTATGACCTAAAGCAAGATACTTTCAGAGTATTTATTCAAGAATTAAGATTTAAACATGAAAACATAAGTTATCAAAAACATTGACAATAGCAGAAGAGACAAATTGTAATAAAAGCACTTTGGGTTTTAGAAAAATCCTATCAGTCAATTTTTTTTTCATCTTGGAATGGGTTTTGAATTCTTTCTTTTCCCTTCAAAAGTTTCCTCTGGCAAATTGCACTAATGGGGGAGATGCAATTTGTTTCTTATGCCAGTAGAAAGCTGTAAAGCCTGATTTTGTGTATGTATTGTCCCGTAGAGATTGGATAATAACACTTCGGATTGAGTATTTGGCACAGCTGCAGTGGGACGAGCAGTGTAGTCCTCAGTTCCCTTCTTGATACTCTGTGTGGTTTGGCATCACTGTGCTGTGGGTTCCCACTGAGTATAGCTACAAACTTGGGATAAAGAGGTGTCAATTGCACCATTGTATTTTAGCCTCTGGACCCAGCCAGGTTTTGTGGCAAGTCTTTCCTCAGGCTGTGCCACCATGCTGGTGTATGGGAAAGGAAAAGGAGGTGTAGGCTTTGTCCAGCAAGTCCCACTTAACCTCAACCAGAGCCCTGCTGTGAGAACTAAGCTTTAGTTCCAAGGTTTCATCTCCAATTTCTATCCAGTCTTTGGTTATGAGCTAACTGTTACTGCAGTGCCACTGAGTGTGTGTGCTGTAAAATGCCTCCCCGTGGTTTCCAATTACCTCACCAGAGCCAATTTGTGCAGCTAGGCACCAGTTCACAGCCACTCTTGTCTGCTTCCCCACGGAGATCTCACTTGTCTTAATAAGTCCATTTACAGCTACTGTCTCTTGCAAGAATAGAGATTATCCTGTACTATCCTGTTTTCTTTCACTGAGTTGCATCATAAGATCTCTAATCTGCCAGCTTCCCTGAAACTGCCTATTCTTAATTTCTGGAGGAACTTCCACGCAATTTTACAACATAGCTTTATTCTTACCATAGTGTAGAAGAGTTCTTTTATCCTACATCCTTTCCATCATTTTTAATCAAATTAAGTATACTTTGCTTTGTTTAACAGATTGCTTTAACACAATAAGTTTAGAGCTCTGTATTAAAATATGAGGTGCCCTAATATTTCATTTAAACTCTTCCCTGCCTCTGACTCTGCTTGCCTCACTTCTTGCGAACAATGACTATTATTGCATACTATTTGCATCTCATTATATCTGCTGAACTGAACTAGTCATAGCTGTGATTCACTATATTACTAATATTGGCTTTTCTCAGATATTTTTCTTTTTAAACATTCTCTCTCTCTCTCTCTCTCTCTCTCTCTCTCTCTCTCTCTCTCTCTCTCTCTCTCTCTCTCTCTCTCTCTTTTCTGAAACAGGGTTTCTCTGTATAGCCCTGGCTCTCCTGGAACTCACTCTGTACACCAGGCTGGCCTTGAACTCAGAAATCCGCCTGCCTCTGCCTCCCGAGTGCTGGGATTAAAGGCGTGCGCCCGGCTTCTTTAAATATTCTTTATTCCTTTCACAACACACACACACACACACACACACACACACACACACACACACACACACACACACACACACACACTTCCAGGTTCCTGAGATTTTTTTTTTTTTTAAAAAGGAAATACTGATCAAAAGGTTTTACCTTAGAGAGCTCTTGTCCAGGACCACATTGTTGGCAGGTGACACAGCGCCCCCATTGGTCCCGGTACTCATTTTCTTGACAATCCATGATGAAAAAACTGTGGGTACAAAAATAATTACTACTGATTTTAAAGAGAGATTTAAAAGTAGTGGCTTCCCTAACATGTGGCTTCTGTTTCTTGTTTACTGTGTCTTCTAGTGAAAATGGTCAAGGAAGCCAACCTAAAGCAGCTAAAACTTTTAGAGTATTGACAATATGCCCAGAACTCTTCTAAATGCTTTCTATGTGGCAATGCATTCAATACTTCAAAAAGGTGTCACAAATTATTAATTTCATTTTACAGGTAAGGGAACTAAGGCAAAGGGACAAACAAATTTTCAGTTTGTGATTATATCAGGAGCTTCACTGACAAAAGTTAATAAATAAATTAGATAAACCACTGGCTTCCTTCTACTGGCTACAATCAAAAGTGAAAAGCTCTTGAAAACCACCTTTACACTTATTTTATTTGTCAATATTTTCAATAGTTTTCTGACTTAGACAATATGGAAAATATAATCCTTATTTGTGAATGAAAAATTTGAAACATGATTTTTCTTTGCCAGAGTATCTGCTTGCTTTGACTGGGTCATTCCATTTCAATTTACAGTCTTGCATGGATTACTAATGGCTTTAGTTACTTAAACTGAGGAAAATTTATATTGTGATGCTCACTTACACCAGATAGCTTGAGAGGACTGAATGTGTTATGTTTCTTCAAGTCATCATGAAGACTTTGAAAAACTATACAAATTAAAAAGATAGGTATGGAGATAGGTAGTCTTAAATAAACACAATTTTAACAGTGGCTCAAGGAATATATACATGGTACCTGTCTCTCTAAAATAAAACTCTGATGGGACATTTTGGTCATTCCTAATCTTATACAAGACTGTATTTTAGGTGGGTTCTTGACCTACTGAAAACCGTTAATGTATATCTCTAAATATAAGATAGCATGATGTGACCCTAATCATCTCCTCCAAGGTCACCAATAGAAATCAGGTAAGATGGCCTGGCTTCCATTTTTGCTGAAGTATAACTTTTCTCATAACTTTTTCCCATATCTTCTCTCAATAGAAGGTGGTCTATGAGGTCCACTTTTTGAACAAAATGGACACACTTTCTCTTCTGTTGTCAAATTGTTACCCTCAGAAGACAAGCTTCCCTTCTTTGTTCTCTATCCTTGTCATTGAGGATAAAAAAACATTACTACTCTCATAACATTCACTGATAAGGGAATTCAGTATTATGGCAGCAAATTCAGCAAAGATTATCTACAGATAAAAATCCCTGTATAGTTTTCTTTTCCAGAAAACAGAAAAACATTGATAGGGTCCACAAAGCAGACCTCCTTTAGAGATAAATTCTTAACATAAGCACCTGGAATTTTGTAGAAGCTGCTGTCCATGAAGCATATGTGAGACCTTATTTTCTGTTTGGTTTCTAAACTCCGACTCACCCAATAGGCATTAAATTGCATGAAACTTAATGTCTCTCTTTAACCTTGGCTTGAAATTGTAGGCTTTCTGCCAAATACACATACCAGGATATAGTAAATAACACAGAGTTTCTTTGTCCCTCCTTTTTATCAAAATGGTTATCCAAAACATAAATTAAATTGACTTTCAATTGGAGTTTAAGAAACTGCTTTTATTAAAGAAAAAAAGAAAACATGTGTACTCTGGACTGTTTTGAAGAATTCTTGGTATACAGATAAAACTGCCTAATAAGCAATAAATATCATCACTTATAGGATAATATAGGCCTTATACCCTGTGAATAGCAGTGTCCTACAGCAATATTAATTTATGGTAAAAGAAAGAATAATTAAGTGTTGAGAATACATGTCTATCACTGACTTCGTCTTTCTACAAAGTGTTACAGAAAAGTACAGATGTACTTTTGGGAAAGTCAGCAATTCACAATCAAACATATGAATTTTATAGTGAAGAACAGTTAATGCCCTATATCAAGTTAGTATAGAAATGGTAATTCAACAGTGCTTGCTGTTTGTTAGTTTGTGAACATGCTTACTTTCCTTGCCTATGTATATGTCTAACTAGGAAACTTAGATTGTTTCCAATAGTGCCTTTCTAGACAATGCATTATAACCTCATGTCAATGATACTTGGGTCTGAATCACAACTCTGCCATTTACTAGCTTTTAAAATTGTTTTGTTTTTCACAGCATCGTTTGTTTCACCCATAAATTTAGTATTTTAACAATGGGTACTTTCTATAGTAATTTACAAAGAGATAGATATAAGAGTATAATGTTAAAGTATCTAATACAAGAGCTTTCTGCAGGTGTTACTACATGGTAATTAGTAGATTTGTCCCTAATTTACAAGAGATTTTTCAGAAGTGTGAACAATTCAACAGAATTCACATTTGTCATTCCCAGGATTTGTAGGAAACAAAAGGGGAAAGCATATAAAATACTTCAGTGGCCCATTGCATCAGGAGGGTGGACATCATGGCAAGAAAAAGGTGTCTCCAGAGCTCACACCTCCTCAGCAACTGCTCCTTCCAATAACTTGAGGCTAAGAAACAGGTTTCCTTCAATGTGTGTAGTGTCTAAATCACGTTGGTTCAACTGTCCATTGGTTTGGCGTCTGGTGAATATGTCTTGTCGGAATATATCTACATAGGAAGAATTAAGTAGATAAGGCTTAGAAACTTTGCAGGAAAAATTATTTCTAAAATGGAAGTAGAAAGAAAAACATATACAAATTGATTGGGGATGAGATTAGGGACATTACTGAGCATCAGATCATTTCCCACAGATTAATCACTCCTATTGTTACAACCTAAGGCTGTGGTTGATTCCTGACACGGGATTGTGTTCTTTTGATATCATTACATTAGTGAAAAGAGGAAAGATGAAAGAACTTGTCAAGCATCTCTGGTCTCCTCTCCTGGAGCCTGACAGAGGCTGGATGGGGTTCTTTCTGCTTCTGTCAAAGTTCACAGTCCTTTCAACTGTACTGTACAGGCCACACTCAAAAATTCCTCCTATGCCTTGAGCAACAACAAAGGAAGAAAAATATAGACAAAGAAAACAGATCAACATTGAACAAAGCCCAGATACACTGGATAAAAATCTACGGTTTGTGACAGGAAATACTCTCCAGGTAAAGATGTAGAGCCTTTGCATTGCCTACTCATGTTCCCCTGAATTCCTTTCCCAGCAGATATGAGCCCTTCCCATAGGCAATTCCCATTCTAGTTTCTGTCCTTATATGTTTTCACTGTCATTTAATGTCACGTAACTCCAAATACAGGATATCAAATTTTTGTTTCTAGTTTATATAAGCTTTCTTATAAGAGATGTTAAAATGTGCAATTTAAAATTGCTTTGATCACACACTATAGATGTAAATTTTTTGTGATCTTAGATTATGGTGGAAAGACAAGTTATGCTGAAATTTAGTATTTAAAAATTCAAAACTTTTTTTTTTTATCTCAAAGTGTGATTATGAGACTAAGAAAGAGCCTCCTTTCAGATCTGGAGTGATCCGGAACCTATGGAGTCCCAAAGTACAATTGGACTTTGGCCAACATGGAACAGGAAGCTAAGGAACTGAGACCCTGGTAGTCTGTTGACTATGAGAATATGAGAAGTTGTCAGTTTTGGATATGCTTGTTTTCTGGAAAAAGAGTGCATACCTCTTACAATCATAGAGCAATAAGCATTCGTCACTGTTTTCAGAGTCTGAAAAACTTGAAGGCCTATCATTATTATTATTATCATTATTATTTTGGTCTGCTGAGTCATGTGGGCAAAATATGAGTGAAGGGGAATCATAGCGCATTATGTCACTGCCTGAGTATAGTATGGTCTACTGCTCCCCACAGACTCCTATCCCTTCAGGGAGCATCTTTCTTCTAGCCAGAGAACATGATTTGCAAGGGGGTCCCACACAATGCCATTAGAACAGCCTGGTATTCCAGGAATGGCTATGACTGTTAATGAAAGTATGATGTCCTGCAGTGAGTAGCCTTCTAGTCTCAGCTTCCAGTGGCATCTCAATCATGTCCACCACCAGTGTCCCCGACAGTACCTTCCACCACAGCCTCTTTAACACATGAAATGGCACCAATACCAGTAATGCCTTCTACTGAGGCCCAGGCTGCTTTCCTCCATATGGGTCAGATATTATTTCTCAGAAATCCCTATGACTTTTGGATTATTGTGGTTGGGCCCCAGTAGTTGCTGACTTTAGAATCTCAGGAGTCAATTGTGAACCAACCAGACTGCCAGGAAGGCCCTCTCTTGTCTGAGTAGCACATATGTGTTCCACAGCGCACATAGAACTTCAAGGAGTATCCAAGAGGAAATCTTCAGTTTGAAGGCCTTATTTCTGCCAGTCTAACAACTGGAGGAAAGTATATAGCAAACATTCTCACCTTATCAGTCACCAAATACAGACCAGAGTAAGAAGCCCTGCAAATGTAAAACAATGTATATGGTCCTTTCTCTGCCCTGATATGGTTGTATGTTTTAATGTGAATATACTCTAGATATAGCTGACAGTTCATGAGATATAACCATCTAGCTAACAACAAAAGATTTATTAGTGGATTTCAGTTTGCCTAGAACCTCAGGCCAAATGTAGAGAGGCCTATGGTCTTTTTACTCCTAGCCAGGAGCTTTAGGTAATTTTCCTCCGCTGACCTCACTATCAAAGACCAGCTCACCTCTTTGATATGCAAAGATTTAAATGGAGGAAGGAGTATCAGGATGTGATATTCAAGCCCAAACAAAACGACTGATTCCATCAGGGATACCTTGGAACCTTCAAAATCTCTGATGCTCTCATGTCTCAGAGCCACCTACTCTACCCTTTAGACAGATGAATCGATGGAATAAAGATAAGGGGCTTTAAGAAGCTCTTATCTTCTTTTATACTTCACCTCAAAACCCTTTAGTGATTCTTGTTTGCCTGCTCCATAAAGTTCAGGATCTCTTCCCAGCTCTTCCACAGTTTCCAGCACCAGGTTTATGTTCAAAAATAAAGCTGACTTTAGAATCACTTATTGGAAAATGGCCTTGAGAAAGGGCTTTGAACACCATGTTTTATTTCATCATCTTCTGGAAGGTAACAATAAATGTATTTGACTGAAATGAATATGTCATATGTAGCACAATAGATTCCCTCTGACATGGCTACCCACGTACCCAGAGTTTCTATACCTTCCCACTAGACTTAAATGGAATTCTGTGCTACAGATGATGGGATCTGACATCTGAAATTCTGTACAGTCACAGACTCCCAAACTTGTGGGACAGGTAATATTCATGGGTAAAATTTGACTAATGGTTAAAGGGTGAAGGAGAGAACCAAGAAGGGAAATTCTGCCCTTCTTCTCTCAGATTTTAAACAAACAGTTCTGAAAGAAGAAGTTCAAGTGACCAATAAACACATGAAAGTGTGCTCAGTAGAAATGAGAATTAAAACCACAATTAAATATTTCATTATACCCTGTAGCAATATATTTTTCTTAAATATGGATAAACAACTAACTGTCATGGAAAATGTACACAACTAGGATTTCATACAGTTTTTTTGAGAGTCTAAAATAGTACAACATTTATAGAAAATGAATAATCAGTTCTTCAAAAAGTGAAGCACTGAGTTATATGATATAGCAATTATTCCTAAATATAGATTCCTAAATATATATGCCAAGAGGTGAAAACATATGTTCATACAAAACCTTGTACATAAATGTTCCTGGAAGCATACTCATAATAACAGAAAGTAAAAAAAAAATGATCAAATGTCCATCAACTCATAAACAAAGCTGATAAATAGAATTTAGTATGTCTGTAAAATAAAATAGTATTTATTTAGAAAAAGAAATGAAATATATAATGTATGCTATAATGAATAATCAATCTTTATTATGATTAAGAGAAGTAGCTAGACAGGAAAGGGCAATAATGTGATTTTATTTACATGAAATGTCCAAAATAGACAATCCACAGAGACAAAAGGCAGATTTATTATTTGCCATAGGCTGGGAGGAGGAGACAATGACCAATCAATGAACAATGAAAATGACCTGGAATTACATGGTAGAAGTTTATGAATATATTAAAAAGCATGAAGTTGTATACTTGAAATGGTAAAATTTATGTTATATGAATTATGTTTCAGTTTTTGGAAAAAGATGACCTTCATTTTTTAATACTTGAAATAGCCCATATTTTTCTAGTGAATATTGTCAAAGTTAGCCCCCAAATTAAAGTATAATTTAAGGCTGCTATAAATAGTCATGATCCAATTGATTTATTTCATTCTACTTTTAAGCCAAACTTGGTGATTGATGTGTATGAACATATGCATGTACTTAATGTTGTTACATTAATATTTTATGAAGTATATGTACATGCATATATTTATTGAGTAAGGCTGGAACAGCAACTACAAAAGTGACTAGAGTGACTAGTGCTTCTTTACTTGTTCTGTCTCTGTCATCTGCATAATCTCGGAACCTGTTCCCATTGTCTTGATTCCCCAGAAAGTAACATAGAAGAGAGTAAATACAGGCAGACAGGAAAGAAAAGGAATGACGTAGATATTAAAAATCTCAACATTAGCTCACTGTACTCTGAATAAATGATGCTGGCTAAGTTTCTTCTGGATGTAAGGCACTCAAACTGCTGGTGTGCAGCTGCTTCTGGCCACCCTTTGTGGCTGTTGGTCTTCTCAACTTGCAGAAATGCCTGTGGCATGAAGCATGGTCTCTCTATCTAGGATGGGTAGAACTTGTAGGATGACAAGTCTAAATTAAGAACTCAGGACTTTAGGCTATTTGCTTTGCCTGGGCAGTACAGAAGTCCTGAGATTAAAAAAGTGTGATGAAGATAGCAGCTGGCCCCTGCCCTACCCATTCCTCTCCGGCAAGCTCAATCACCACCCATGTGCACAGGGTTGTCACAAATCAAAGCAGTTGTTCAGCTTAGCTTTGAGAATAATTCTTTCCTTGAAAAATCCAGCTTTCTAATCTGTATAGTGCCCTCATTAATTCCAGATGTTTGGTCTGCAGTTCACATGTTGCTCTAAATGGTTAAATATTGCCTCTCAGTTTTCTCTTTTCTGATTTGGCTGAGATCCATCTGTAGCACAGCTTTCTCTTGTCATTTCCCTATTTCCATGTTATCGAGCATCATACCATCTTTCTAGCTCACTCTTTGTGAATTTTTATTTCTTATTTTACTTATAGTGAATTGTCCCAGGTACAGCTCTGCCAAAAGCAACAGTCATACTCCTTGCTGACTTCAGCTACACAGTCATCATGAGAAGATTGATTAGGTTAAACACTTCAGACCAGTGGTCTTTATTCTTTGTTATATTTTGGAAGCTCCAAAAGATATTGATACCTGGGTACCACTGTGGAGTTTCTGATATAATTAGTCAAAGTCTGACCTGAACTTATGGAACTTATACAGTTTATCCACTGATTCTCAAGTTCAGTTATTCTTAATAACAGTGTGGATGCAAGGATTTCTTTAGCTTTCTGTGTTGCTTGAATATAAGTCACAGCCAGTAAAAGGGAATTCTTATTGTTCCACAGTCAGGTAATCTATCCATGTTTTCTTTTTTATAGGCGAATGAGAGATGAAGATGTAGAAAATAGGAGAATGGATCCTTTAAAACATATTAGATTACATTCTTTTCAACTCTTTCATTGGCTTTCCCTTTTATTCACAAGAAATCTGAAGTCCTTTTAATGATTGGTGGTATTTTACATAATCTGGCTTCCTAATCTTCCTCTGATATCTCTAGCCATAGGCTCTACAGTTCTTCCCCTTACTCTATTCACTGCAGCCATAGTGGTCTCATTGTTATTCTTCAAATTAAGCAGGGATATATTTTGGTAGAAGGCCATCATACCTTCTCAAGGCAGGAATCTTCTCCCAGATACATACATTTGATGAACTCTGTACTTCTTCAGTTCTTTATTCTTATACCATCTTCTTAATTAGGGTTCTCTGGCCACTATTTTAAATTGGAATTTCCCTAATCATTCTATCCATTCCCATTTCATTATTCTCTATACTACTTATGACCTTCTTATACATTACGGTTTTCTTACTAACATTTGTCCTATTTTTTCTCCAACTAAAGTGGAATCACTATGAGATCATTATACCTATTATGTTTACTACTCTATCCAAAATATTTAAAACAGTGCCTGTTAAACAGTAGGCACTAAATAAGTATTTATTGTTTGAGCAAATGGTAAAAAGCACTTCTATAGAATAGTAGTGATAACATTGTTATAGTAATAACGTTTCGATACAGGCATGGGCAAAAGTGTTACGATATGTTGTTTTGATTTTGGTTTTTGTAAAAGTAAAATTTCATTCAGCAAAATAGTTTGGTGAGTAGAGTGGAGATGGATTTCGTGAGTGGATTTATCACGAAAGCCTGATGAACGGGTTTGATCCCTGGAACACATATTTAGAAAGTAAGTTGTCTTTTTGTGCCTAAATTTGTTAAAATATATGCCTGGGATAAAAATAATTGAGAGAACATGGTTGCCTATTGTAGTTTTTCATTGGCTTCTTTTTCTATTTTCCTAATGGGTGCAGAATTTCATCTATTCATGATATCAACTTCAGGAAAATACAAAGAAGCTGTATATAATTAAAGACTCACCTGTTTACTTTGTTTATTATTCCAGTGCACACAGCAAGAGGTGATGTCCCATCTGAGGTAGACAGAACTATATAGTTCTTTTTCAAGGCAGTTGTCACTGTAGAGGTAGAATTAATACTTGAATGGGGCCACATCTACTTATTCAAAGAAAAACAGTAATAATATGAGTTAAATTTCAGAATGTGTGCCTGCACACACAGCCACCACACAAAAGAACACAAAGTTTTCAAAAAGACAAATACAACTCAGAAAACTGTAAATTTTCTGTCAAAACCTACAAAACCATATAGATGTATGATTAGTGAAAGCATTAATGAAATTAAGACCAGTCAATTCCAGGCTGATTTTAAGGGGAAAATACTCTTTTGATTTCTGCTGAAATAGCAATCCCAAGTAAAAGGAAAGGCACAGAAACTACTTTGGATTATGTTCAAGGGAAAAAGTGAGACAATGTGTGTGAAAGTGCTCTGGAAACTCCAGATTATGCTTCACATGTGAAGAGCTGCTATGCCTGTTGTTAGTATCCCATCCCAAGCAGAGGAGCAAAGGGTAGTGGAGAAAAGCCACAGACAACATCGATATTGAGCCAATATTTAAAGCCTCTGATTTGCTCTATTGTTACTGAACCTTAAATGAGTCACTGGTTTGTGTATTGACTACCATAAGACAGCCTGAAATTGTGCCATGAGCAATAATTAGTTATCTACCCATAGAGTGCTCAAAGTAGAGATTCATTAGCTAATCGAGGAAATTTGGCAGAGTGTCCCAGAAAACAATTGAAATTATGATATGATATCTTTATGTGCATGACTCAGTAAATGTGTTCTAATTTCTGATTTCCCTTACCATTGTTTGGTCTTGCATCATATTATTTCTACTCTGTTCAGATTACCAAGCACTCTAGAAGAACTGGACTACCTTGAATCTGTCAGTCCTTTTTACCCAACAACAATCAAATATGCCATCTCTCCCTCACAAAGCCAGGGAATAAAATAGCCTATGCAAACAGTGGGGCAAGCCAGTAGGCACATGTAACACAACCCAAGGCAAAACCATACAATAAGACAGGGAAAAATCAGCCCAGAGGTTGAGGCCTATTTGTAGAAAATGCTGTTCCATTCCTAAAGTAGTTCCACCCCCCTTTTAAAGCCATGCCCAAGAAACAGGGAAGGGAAGTTGAAGGGGAACATAAAAAAGGAAGATTGACATATACTTATAAAAATGTCACAATGAAACTCAATGTTTTGTATGCTAACTTAAAACCTTGCAGAAAAGAAAATGTGAAAAATGTCCATGAAGAAGACAAACTATAGGACTTGAAAGAGTTGGCATTATAAAAATATCTGGTAAAAATAAACCTATGATTTCATATATAATTATGCTCTGTGAAATAATTTCAGAAATAATTTCAGATTTTGAAAATCCCACACAAATGGTCATTAGCCTCATCTTTTTATTGTTTAGAGGAAACTACCATCTATCTCTATTTGACCTCCTTAATAACAGGCAACTCAGTACTCACAATATGTTTTCATTATGGCTTTTTTCTCCTTTTTTCACTACTGGATCAAATATAAGTTAAAACTAGTTGGACTATATAGGCATGAAATTATACAAGGGTATATCAAGATAACCTTAGGATAACCCTTAGGATGTAAGTCAGAAATCTGGAATTATAAGAACAAAAAAAAATTCCTCAAATTTACATAGTTTAAGACTAGAATCTAAATTGCTCAGGACTCAGTGCATTTTCTAGTTCCCATACACAAAGAAGCAGGCCGCCTTTAGGCTGATTGTCCAAGACTGTTACCAAGGATCCAGCTTCTCTTTTCCTCTTACTCTCACAACAGAATATTAGTTCTGCAATCTCTCAACCAGAAAAATTCCAAAGAGTAGACTGGTTCAGGGAACCGTAGTTCAATGGAAAGTAGTACTGCCCACTCTTTCTGGCTTAGTCACAATCATGACCAACAACCTCCTGGAAATAATGACATTTTACTGTTTGATTCCATCATATAGTACATGGAAAGCACGTCACTTTTTCAGTGTGGGTTGGTGTCTCTTAGGGATACTTAACATAGAGTAGCTTTAGATCCTCCAGGGTGGATGGCTAGTCACTAACCACTCAGTTGATAATTATTTTCAAAGCTAGACATTCTGTTAGGTCTTAGTCAAAAGAGGGCAAGCCACACTGGAATGAAGAAGGCTTATTATCATTTATAAGAGAACAGGTCTAGAGAAACATTGAAAAATATATAGTTAATTCTAATCTAAGGCAGACTAGAGCCATCCTTGTATCTCTTATATTTATCTAATAATGGTCCTTCTTGTATAAAGAAGGAAGATAAAACTGGCCAGTACTCTTCCCATTAAGCACCTTAGGGAAGAATATACAGGTGGAGCCAGTCTTCTGAAGGAAGCAGAGAAAAACTAGCTTCTGCTTCACAAGCTTCAGCTCTGAATAAGGACTTCACCGAAGGGAATAGATCAGGAAGCCATCTAGGTAAAGAAAGGCTATATGGCTATAGTAACTCTACACGGAGTTACTATTTATTTTTGTCTTGGGTCTAGGGACTTTTTCCTCCCTGTTTTCTCTTACTGAAAGATTTCAAAGACAACATAACTGGTACAGAGCAATTGAATGATTATCTTCCTCTCTAGTGTCAGAATTAACCTACCTAGCCATCATTTTATATACAAACAGTTGTAGAATATGAAGGAAAAAAAGTGAATTAGAAGAAAAATGTGGCTTGTAGCTATGACTCTGACACATAAAGACCAAACAATCTAGAACAGGTTTCATTTTCTTTGAGCACTCCCTACAAAGAAATGATGCAATTAAAGAATCAAAGGAAATAATACATTATAAAGAAACTTGTCACATCCTCCCATCATGGGTTTTATTTTTTGCAGTTATTGCCATCTCTCTGAAGGTATTACCACTCAACTTTTGTATAATTCAAAATTTCAGACTCACATTTATTTAATATCAAGCCAGACAAGAAATGGAAGAAACACAGCTGTTTTACCAGGGAACAGAATATAAGGGAAATTTGGTCTCTTATCTTCAGATCTCTGAACTTTCAGAGAAGAGAAACAAGTTGCTGTAAGTATCCCCAGCAAACACTACTAGAACATCTAATACAAGTCAGAGGCGTAATAAATACAGCTGAACAAAAGAAAGAACTTCCAACAGTCCAAGATTTCCCCACACAGGGATGATGGGTTCTTTCAGAGAACAATGACAACTTTTCCTCTAGAAATGTTCAGTCAGAGATGAGATGGCTGTTTAAAGGTGAAGTCAATTGTTGACAAAAGAAACATATGACTCACAAAAGCCTGCTCTTCATCAAGCGTTGGGCTGGGTCTTTTACAGGGATCATCATTTTTAATCCTTTCAATAAGTGGGAACTATTTCCCATTTTTCAGGAAAACAGAAGCTCAGGGAAATTTAAATGTTCTCACCAGGCTTACTCATGATTCCATAGGTGGACAGAAGAAACATCTTTTTGTTATATACAACCAGTGAATACTAATGCTGCAAGAAAATGTTGAGCACACAATACACTTAGGATTCCAAACAGTAAGTAAGTCAACCCAGCATTTAAAAACATCTGTCTCTAACTCTACCCAGACAGATGGGATGAAAATATGTACTCTTTCAAAGTATAAGCTAACCCTAAGAGACCCTCCATTCTTCCCTTTTTAAACCCCATGCAATTCATCAACTTCAAATTTCTGAACAGTCAACGTTTGTATGACTTGACCAATATATTACATTGCCCCCTTTCTGTTCTCATAGCCATGGCATCAGGTCTAGGGCTTCGGGTACTTTTCATTTGTCCACTTTTGTTTTTTTCCTATTTAAGCCCAGCTTATTCACATTTACCTGAAGTATAGATCTGACTTTTGCTTCAATTCAGCAGCAATTGGGTTATAAAGTGAGTAAATAAATAAAAGATAAATGGGGGGGAGAAACTCACAATGGCACTACAATCGTATATCTAATAAGCAGAACCTCAAGCATCCAGTCTTGTGTAGTTTCCCTAACTTGTACTTTTCCCTAATTGTACTAAAACATCCCATTCAACTATCGCTCCTTTCTCACACTCTGTGCTCTGAGTTCTTGATGTCAGGCCGTTATTCATGTTTTCTCTACTTAAAATGCCTTCTCTCCTTTTTCCACCTGTTGAAATCCTAGCTGCGCTGCATAATCTATCTTAAATAATAATGGCTAACATTCATTAAGTGCTTATTTTGCACTGTGCTAAGCGTGTGCAAGTATTTACATGGATTATTTCAGTTCATCCTCACAATAACTCGATGATGCTGGTACTATTATTAACTCAGCTGTAGCCTGTAGTAAAATGAAGCTCAGAGAGGGCGAAATACTCCTTTTCTCCAGTCACACAGTCACTATATGGTGAAATGAGATCTGAATACAAATACTTTTGCTGTCTAGCAAGCAAAGGTGTTAGGATTGAACTGCAGTCAGCTAGGTAGAATGAACACAGACCCTCTTCAGCTTATAAGTCATTCAGTCCAGCCTTATCTATATGAGACTGTATCAGGTCCCAAAGAAACCTGAGACAAGTCTCCCCCAGTACCTCTGGTGAAAACTCAAACCCTCAAAAGCTGTCAAAAAACAAACAAACAAACAAACAAACAAACAAAAACAAACCCCTTTCTGCCTTTATCTAGCTCTAATTGATATGGTCCTTACTTGACAACTTCAGAGCATTTTGCTTGCATGTTTAAAGCTCATCTTGTGCAGTATTGGTTGTCTTCCTACACTCAGGATGAGTGTGTTAAGGCCCCAGGAGGAACAGCTTCTATATCTAGGATGGCTTAGTACTTCAAACTTGGTGATAGATGGCAAATATTCAGTATGCATCTTGTGTTGGATTAAAGGTATGGTGAGTCAAGGGGGACAGGAATGTTACCTGGACAGAGAGTCCCGCAATTTATTACCTCTTCTTGCCCTAAGTGAAATTGGCCAGCGCCGCCAAAACCTGTCAAAATGAGATCTTACAGCCTGTTTTCCCAGCCTAGTCTCTGGCAGGTCCCTTCTCCTTTCACCCTGCCAGTTCTTGCAGCTGTCTGGGCCTTGGCCAGTGTTTGGGGTGAGGCCGGATCAAAATATCACTGTCCTGGGCTCAGCTTCCAGAAGCAAGTGATCAAATGAAACTCAGTCGCACTGGTGACGAGGCTGGATTGAAAGCCCCCATAAACAGTGCCAAACTGCTTTTTACACAGGCCCAGACTTGCCCAGGCACCACGTGGGTGGGCAAGTAGTTCAGCTTTCCACAGGATGCTCTGCATGTCCAATCCGTTCCCTCCTCCTCTCCAAGAGCTAACTCCCAGGCTCCTTCTCTTCCTTATCTCTGGATCCCAGATGCATAGAGTGGTTGGACAAGTCCGGGCATATTCCCAGAGGCCATCTGGCCCCAGTTCGAACCTGCACAGGCAGGAACTGACTACTCAAAGCTGTAGGGATAACAGCCTAAGTTTCTGACATCTCGGAGAGTGCTGTCAGGGGACAAACGGATAGAATGACTGATAGCCACAGAATCCCTTCTTCCCCCAAGTCATGCTGACTTCGTAGCACTCTTACAGGGACATCTGATATAGTCCTCTGGCTCTCTATTTCCGTCCCTAGGTGCCACAGGTTCCAAGTGAATTACCACACGAAGGATGTTCCCACACTTACTCTGTTAAGATCAATGGACGGATCTTACAGTGGAATTCCCTGAACAAACGCATTCGAGTACAGAACAGACACCCTGCCCAGCAGCCACCCCTCTGCCCCCAGGGCATACCGCTCTCACAATAGGTGGAATCCGTTGCAACCAGTGTTCTGCTGGAGTCATTTCACTTCCACGTGTGGCAACAACAGATCAAATCCATCCTCTATTTCTTTCATGTTATGCCTATCCCCCTCTTCTCCCCTGTAAGGAATGTAGGACAGCTATTGGACCATTTTATATGACTGGGAGTGGCTATGCAAATAAACCCCGCCCCTGGAAGGACAGTGTGAGTCTGGCGGGTAAACAATGGCCAAGTCACAAGTCTGGCAAGAGTTACTAAAGCTCCAGGAACTGAAGCTGGGCCTAGGGAGGGAAGGGCCCAGAGTTAGATCTAGCCTAATCTGTGGGGAGGAAGGGAGGAGGCAGCTAACAAAATGCCTTAGTTTTTAAAGTTCTGTGCATGATTAGCAAGCTTGGGGTTCCAGAGAAAACCAAATGTTGAAAAAGTAAGCATTCTCAGACAGGAGGAGAAGCCACTTGCTGACCCTGGCTTTGCATTTTTATATTAATACTGCCAGAAGATTAAGATTTTTAACAGAAAATATGAAGCTTGGGAAAGACTACTAAAAATGAAGACAATCTGGATCCTATACTTCACTCTAAATTTAAGCCATCCTTTCACCTCTGTTGGGTCTCTGGGTCTCTCACTACACATAGCTATATGGTATACACACACACACACACACACACACACACACACACACACACACACACACACACACACACACTCTCTCTCTCTCTCTCTCTCTCTCTCTCTCTCTCTCTTCTAAGAGACTGATTTCACAGACAAAAGTGGGGAATGTCTTGTAATGCATTATAGATAGGAAGAAATGGAAGCTTGAGTCAAGGTGTAAAGGAGAGAACCAAACCATGTGCCTTGAAAAATAAGAAACCTCACCTGGCCTGAACAGTGCATAAACAGGAATTCAGAATCAAGTCTCAAAGGCCGAAATCCTTTGGAGGAAAAGAGCAGAACTGGATTAGAATAATGACTAGAATTTAGTTAATACAGTGTATTTTGAATATAAATACATACATGCATACAAATATTCATAATACATACATACATATATATATACACTTTGGGGCCATTTGACATCATCTCTGAGAATAAAATGAAAATTTCTAACCTACATAGCTAATTTTGTCCTGAGTAGGGAGGAGGGATGGCTAATGGAAGAATCTGCCTCTTTTCCCTTTTTTCTAAAAGAGGGGCTCTCTAGTTTTCCTCCATCTTCTACAAATTCAAATGTCTGAGCTAGCTGAGTTTTGAGACTCCATTGTAGTAAAAAGAATGCTGGTTTGAGAATTAAGACACTTGAACAAGCCAACTTCATGTATAAACTCACATGTTTCTCAGTCTTGCTTTCTGTATTTGAAATCTAAACAGGTTCTTAGCCTTGATGGTCTTGAAATTCTAAAATGGTGCTTCTCACACACCAGTGTACACACACAGTCACATAGGGTTTCTGATAATACACACATTGAAAATTAGTATCGCCGATGTGAGGCTGAGACTGGTTTACTGGCAGTATTCCTATTTGATATAATTGCATCTGAGTCTCAAACAATGCGTTTAATAACAAAGGTCTAGATGGTGGACAAAAGCAACATTAGCTGCTCATCTCTCTTAGCCAGATTCTATAACAACAATGATCAATTTGTGAAAAAGACAGGCTTGCCTGGGCTCATGGTACTGGAGCTTTCAGTCCATGGTTCGTTGCCCCTGTTGTTTTTTTGGTCTGTGGTAATTTAGCTTATCACACCAGTGACACAGAGCTATTTACATGATGGCCAGAATTCAAAAGAGAAACCTTTTAAATGGTATGTGTCTCACTATCTTCTTCAAAGATAGAGACTCATTTACCAATATATCTCCCACTAGACCTCTCCTCTTAAAAACTCTCACATTTTCTAGTAGCACCATGGGCTATTGTCCAAGCCATGGACAGATGGGCCCTTGGGAGACATTTCAGATTTAAATTAAAACAATCAATCATGTAATTTGTGCTATTTTGTCATTAACAATCATCTTTCGAGGTAGGGTTTACATATAAATTTTACAGCCAAAGTGAATCCTAGTACTCCATGATGATGTCTGGAAGAAACCTGAGAGAAAAGTTGCAAAAAAAAAAAAAAAAAAATCTTCAGAGTCCTTAAGTTATTGTAGTGTTATTCGGAAAATGTCTCTAAGCAACTCTGCCTCCTCCCATAATTTGTGTAATAATAGAATAATTGTTGATCTTCACTGAGAACTTGGCAAACATTCTTTAACATATTTTATTGATTAACGTATGTATCCTAACAACTTATGACACCAAAAATAACAGAATAATCTCTGGCTTTACCTTTTTTTATAACACCATATATAATTTGCTAGCATTTTCTTTCTCCAAAATTCATTCTAAATTTCATAACTCAGAACCTTTATTTCAACTGTAGCCATGTGTTCTCCTTCCTTTTGTAATTCCCCTACTCTAGTCATTTCCCAGCATAGAAGCCAGATTGACCCTTTTAAATATTAGTAAATCCAACCATTCTGTTGGGCTTATTCATAGTAAAAAGCCTAAAAAGCCATATGGATTAATTGTGATTTATAATAGTTTATAATCTATTCTACTCCCATCTGACAACTACCACCTGTGATATATCTTTGATCTAATCTACTATTCCATTTTATCAATATGCTCAACAATTTTAGTATCTTTGGTTTATTTCTCCTAATACTTGGTGTATTTTAAGAACTGGTCTTTGGACTTGTGGTTTTTCAGCTTAAACATTTCTTCCACAGCCATCATCATGGCCCTACTCTCAGTCCATTCAAATGTTTTCAGAAAGATTACCAAGAATACCCTCATATAAGCTAATAGATGCCCCTGCATTTTGGACTCCAATGAATAAATGAGTTTTTTCCTCAGTACTCGCTCCAAGTACGCTAGGTACAGTATGGCAATGAGTCAGAGTAAAGCTCTCAGCTATTTTCTCTATAGGGAATCTATTAGAGTCCCATGGGCAATGGAAACTGAGTTGGGTCACTTCATTTCTTTGGGCTCCCCCAAATCCTGGAAGTTATTTCATGAGAACAAAGAATATAGTCCTAGCTTCTCTGATTATACATCATTGTTAAAACCTACCTTACATACCTAACTGGAGGATAGGCAGGTCCAGCCTCCCCTATGCATATATATGGCTGCAAATAGGTTCTTCTCAGACCACACACAGAGATTTAGGGCTCTCTAATGCCAACTTTCAGATATCCCTCATGCCAGTTAGTAATATTAGTCTTACTGAATTCTCCAAGAAGCCAGAGTGGCTTCTAATTCAAGGGTAAAGTGTAGTTAGCCTGACTTATTATATAATGGAAAAAAATAGCTATTCAGTTATATGAAGGCTCTTCAGTCTGTAGACTGAAGAATGCAAATAACAGTCAAAATTGTTGAATCATGGGAGAGTGGGAGCTATAGAGTTGACCCTTTGGTTTCTAGTATGTCTAGCAACATCCCTGATGTACACAGTCAGGTTCTTATGTCTATTAGTCAGCATGTATAATATATGTCAATAAGTTTGTCCACAGCAATTTCACAGAATGGCTTGGGTCTTTTAGATTAGAAGGCTAGGATATAAAAAAAGTTTCTTTTATTCATGTGAATTTTCAAAGTTCAGCTAAGTTCTAGTGTAGCTAATTATTGTGTACTCTCATCCTGAATCATGTTTCTTTCCATATGCCAAAAATAACTATTTCAAAAATAACTATTTCAAGCTCATTCCTCTTAGTAAAGACTCAATTGCTACTCTAAAACTCTGAACAGATCACTTCATTTTCAAGAATAAAAGAGCAGTGACCTCTCATTCCTCAAGCTCATGTTTCTATCACATTTAAGGGTTTTTTTTGTTTCAAAATGATCTATCAGCATTCATTCTTACTGTCTGTTATTCATTCCTATTGTCTGTTCAGTATTTCTCATGTATCTTTGTAATCATTTTGCCTTCAGATGCTTCTGCTTCTTTTTGTCATTGTAATTTAAGCCAAGATGCTGCAAAGGTTTACCATAGTAATTGGTTTTATATGATCACATTTACTTCTTCATTTCTTTTTGTTTGTAGTTTTAGTATGTTGAGACAGTGTCTTATTACATAGGCTAAGCAGACCAGGAATATATAACCCTCCAACTATAGAATCCCTAAAGCTGCCTTTAAAGATGTGAACCACTATATCTGGCTCAACCTATTCATTTTTAAACTCACTATATTCCATTCTCCTTAAGACCACCCATGGATAATTTGCTGTCAGACTTAGAGACTCTTTCTGACTTATTTAAGTTCCTTAGAATATCCAGAATTGTAGAGTCCCTTTCTTTCTTGACCCCTGCCTTGACTTTCATAAAAATTAGGACTCTTATTTTCATTTCTTCTTCTATACTTTCCTCAGGATTTGTCTTCTCTATTTACCACTCAGATATTAGAATATCTGAGAGTTGATTCAATAGACCCTCTTCCCTGATTTTAACTTTTCTCTCTTGAATGTGGACCTGTGTGTCAGGAACATATTGTATCATTTCACTGTTTGATTTTCAGGTCCAAAATAGCACCTGGAGCACATGTTTTGAAAAATTGCATTAAATCTGTTAGTATGTCTTTAATAAATGAATTAACATATGAATGGATGAGAAGGCCAAAGGTTCAAAACTATCATATTTAAGTTGATCCTTGAGATTGATTCCCTTAAGGCCTCATGGTAACCACCACACGCAATTTTTCAATAATCCGCAATTTTAAAAAGTACACATTAGAAGTATATAATAAATAGTAGTGATGAAATTTTATCACTTCATCAACTCTCCATGTTAGTTCCTTCATTAAATGTTGTATATGCAAGATTTTACTTTGTGACTGAGAAAATTGAGGCACAGCAATGATAGATAATGCTCCATAGTGCCACAAGTCATCCAGGACACTTAAAAATAAGTGATCCTTGAATTTGTCACTGCTACATTTAAAAAATATCCATTTTTCCTTCCCAAAATGCACCATCCTATCCTACCTGGAAAACTTCTCTGTATCCAAATCTTTCCTTAAATTTCCTACACAGAACTGAAATTTTAGGTTAGAAAACAGGTGTTGTCGGGTGGTGGTGGCGCACGCCTTTAATCCCAGCACTCGGGAGGCAGAGGCAGGTGGATTTCTGAGTTCGAGGCCAGCCTGGTCTACAGAGTGAGTTCCAGGACAGCCAGGGCTACACAGAGAAACCCTGTCTCGAAAAACCAAAAAAAAAAAAAAAAAAAAAAAAAAAGAAAAAAAAAAAAAGAAAACAGATGTTGCCCTTTTCTGTCAAGAACACCTGGAGTTTTATATATTTCATACCTCTGCTTCCTTCACTTAAATTCATAATACTCATGCCCTCTTTGCTCATCATGAACGTTCCTCTGAGAGGAGAGGAGAAGAAATGAACTCCTTCCTGCCCCTTGAGGATATGCTCCATCAATCATCCACATTTTCACCGGTATCTATATTATTTTTCTTCTCTGTTGTGTCCACACTCTCTACCCACAAACACATTTCAATCCTCCTCCCGTTATAAAGTTACGTTGAACCTAGATCTACAGTCTCCTCCTTAATGAACAAGTTGATTTCTCCTCTTTTCTTAAAGTTCTGACCAGATACTGGGTGAGATACTAGCCCGTGGCTAGAGAGCCCATAGGCCCTAGTAGGAAAGACAGTGCTTTTGCTATGAGAAATGGGCATAATGTACCAATCAAATCACTTCTGAATAACTATCTTTAGGCCTATAGATGGGCACTGTTGTTAGCTTTCATCAGAGAAGCTTCACTTTGGCATGGAAAATGCAACTAAACAGACTCAGCAAGTCGAAGTCCTGAGAATAAGTAATTGTTGGATGCTTGGCTATGAATTAAACTTCTATATTCCTCCCTCCAAGGCTCAAGAAATAGCATGAAAGTGGGGGAAAGAATGTAAGAGCTAGAAACAGGGGCAAGAGCATGTGGAAGAGTGTCTTTCAAGGCTAATATGGCTGATACACTCTTGAACTCAAAACAGCTGTGATTACCTGCATAAAATCTGCACAAGACTGGACCTGTCAACACTTCATCATGAAGTAAGGAGGGGATCCTGGGTCTAACCATTGCCTGAGGATTTATAAAGTGTGAATGGAAGAGTTGATGGGGGAGACACTTTCCTCAATCGCACAGCCACTGAAAAGGTGCTCATAGTCCTGTTAACAATCCCCCATCTATACTCCTGTAAAGAAACTCCATGAAACTCACTGCCTCTCTGTCTCTCTCTGTCTCTGTCTCTGTCTCTGTCTCTGTCTCTGTCTCTCTCTCACACACACACACACACACACACACACATACAAATACCACCACCACCACCACCACCACTACCATGAAAGTAAAAGGGAGCTAGTTGGGAAGAGGGAGAGGAAAAGGAAAAGAACAAGAGAAGATAATAAGGAATGAATGGATGATCATTTTATATTACGTACTTGTATGAAAGTGTAACAATGAAAACCATAACTATATATAATTCATATATGCTAGTAAAATCATTTAAAAATTCTGACCAGAGTACTCTGTACTTACAGTTTATATCAACAGCCTAACACATTGTAACTAGGCTTCTTACACCATGTGCTTTGCTTTGGAATATAGGGAAATCATTCATGCTCAATATTAGGGAACATTTTTGATCATTTTCTTCTTTCTTCACAGCTTTTTCCAGTCTTTGTCAGTTTTCTTCTGGAAACGTTCTTTTGTTGGCACAAGATTTCCAGCTCCTGGTTTCCTTCTATTTCTCAAAATAGTCCTCTCAGATCATGTCATAGAGGTTTCTCTTGTCTTTTCTCTATGAATATTTGTTAAGGTAAATCTTCCCAAAATATTTTATAGATATGAATCCATCTACCTGATAGCTGTTTGCCATATGTATTCTTTTCACTATTTTACAAAGTAGGAAACTCAAAATCAGAGAATGACACTGAAATGCCCAAGGATACAAAGTAGCATAAACTCATTCCGGAATGAATGCCAGAATCTGATTTCAAACATGTCATATTATATAATCCTTCTCAAACAAGTGTGATTATAACTTAGCAATACATGTGGACTGTATTTTTGATCCTAAAATGAAGTTTTTAATCTCTCACTAGCTTACATGTACAATTTTGAAGCATCCACTTAAATCTTTTTGAACCTCAATGGTCAAGTCCATTAAAAAGGGAACCAAAAGGGGAATTTTAGGAAGATTAAAGAGGAGCATTTATAGACTCCTTTTGTGAGTTCTAAGCACAGGAATTCAGTAACTGAAACTATCACCGTTACATTACAACGCTAGTAGTGAGTATAGTTACTAACCATTTTCCTCTTGCTATGGTCTAAATGTTTATATCTCCCCCCCAAACTCATATGTTAAAACCTAAATTCTAATAGCAGAGTATTTGTAGGCAATCCTTTAGAAAGGGCAGAGACTTCATGAAAAAAATTAGTATTCTTATGAAAAACTATCTGGATGATAAATATTTCTTGTCCCTTCCATCATGTGAAAATACAAGAAGACAGCAATAGAGGAAGGGGACATGAATCAAGCAGTGAATTAACTAATAGTTTAATCTTATCCTGTAAGCCTATAGAACTATGAGAAACATATGCTATTCATATCCAACCCAGGTTAAGAGATTTCGTTTTGGCGCCCAGAGAACACCAAAGCATACTCTACCCAACTGATTTTCTAACCCACTATTAGGAAAATAAATGAAATAATTTATGTAACTCAAAAACTATGTTGTGTGACTTGAAATAATATAGTGCTTGTAAGACAGGAACCAGCCCCAAAGTAGCCCCATATAAACCAAGCCCAACACAACCTCTCATATGTTAATAAACCACCCTTAAGGTGATATTGATATACTAGTGAACCAGCACTAAAGTGTGAGAATCCCATAGCACAATACTACAAAGATGTGGACATTTGGAGGCATTTTAGTATCATACTGACCTGAGATGGTATCTCAAACCTCTGCACTGATACCCATCCATAAGAAGACTTTGAGAATGCCTTTACGCAGCTCTAGCTTCGTTGAGTTTCAGGCACTGTAGCTGAGTTCACACATGCCCACCCATCAGTGCTAGCACCGATCTAAACTCTCAAGGTCCTTTTATGACCTCTATCACTGCCATCATCTGGGCTTGCCACAGATGAAGGGCTTAACAGCAAAGTGGGCCAGACCTGCAAGAAATATTCTAACAGGAAAGGATATCTCAGTGGAACCCTGCAGCAGCTTTCTGCCTGACCGACTGTCCCCAGCTTAGTGAGATGTTTGTTTGCACAAGATTAACATAGCCTGTATTATAGCATGGCACTTGCAAAGAATGTTGGGGTGAATAAATCGAGCATATCCAAATGGTAAATCTTATGTGGACATCCAAACTGCCAAGTTCCTCATAGTCTGCCAACTGTGCTCTCTACATGCTCAGTGAAAAGTTCACTTATTAATCTACTTCCTAGTCAATACTTCCTGGTTTTATTTGTTTTTTCATTACTCAAACACTGACTGAAATAATACTGTTCTGACTTAGGCAAGTAGCCAAACCCATGTTTTTTTTTTCTATATACTACACTCAAATGTCCAAGCTCAGAAGCATACGTGCTGCATATATGCTTATTAATAATTTTACTTTAAAGTAACTTGGAGGAACATATCCCTTCTCTGTTACTCAGATGTAATATTATCAGAAAGTTGGCATATTATAATTATGCTAATTTGCTAATTACAAAGGGCCAAATTGCTATCCATGAGACAATTACTCTGTGTGTGTGTGTGTGTGTGTGTGTGTGTGTGTGTGTGTGTGTGTGTGTTTATGCAGCAGTTCTAACCCTTTGCTGTAGTTTTTTTTAAATGCCCCTCAAAGGCTAATATATTTGAATTCTTGGTTCTTGGTTGGTGGTACTGTTTGGGAACATTATGAAACCTTCTTGGTGGAGGGAGTAAGTCCTTCAGGGAGGGCTTTCAGGCTTTGTAGCCTCATCCAAATTCTCCTTAGCTGTTTGCTTCCTGTGTGCTTTTGAGATATGACCTCTCAGCTTCCTGCTTTTGACACCAGGTCTTCCCCATCATTATGAATGCTAACCTGCTGGACCCCTAAGCTAAATAATTCATTTTCCTATATGTTGCTTTTTTCCAGAATGTTTTATGACAGGGACAACAACAAAAATGAATACAGTCTTTTATAGCACTTCAAAGCTTCGTTTCCTTTTAAAAATGAAAACAATAAGGGACAGGATAGATGGCACAGTAGTTAACAGCCCTTGCAGATCATACAGAAGACCCTGATTTGGTTTCCAGCACATATATCAGGCAGCTCACAATCATATGTTACTTTAGTTCTAAAGTATCATATGTTCTCTTTTGGTCTCTTATGGTTCCATGCATGGACATGATACATGTACATACATGCAGGTACTCACACATACACAGTAAGTGAAAATAAATATTTTAAAAGTGAATATTAATAAATGCTATTTAGTACTATTTATTATTATAATATATACTATTTATAAATATTAAAATATTTTTAAAATAAATATTTTAAAACTGAAAACAATATATAAAATATTAAGTAGGAACAGCATCAGCAACATAGTGGAATAAGATTTTTCAGTACTTGTTCCCTTGTAGAAACCTCATTTGAATAAACTATCCATATATAAAAATACCTTCAGGAGAAATAAGGAGTTTGTGTGAGGGAATATGGTATATGACAAAAAATAAAACTCATTAGAAATAGTAAAAAAGGAAATTTTAACATTGTTCACATTACACCTCCCCCAATTCCAATCAATATGCTGTACAAAAGGGTACCCTGAATGTGGAAGGAGGAGTGTGAAATGAACACCAGAGCTTGCAATAGACCCCTGTATGAGGGGACCTGTGTCTAATATTTTAAGTCAGGATAATAATATCCTTCGGCTGGGGCAGTTATAGGCTTTACTGGGGAAACATCTATTATTGTTTTGTTGATGAATATGGTGTACTTGTCAAATTGCTTTTAAAATTTTTATATTTATGTCCATGTATTATTGCTTCTGTCGGTTTCAGTCTTATAAACCTCTTTTATATAAAGGGCAGTGGTTACTGTGGAGGATTACAACTGGTCAAAATGCTGGAAATAAATGGCTGTTGAATGTTTATCTTTAAATTCGAGAAAGTCATTCTATGAAATGATATGTGAGCAGTCTACTTGTGTGCCATATCCACAAAGGAGAGTGGCTCTTCCTTCTTCAGCAGCCATCAACTTTCCATAACATTTTTGATAGAGTGTAGCACTGGGCATTTTCTCATCTATAATGATATTTCACTGGCTTGATTTTGTGCAGGTAATTGGAGCTTCTATAAGCTGATGCTTGCTAAAACTCTGTCATGTTCAGAAGTTAACATTTCACAACTCTCCTCCAAATTTACTAGATCTTGTTTTCTATTCCATCTTCTGAAAGGTTCTCTAGCCTTGAATGGTTGGAAGATGTGATGGTTTGTGTATGCTTGGCCCAGTGAGTGACACTATTTGGAGGTGTAACATTGTTGGAGTAGGTGTGTCACTGTAGGTGTGGGCTTTAATACCCTCATCCTAGCTGCCTGGAAGCCAGCATTCTGCTAGAAGATGTAGATGCAAATGTAGACGTAGGACTCTCAGCTCCTCCTGCACCATGCCTGTCTGGATGTTGCTATGTCCCTTCCTTGATGATAATGGACTGAACCTCTGAATCTATATGTCAGCCTTAAGTGCATGTTGTTCTTATAAGAGGTGCTTTGGTCATGGTGGCTGTTCACAGCAGTAAAGCCCTAAGACATAAGTCTTCATTTATTTTCTATGCTGTAATAAGACACCATGACCAAGGCAACTTATAAAAGACAGTTTCAGAAGGTTAATGCACATGATCATCATCGTGGGGAATGTGGTAGGAGGCAGGCAGTAGGCGGGCAGGGAGGCAGGCATGGCTTTGGGGTAGTAGCTGGGCATTTACATCAGATATGCAACCAGGAGGCACAGAGAAAGGTAATTTGGAGTAGCCAGGGCTTTTAAATCCTCAAAGCCTGTCCCAAGTGATAGACACCTAAGAATCATTTCCAAGCACTTCCAAACAGACAACAAGTATTCAAATATGTGAGAATATTGGGGGCTTTATAATTCAAACCAATTATATATATTATATGTATGTCTAATTAGCTTACAAATGGGGATTTACTTAAGACATCTTCATGTACTATGAGCTTTTGCTAATCTGCATATTACCTTTTCCTTTCTACACTCCTATACTCATTTAAACTTTTAACCCTGAGTATTTCCTCTCTTATTTTATCTCACCTGTGTTCTGCTATTCCCTCTGATTTAACTGTTTTCCCTGAGTTGGGAGTTCATAGGTTTCAACACACCTTTTTAAAAGTTTCTGTTAAGTCTTTATTCTCATTTCCCATTTTCTACCCTCTCCACGCTTAAACATTTCTGCCTGCAGTAAGACCCTTCTCTACTTTCACTTTACCTTTCTTTTCCTATCTCACTTTCTTTACAGCATCCATCCCTCAATGATTTGTTTCTAGTATTCTGGCCTCTTCATATATGTAAGGTTAAACATACAAAACAAATGATTCGCTGATCAGACGCAAATATGAGAGACAACATTCCCACAGCCATTTGTCTTTCTGACATGGATTAACTTGACATTTTCATGATTTAACTTATTCTGAATAGTAGTATGGTAGATCATTATACATACATATCATATTTTCCCCATCCATTCATCAGTCGATGGGTGTTTTGGTTCAGTGCATTTCTTAGCTATTATGAATTGAGCCTCAATTAAAATGGATGCCCAGGTTTCTCTATAATAGGACGTAAAGTCTTGTGAGACTTTGTAAACTCTGGAGTAATACAGATGGGCATAGGGCATTTCTATATCTACTTGTTTTGAGAAAAATCCAGCCTGATTTCTATTCTCATCAATGGTATATTAGAGTTCTCCTTTACCCACACCCATACTAGAATCTGTTGTCATTTGTTGATCTTGGCCATTCTGCCTGCGGTAAGTGAGTTAATGAAGTAGTTTTAGTTTGCATTCCCCGTACAGCAAACAATGCCAAACATTTTTATTTAATTAAAATACATTCCATCATTTCCACCCTCTTTTCCCTTCAACATTTCCCATGCCCCCAACTCACTTCCTTTCAAACAAGGGCCTCTTTTAAAATTATTATTATACATACATAAATACAACTTGCTCGGTGTGTCTAATTATGCTTGTATATATGTTTTTAGGGCTAACTACTTGGTATTGGAAAGCCACTTAGGGGGCTCATCTCTGGGGAAGACAAATCCTCCCTCTCTTAGTAGTCATTAATTGACTGTAGCTCTTTATGGGGCCCTATGAAATTTTTCCCGTCCACCTTTTATGTTAACTGGTATTGTC
Source organism: Uromys caudimaculatus (assembly GCA_028551405.1). Classification (NCBI taxonomy): domain Eukaryota; kingdom Metazoa; phylum Chordata; class Mammalia; order Rodentia; family Muridae; genus Uromys; species Uromys caudimaculatus. Next base: position 44,846,436 of record CM052722.1, read on the forward strand.
ACTGTTTGGGTCTTCTTTAGATGGCCTTACTGTTGAGGTTTCATGGGTGCAGCTTCCTTGTCATATTATAATGCATTATCTTTCATCAGACCTCCAAGTCTGGTTATTACAGTATTTCCACCCCCTCTTCTGCAATGTTTCCTGAGGAGTTATTGCTTTCTGTACTTCTTTTTATCTGCTCTATAAAGAAGCTTCGGTGATGATGGATGAGAGTTACAGTTATCAATGGGTATAAGAAAAATATTTAGAATATAGTTAGAAACTATAGCATGGAAGTTGCAGATGTTCATTCACCTCTAAAATCCATAACCTTACTAACCACATGTAGTTTACTAGGTTAACAGTATGTACAATGAGAATTTTTCTTCTTAAATACTCAGTTATGCACATATAAAAGAGAGGACTTCTGCGGCTCAGTTCAGTCAAAAAAGATGCACCTAACCCTCAAGACACTGGAGGCCCCAGCGAGTGGAGAGGTTTGATGGGGTGGGGGATGGGAGGTGGGACATCCTGTGAAGACAGGGCATGGAGGAGGTATGGGATGTGGAATAGTCAGAGGGTAGACAGGGAAGGGGATAAAATCGGGAGTATAAAAAAAAAGATTAAATAAAATTTTAAAAAACCTCAGTTATGTTATACGAATATGATTTTGTTTTAATCCTGGGTGTGGGATAAAAGGCTGCTTCACAGCAGGTGATTATGATTTGCCTTGTACACTAGCAGGGGAGTGATTTTTGCCAGCGGCAGATAGTTTAATTTTTGGGACTCTGGAGAAGGTATAAGTGGAAGAGCCCCTAGAGGGCTTGTGGTAACTGCTGCTCCCCCTGCTGGTTCTTGCTGCTGTGTTTGCTATTACTCCATTGCTGTATATTCTGTCTATGAAGATTGGACTTGCCCCACGAAGAGGTATATGTCACTTTCCCCTTTAACCTTCTTTCTCTCCTGCCTAGTGTTATAAGGTTGGAAGGGATTAGGGTGCAATAAGGGTCGGAAGAGAGATAGAGGTATAAGAAGCCAATAAAATATGCTAACAAGTACCAGGCATGATTTCCCTCCTGATGAGCAAGACTTACGTCCAATTAAACAACTGTTGGTTTCCACAATGCAGTACTGCACCTTTAGGGACATTTTATCATGCAGATCATTGTGATTGTTCATAGGCATCAGAGCTGAGAAGGACCATTGATTGTTTCCTCTGTTAGAAGCTTGAATAGCACTTTTGGGTAATATGAACATTGGTCCTCATGGAGGAGGCTTCTCTTAGGATCTATCTTTATTCCTCTGAATTCTGTGTCCTAGTTGCATGGTGTCTTTAGCAATAGGGACATAACTTCAACTTCTTGGAGTCAAACAGAGACAACAGCCATAGCCTAAATTGTTTTAGGGGTCTTTTAGACTCCCCTGATCAACAACTTAAATCAAAGTTTCTCATGCCTGGTATTATAATTTTGTTAGTCTATTGGTTTTGAAGGGGTATCCCAAATGCCAAGGCTTCATTTAAACTACATGTATTTTAACTTCATTTTTTTGAATGTAACATTTTATAACCATAGCATATCACTCAGCCTCCCAAAATTCATCACTCACATATGAAACACAGTTTCCCATTGCATTATTTCTTCCAGCACCAAATATAAGTCTAAAATCCAGAATCTCCTGTAAACAAACTATGAATGAGACTTGGGTATGATTTTTCTAGAAGAAAATTTATCTACACTTTTGAGTTTGTAATATCGAATATTGGGACAGATACAGAAGAGATATTTCTATTCCCAAACAGTGATTAAAAAGAAAACAGAAATAAAAATCCACAAAGAAGTAGAAATTATAATACAAAAAAAAAAAAAAAAAACATTAACTCTTGAGAAATGAGAATACGCTGTGTTTTCTGCCTTCTGGTATAGATTGGGATCCCCAGACTCATGGAAGCAGTCCTGTTGTTTCTAAGAGCACCACATACTACAGATCTCACAGGTTGGACTATTTCTCATGAAGCTTTCAAAAAGTGGCATTTCATGCTATTGTTTGGGAGTCCTGGAATATTTAAATTCACTAAGGATTACACCATGAGGGTCTCTCTCTTGACCCATTGACTTTCAACTTCGAACAACTGAAAAAATGTCCATAGTTTACAAATTTTTGCCTTCAGAGTGGCAGCCTAAAGGTATTGGTTTTGTTGATTGTTTTTCTTTGTTGTTGCTGCTGCTGTTGCTGTAGATGTGTGTGTGTGTGTGTGTGTGGGAGAGAGAGAGAGAGAGAGAGAGAGAGAGAGAGAGAGAGAGAGAGAGAGAGAGAGATATTTAAGTAGAGAATAAGAGTCTGATAGAGAAGGGGAAGAACATGAGAGGGTGGAGGGTGGAGAGGTACATATGGATAGGTTATGAAAACAGTCATGTTATACAATGAATATATGTCAGTACTTTAAAAGAAAAATCCTTACAGAAGCTTTGCAAATTCATGAGGTCCCATTTGTCGATTCTTGATCTTAGAGCATAAGCCATTGGTGTTCTGTTCAGGAACTTTTCCCCTGTACCCATGTGTTTGAGGCTTTTCCCCACTTTCTCTTCTATTAGGTTCAGTGTATCTGGTTTTATGCGGAGGTCTTTGATCCACTTGGACTTGAGCTTTGTACAGGGAGATAGGAATGGATCAATTTGCATTCTTCTACATGTAGACTGCCAGTTGAACCAGCACCATCTGTTGAAAATGCTGTCTTTTTTCCACTGGATGGTTTTAGCTCCTTTGTTGTAAACCAAGTGACCATAGGTGTGTGGGTTCATTTCTGGGTCTTCAGTTCTATTCCATTAATCTACCTGCCTGTTGCTGTACCAATACCATGCAGTTTTTATCACTACTGCTCTGTAGTACAGCTTGAGTTCAGGGATGCTGATTCCCCCAGAAGTTCTTTTGTTGTTGAGAATAGCTTTTGCTATCCGGGGTTTTTTGTTGTTCCAAATGAATTTGAGAATTGCTCTTTCTAAGTCTATGAAGACTTGAGTTGGAATTTTGATGGGGATTGCATTGAATCTGTAGATTGCTTTTAGCAGGATGACCATTTTTACTATATTAATCCTGCCAATCCATAAGCATGGGAGAACTTTCCATCTTCTGAGGTCTTCTTCGATTTCCTTCTTCAGAGACTTGAAGTTCTTGTCATACAGATCTTTCACTTGTTGGTTAGAATCACATCAAGATACTTTACATTGTTTGTGCAACAAATGGGACCTCATGAAATTGCAAAGCTTCTGTAAGGCTAAGGACACTGTCAATAGGACAAAACGGCAACCAACCGATTGGGAAAAGATATTTACCAATCCTATGTCCGATAGAGGGCTAATATCCAACATATACAAAGAACTCAAGAAGTTACACTCCAGAAACCCAAATAACTCCATCAAAAAATGGGGAACAGAGCTAAACAGAGAATTCTCAACTGAGGAAATTCGCAGGGCTGAGAAGCACCTAAAGAAATACTCAACATCCTTAGTTATCAGGGAAATGCAAATCAAAACAAGTCTGAGATTCCACCTCACACCAGTCAGAATGGATAAGATCAAAAATTCAGGTGACAGCAGATGCTGGCGAGGATGTGGAGAAAGAGGAACAATCCTCCATTGTTGGTGGGATTGCAAGCTGGTACAACCACTCTGGAAATCAGTTTGGTGGACCCTCAGAAAAATGGGCATAAGCTATACCACTCCTGGGCATATACCCAGAAGATGCTCCAACATGTAATAAAGACACATGCTCCACTATGTTCATAGCAGCCATATTTATAATAGCCAGAAGCTGGAAACAATCCAGATGTCCCTCATCAGAGGAATGGATACAGAAAATGTGGTACATTTACACAATGGAGTACTACTCAGCTATTAAAAACAATGACTTAATGAA
>CM052722.1:44850829-44900507 GCA_028551405.1 Uromys caudimaculatus
TCCTGGGCATATACCCAGAAGATGCTCCAACATGTAATAAAGACACATGCTCCACTATGTTCATAGCAGCCATATTTATAATAGCCAGAAGCTGGAAACAATCCAGATGTCCCTCATCAGAGGAATGGATACAGAAAATGTGGTACATTTACACAATGGAGTACTACTCAGCTATTAAAAACAATGACTTAATGAAATTCGCAGGCAAATGGATGGAACTTGAAAATATCTTCCTGAGCAAGGTAACTCAGTCACAAAAGAACAAACATGGTATGTACTCACTGATAAGTGGATATTAGCCGAAACGTTCGAAATACCCAAGTTTTACTTTACAGTAACTGCTGGAGTGAGAGTGAGGTCCCAGATGGAGGAGTTGGAGAAGGGACTGAAGGAGCTGAGGGAGTCTGCAGCCCCATGGAGGGAGCAACAGTCAACTAGCCTGACCCCCCCCCGTCTTCCTGGAGGCTGGACCACCAACCAAAGAATACACATGGGGGGCCCATGGTTCGAACCACATATGTGGCAGAGGAGGGCCTTGTTGGCCATCAGGGGGAGGAGAGGCCCCAGTAAAGGGGAATGTCAAGGTGGGAATATGGGAGTGGGCAGGCAGGTGGGTGGGAGGTGGAATTCCCTCATAGAGTTGGGGGACAGTGAGGGGATAGGTGGTTTCCAAAGAGGAGACCTAGAAAAGGGGGAAACATTGGAAATGTAAATAAAGTATCAAAAAAATAAAAAATAAAAGAAATAAATAAAAGAAAAATCCAAGGTACTTATTCTCACACCACTAAGGTATTAGTGAAGGAAAATTGATGAACAAATAAATATGAAGATAATTTGATACATATATGGACAGGGAGGAAATTCATGGTTTGGTTTTGTTTGTAGTGATGGACTTATCCAGTTTCCTTAAATTCTCCAAATGATTCTTATAGGAAAATATTGTGCCAACAGATGACACCCCTTGTCTTGAAAAGGTCATTTCAAATAAAAAGATATGATCTAAATTGTTTTAATCAAGATTTTGTTGCTGTGAAGAGATGTCATGACCACAGTAACTCTTATAAAAGAAAATATTTAATTATGGCCTAGTTATGTTGAGAGGTTTAGTACATTATCACCACAGAAGGAAGCATGGTAGCTTGCAGGCAATCATGGTGCTAGAGAGGGGGCTGAGAGTTCTACATCAGGATTAACAGGCAGCAGAAAGTAGGTTATACTGGGTCTGTTTTGAGAATTAGAAACACCAAAGTCCACCCCCCCCCAGTTATATACTTCCTCCAACAAGGCCACATCTACTCCAAGAAGTGGTTCTATGAAATCTAGGGAAGAAAGCTATAGATAAATCAAAGAAATTCACAAGCATAGGAATAGTTCAGACGAGTTAAAGAAAAGTCAGTGTGATTATGACATTGTGGATAAAGAGTGGAGAGATCAGGCAGGTCTTTTCTTCTCTAGGGAAGTTTTAATTTGAACTCAGATAAATAAGATAGAAATCATTTAGAGAATTTGGAGAAACTGGTCAATATTACGATTCATATGCAACTGATTTGTAGAACACTATAGCCCAGTATGAAAGATTTTTTAAAAAAATTCCATTGATAGCTTTTTGTGCTAGGTTAAATGACCTATTTTTGCTGAGTGATGGATTCTTTCAAACATTTCTATCAGATTGCATAGATATTTATTAAAAGTTGACCCATTATACAATCTTAATATCAACTCAGTTTCAAAAGTTACTATTTGTGTCAAAGTCCAGGCTCATAGCTTCAAGAGCCAGAATTATAAAAATTGCATAGAACATTCCTTTCAACATTCCTTTCTGGAACTTAGAGTTGGTATGCACATATGTGTGTTTGTGTATCTGAAAGTATAAAGTTACAGAGCGATATGATTTCCACTTCAATTTTTATGACCCAAGTACTTTGGTCTTAGGAAAAGGAAAGAACAGAACAATAAGGACAATCTCCTGCTTGCTCATATTTGTTGTCTTCCACTTTACTGTCTGGCTTTCTCAGGATAATGGAGACTGGATATTTTACTGTTTTGGTTTAAGGGGTATATCCATGAGTTATCTGGGGCTTCCCTGCCAGTTATTTCTTTTTGTAGGAGATACAGATGATCTTCCAAATTAAGCTTCCACTTCTAGCTATGTACCGCAAAGCATCTTGCTACTTGCCAGCATTTGCTGCTCTCAGACAAGGTTCCAATTTAATCAAATATGGTTAGAAGATGAGCCTGTGATTCTGTATTGCACCAAAGGGCCATTTCTGGTGTGTATGTTTGTAAGGCTTTCTTTTTTTCTAATGTTTATGACCTATTTTGGTACAAGTATGAGACTTAAAGTTTACTTCTTACTCTGTAATTATTTTTCTCTTAAAATTAAGGAAGTGATTTCTGTATGTATGTGTGTGTTATATTCATTGTGCTGTGAATCTGTCTCTTTAAAATAATAAAACTATGCTAAAGATAGTTGTGTGAGTTTATTTCTGGGTCTTCAGTTCCACTCTGTTAATGGACCTGTCTGTCTCTGCACCAATACCATGTGTTTTTTTTTTTTTTTTTAATGAATATTGCTCTATAGTAGAGCTTGAGGTCAGAGATGGTGATTCCCACAGAAGCTCTTTTATTGTTGAGAATTGTTTTTGATATATGGGGATTTTTTTATTCCATATGAAGTTGAGAATTGCTCTTTCTGTCTCTGTAAATAATTGAGTTGGTATTTTTATGAGGATTGCATTGAATCTGTATATTGCTTTTGGTAAGATGGCCATTTTCACTATGTTAATCCTACTGATCCATGAGCATGGGAAAACTTTCCATCTTCTGAGGTCTTCTTCGATTTCTTTGTTCAGAGACTTGAAGTTCTTGTCATACAGATCCTTTACTTGCTTGCTTAGAGTTACAAGAAGATATTTATATTATTTGTTAGTATTGTGAGGGTATTGTTTCCCTAATTTCTTTCTCAGTCCATTTATCCTTTGTATAGAGAAAGGCTACTGATTTGTTTGAGTTAACTTTATAGCCAGCCACTTTGCTAAAGTAGTTTATCAGCTGTAGGAGTTCTCTGGCAGAACTTTTGAGGTCACTTATGAATACTATCATATTATCTGCAAATAGTGATATCTTGACTTCTTTGACAAAGAAGCTAAAAACTATACAGTGGAAAAAATAAAGCATCTTCAACAAATGGTGATGGTCTACTGACAGTTTCCATATAGAAGAATGCAAATTTATCCATATTTATCTCCTTGTACAAAGCTCAAGTACAAGTAGATCAAGAACCTCCACATAAAACCAGATACACTGAATCTAGTAAAAGAGAAAATGGGAAATAGCCTCGAACATGTTGGCACATGGGAAAATTCCCTGAATAGAACATCAATTGCTCAGGCTCTTAAGTTCAACAATTGACAAATGGGACCTCATGAAACTGAAGAGGTTCTGTAAGGCAAAGAACTGTCAATAAGACAAAATGGCAACCTACAGATTGGGAAATGATCTTCACTAACCCAGCATCCAATAGAGGGCTAATATGCAAGATTTACAAATAACTCAAAAAATGGGCAACAGAGCTAAACAGAGAATTCTCAACTGAGGAAACTTGAAGGACTGAGAAGCACCTAAAGAGATGCTCAACATCCTTAGTCATCAGGGAAATGCAAATCAAAATGTTCTATCTTACACCAATCAGGGTGGCTAAGATAAAATAACTCAGTCAACAGCAGTTGCTAGTGAGGATGTAGACAAAGAGGAATACTCCTCCATTCCTGATGGGATTACAAACTACTACTACCACTCTGGAAATCAATCTGGTGGTTCCTTAGAAAATTAGAAATAGTTCTACCTGAATATCCAGTTATACCACTCCTAGGCATATACCTTAAAAATGCTTTACCACTCCACAAGACACATGCTCCCCTACGTTTATAGCAGCCTTATTCATATTAGCCAGAAACCTGAAATAACCCAGATGTTCCCTCAACTGAAGAATGGACACAGAAAATGTGGTACATTCACACAATTGAATAGTACTCAGGTATTTAAAATGAGGACATCATGAATTTTGCAGGCAAATGGATAGAACTAGAAAATATCATCCTGAGTGAGGTAACCCAGACCCAAAAGGATATACATGGTATTCACTGATAAGTGGATATTAGCCAATAAGTTCAGAATATCCATGATACAACTCATGGGCCATATGAAGCTTAACAAGAAGGAAGACCCAAGTATTTATACTTCAATCTCACTTAGAAGGGGAAAAAATAATTACAGGAGGCAGAAGGAAGGAGGGATCTGGCTGGGGGAGGGGACAGGGAGGTGAAAAGGGAGGCAGGATGAGGTTTGGGGAGGGCAGAGTTAAGAGAGAAGCCCAGAGGGCCAGGAGAATGAATATAAATATGTAGCAGTGTGGGCTACGGAACAGGGCGAACTACTAGAAAGTCCCAGATACCAGGGTGGGGGCTCCCAGGACTCAATGGGGATGACAATAGCTGAAATACCAAGGAGGTATTGGAGGAGATGGAACCTGAAGAGACCACCTCCCATAGGTTGCCAATTGCCCCCAGCTGAAGGAAGGGGCCATCCACCCATCTCAAATTTTTTGACCCAGAATCATTCCTGTCTAAAGGAAATTTAGGGACAAGAAAAATGGAGCAGAGAATGAAGGAAAGGCCATCCAGAGACTGCCTCACCTTGGGATCCATCCCATGAGCAGACACCAAACCCGACACTATTGCTGATGCCAAGATGTGCTTGCAGACAGGAGACTGGCACAACTAACCTCTGAGAGGTTCTACCTGCATCTGACTGAGACAGGTGCAGATATTTAGAGCCAACCATTAGACTGAGCCTGGGGATCCCTATGGAAGAGTTAGGGGAAGGATTGAAGGAGCTGAAGGGGATTGCCAACCCATAGGAAGAACAACAGTTATCAACTAATTGGACTCCTCAGAGTTCCCAGGGATTAAACCATCAACCAAAGAGCATAAATGGGATGGTCCATGGACCCCTCTAAATATGTGGCAGAAGACTGCCTTTTCTGGCCTCAATGAGAGGAGATGTGCTTGGCCCTGTGAAGGCTTGATGCCCCAGAGAAGGGGGATGCTAGAGGGATGAGGTGGGAGTGGGTGGGTGGGTTGGGGAGCACTCTCTTAGAGGCAAAGGGGAGGGTATAGTGTGGGAGGCTTGTGGAGGGGATACCAGGAAGAGGGACAACGTTTGAAATGTAAATGAATAAAATAATTAATAAAAGAGCTTCACAGTGTTAAAGATAATAAAACTACTTTTTATGTGCTATTTCTTACTCTATTGTCCACCTCAGGGAAACCAGAACACATTTTTTTTTCATGACTATGTGACCTGGCTTAAAATGGATAAGCTTATTTTAATGACTGGAAAATCTAGAGGGCTACAAATATACAATATATGAAGTTAGATAACGTGTCCAAGAGGAAATTGTCTTGACTCAAGATGTATCATTCAGTGATTTCTTCAGCCTCCGCTACTAAACTACACCTGTCATACTAGCTGCCGAGTTCAAGATTTGATTTATAGAGTAGGAATCTGACAGGTTTATTACAGTCAAGAGTCACTAAGAAACAGCTGGGCAGCTATGAGTCATGGACATTTTCCTTGTCTGGAAATCAGCTGATCAGTTAGACCTTGCCATTAGAGAAAAGAACTCATAATTGTGAGCATGTATGCCTTTATTGTGACTCTTTTATACATTTACCTTACCGGCCTGCTTTTTAGAAAATGTCATTATATAGGTATTACTATCCTAATTTTAAAATGTTAAAACAGGTATCAATGGCATACTGTCAGTTCCTAAAATTCAGTTAAGAAGTAGGATGCTGGTATGATGCTGATTATAACAAATTTTTATCCTGTTGGAACAGGATTTTATCCTGTTTTATCTATTGGAACAGGATTTTGTTGTTGTTATTGTTGTGTCATAAAATCAACAATCTAGACTGGGCAAAAATGAAATTATAAATATTAAGTGGCTTTTTCTTTAAGAAAAAAGTACTGAGATATCCTTGTAAGAAGTCTTAAAGTGAGTCATGAAATTGAAGTAGAACCCCAAAGACTAAATGCTTCAATATCAGATCAGGGATGCTATAAGATGCCATGACAATGGTTTTGTTTCATCTCTCATCTTAACATCTGAATTCAAATATCTCCTATGCCTTCTTATTTCAGCCAGTACTTTTCCACATGGCAGTAAATACAGTTCCCATGAACCTTGACATAGTGGCCTTGATGAAAAGTAGTATCCTTCCCTCTTAGAATTTACATAGATCAGAGAAAGACTCAAATTGGCTCCATCTGAGCTACAATAATCACCGTTGTCAGAAAAAAAATGCCATATAATGTTTAGCCCGACTTGTATTATGTGTTCATCCAGTATGAAGAGAACCTACCAATAGAAGAAGAGGAATAAGAAAGATAAGGCTGAAAAGAAGCAACCATCACAGCCTAAATACTATATGTAATTTTAGCACTATGTTAGGGGACTAGTGTAGAATTTGGCAAACATTTTTAAAGGATCAGGGAACATTTTATGCCCGTGAACCACATACTGTCGCTTTTACTTCTTCATACTCTTCTTTATCTTCTTACAGCCTATTAAATATCTTTAAACCATTTTTAGCGTATGAGCCACAGGAATACATGCCTCAAGATGGACACAATTCATCTGAATATAGCTTTCTAAATAAGGATCTAGGCCTGGGTCATTTTGAAACTGAGCATGATACTAAGCATGCTCAGAGACAGTTAAATCCACTCTGAGAATCTTCAAACTCATAGCTAAATTCATTCACCTCAGAAGAGGAGGGGAACTAATATTACAGTTCTGATTAGTGCAAAATGTGGTGCTAGACATTTTATATAATGGTGCCTTAATTCCTTGTTAATCCATTGCTACAAATTTAGTTTATACACTGGGAAATGAGCATTGTTTTCTTCATCTAAAGAATGGAGTTAACGACTAATGGGGACATGTGTTGTGAGAATTAAATAAGACATTAAATTGGTTTAGCATTCATCCTGTCCTGATGACATTTTGTTTCTTTCACAATGAGAGGATACAATGCATAACGCATGTGGCTTTGGAGCCAGATATATTTGGCACTGATTTCTAGTTTATTTCCCTCGCCATTTTCAAGCCTCAGTTGGCTGATTTGTAAAATGAAGATTAATACAGTCCTTGAGCCAATGTTTGTGACAAGAAGTGGTATTTAAAAATGTACAATCCATGGCATGTGGTAGATAATACTGCTTCTTGATATTTATCTTTTAATTTTAAGCCACTGTAAAGATTGCAATATTTACAGACCATATCTTGAGTGAAAGTATGAATATTTCAATTCATCCTATGTAGAAAGAAAGCACTTGGACTCTATGTTTGTGCTGGGGGGGGGTAGGAGAGTGTTGGGTGGAGAGTTTAGAAGAGACATAATTCAGAAAGAAATGGTGAGGCTGTTTTTTTTTTTTTGTTCGAACTGTCAGATGACTTTACTGGAACCGGGAGGGGGGATGTAATTAATATAGAATCCTAAAAAACCAAACAAGGAAAAAGTGAAAAGAAATATAATAAGGCTAATGTGCGATGTCGTTTTTTCCTGGAGCTGGAATCACGATGAGTGATCTGAGCAAGGAAAGAGTAGTTATTGTTATGTTTAGTTCACTGTGACAACCAGAAATTAACTACAAAATACTGAACTCAAAGATTTATCCTAAGAACCTATGCTGGCCAATCAGAAAGACTTTTTCCAGATGGTCTTAATAATTGTGCAAAAGCTCCCCTTTCTTTCTCAGGGAATTGATTCAACTCTTTCAGCACTCTCTGCTTGGCTGGACGGCTGATAAGGAGAGCGAAGCATGGTCTGTTTTTATGTCATCTCTCCCAACTGATTTTTATCCTGTTTTTATACTTTTCCCTGTTGTGCTTCCTTTGTATCATAGCAGCCAGGGCATAACCTTCCAATGAACTAGGTGGTCCACAATAAAAAATTAAACCTTAAGGGCAAATCTGGCCACTTCTCAATGGTTTTCCTATTCTATTGCCTCTACCATGCTCTATCCCAGCTCACTCTGAGTCACAGACATGAAGAAAACTGTAAACATAAGGTACAAACCAGTCATAAAAGGATGTTGGAAATCTTTCATTACCTTTAGTTAAAGGAGTCACTACTTTATCTGGGCCTTGATTTTACTATCTGCAAACTATGGATACAAAACTGTTGGCTGGTCTTACGGGGGTACTGAGAATAGATGCACAATATTCTGCAAAATTCAAGTACTTAGTATATGCAAGACAAAATAGAAAGTGATCTTAACTGTTTCATTTGGTGCTTAGCATGAAATGGGTTTTCTTCTTAAAGCTTTATTTTTTAATTAAAATTCCACAGAATGTCTCCCTGTTTCTTCTCTATGACTTCTCCCATGTTCTTCAAATGACTCCCTCTCAAGCACACCTCTCTTTTTCTTTAATTATCCTCTCTGTCTCTGTGTCTCTGTCTCTATGATTCTCTGTCTGTCTCTCTCTGTTACACATGACACAAACACACACACACACACACACACACACACAGAGAGAGAGAGAGAGAGAGAGAGAGAGAGAGAGAGAGAGAGAGAGAGAGAGAAAGACTTTCAGGCAGGCTCACATACTCACATATATACAAATAAGTATATACATAAAATCTGCTGGGTCTATACAGTGCTACTTGTATGTATATATTTGTAGGGCTGACCACTCGGTATTCGGTGAGCAATTAGGGGCCTAATACCTGGAGAAGATTAATTCTTCTCTAAATAGTCAGTTTCCTGGGACCATGTGAGATTTCCTGCATCCACAAAGCATGCCAACTGGTATTCAAATTTGTTTATTCATTTCTTCTTTAGGCAGCCATACTGTTGAGATTTGACAGTGAAATCTAGATGACACAATCTCATGTCAGACTTTGTGGTCTTCTGATTATGACAGTCTGTCCATCCTCTCTTCTGCAATGTTCCTTGAGCCGTAGGTATAGGGATTGGATTGTATATCTATCAATTGAGGCTGGACACATCATGATCAGTTGTTCTGTGTTTTATCTAGGTCTGGCATTGTATCTAACTTTTTCAAAAAACAAAACAACAACAACAACCAAACAAAACCAAAACCAAAAACAAAACGAGGTTTTTTGGACGAGAGGTGAGAGCGACACTTACTTGTGGTTATAAGTGTAGAAAGAAATTAGAAAGAATACTGCTTTAGGAAAGTAGTAATTTATTCTCCTCTAGGATCCATGACTTCACTAGCCATGTGTAGTTGGCTAAGTTTACATTACCAGGCATAATTTCATAATTTCTCTTCTGTTTTGTAGGCCTAGTGCCCAATTAGAAAGCTGTGGTTGCTGCTAAGATGCAAGTTCCATTATTGTTTCATTAAGGATATGTAGTGCTAGTTTTTGCTGTGATTTATAGGCACCACATCTGGGTAGGAATATTGATTACTTTCCTCTCTTGGCAAATTGCATAGGAATTTTTGGTACTGTGAAAGCTAGTCTTCATGGAGGAAGCTTTTTGGTCTGAGCCACCCCAAATCCTCCAAGTCGAATGTGTGTGGTGCCTTCAACAATAGGGCCCTACATCCAACTTCTAGGAAGTAACCAAGGGGGGGGGCATAGTTTATACTGATTTAGGAATATCCTGTACTCCCAAATATAACACCTTAAAAGCAATTTTCTCCTGCCTGGTACTAGGGATTTGTTAGACAACCTATGGCCCTCAGAGAAAACATCACCCTGAGTGAGATAAACTAATTTGATAGAATCTATAAACATATATGCATATGCATACATAATCATAAGTATATGTAAAATAAGGTGATTGATTTCCTGTCTTCAAAAAAAATCCCTGATGTTACTTATCCAGCTTCCATTCTTTCCTTCTATATTTTCATTTCTTAAACCTCTTCAGTTAAATCCTCTATCCCATTTTTCCATTTCAACCATAATATTTCCTTGATAGGAATATTTCCATCTCTAGAGCACACCACTAGGCTTGCTTTTTTTATTTGCTCATTTCTGCAGTTTTTCCAGGTTACATACTCACATCTGAAGGTTTATATAAAGGAGGCACAAATGAAGGAAAATATACAACATTTTTTTCTTTCTCGGCTTGAGATATCTCATGCAATATATTTTCTAGTTCTATCCATTTTTTAAAGCTAAATAGTATCTCACTGTACATATGTGCCACATTTTCATTATCTATTCATCCACTAAATGACATTTGGGTTGCTTCCATCTCTTAGCCATTGAGACTAGAGTAGCCACAAACACAGTTGAGTAGGAATCTGCAGAGAAGGAGGCTGAGTTTTGGGAACATACCCAGTGGAACTGTGCTCCACAGCACTGCATTTTGATTGATGTATAGCACTACTTGGAGTGTGTCCAAAGGATTGGACATCTTATTCCACAGATACTTGTTCATCTGTAATCATTGCTTTTCTAATCATATGAGCTATGACATAGAAACAACCTAAATGTCTAGTGAAAGTCTCATGCATATACACTATGGAATACTATTCCAAATATAATGGTCTCTGTCTATTGAAAACACAAGTTTCCTTGCTGAGGCTTAAGGACTACACTCATCTTTGTGCATTAGGACAAATATTTAGAATGTGATTAGATATATTGCTGCTTTAGTATGGCATCACTAACACTGTAAAAACTGATATACACAAGCAGAAGAATGAAATTATATTCATATATATCACCTTGTACAAAAATTAACTTCAAATATATCAAAGACCTAAATATGAAACACAAAACACTAAAACTGCTAGAGAAAAACTTTGGCAATATCCTATATGATGTAAGCATATAAACAGACTTTCTGAATTGGACTCTATTTGCCTGAAAATTCAGACCAGCTATTAAAAAAATGGATTTAAAATGAATTTTAAAAAGAGGAGTAAAGAAAAAAAACCCACTCAAATCATGGGCCTGGTATATTTCTTTAAGAGAATAATATTAGTAGTTTTCTCTGTAACCCTATTACTTTACTAGTCTCAGGTTCTCAGCCACATTAGCAGGGTCTGTGTGGGTTACTTCTCATCAAGTGGACCTCAAATGTAAGAAACAAAAAAGTTGCTTAGTTAGTGCTACTTTTACATCAGCATATTTTGCTAGTAGATCATGTTGTAGATTGAAGGGTTTCTAGGTAGGAGAGCTAGAGGTGCCAGGTACCTCCAAGAAAGCAGTGTCTTTCATATACAGCAGAACTATACACATGCGAGTCCACAGCAACTGTGACAGGATGTACAATGCCTGCACAGCCTCAAACCAGAGAAAATTCCAGCACTGAGAAGGAAAAACGAGCACAATGTCCTCTCCTTATCATGAAATTATTTGCAATTGAGAGCTGCTAGGAAATGAAAAGTCATTTTCCTCTCAGCCACGCTCCAGGGCAGGCCCCACCCCCTGGAGTAATTGGCTAACATAAAACTGAATCCGTGTTTGTTATTTATCTGTGAGCTCGTGTTTCATTTTCTTTTGTTTTGTTTGGGTATGATTTATCTTATTCTGTTTTTGGTTTTTAATTTATTTCTGTTTTGTTGCTGTTATTCTTGTTTTAGAGAAAGGAAACAGTGATGGGGGCCCTGGATGGGCCAAAGATTATGAAGTCAGGTTGGTAGGGAGGTGGGTGGTTTAGAATATAAATGGCTGAGCTCACTTCCCCAAACTCAGAACATGAAATCCTACCAATCTGCATCCTGGACATCTCAGGCTGAAAAATTCCAACCCAACAAACCTTACATGAGCCTGTCTCCTGCCCAGTTGTCTATTGTTTCCTGTCTGAGTAGAGGCAGCTATGTTTGTGTGTCTTTCCAAAAAATCTCTCCTGTGAGGTTTGCTGAGCAGTGTGACTTTGTTATTCCTTGGTTTCTGACTGCCAGGATACCTTTCCCTTCAGAGCGGCAACACTTGCATTAGGGAATCCTCTTCACCTGGACTTGTAACACTTAATATTGGTGTTGTGACTGGCACAGGCTCTCCTTGTGCCTTTGCTCCCCTTCAGGATATGAGCTGCCCCTGGACTCTATCCCTCATCTCTAGGTCACCCTCAACATATTCACCTTCCCACTCACTGGTTACTCAACACTCCATCCACTAGAAACAATTAGGTAAGTTTCCCCTTTGATTGGTGTAAACACTTCCCTGAGTGTGAGAAAATGACCCTTGAGCATTTGGTACCCTTCTGGTACTCTTGGAGGCTGAGGTTCATACACCCAGCTATGGTGTTTAAAGTCATGGCTGGCCCCATCTCCCATCCTAAGAGCTATAATCTTGTAGTTTCTTTAGGCCCTCAGAGCTTTTGATACCCAACTCCTGACCCTTTCCTGAGGATAAGATCCCCTCTCCTAGGGCTCAGTTCTCTTCCCCTCCTTCTGGCTTCTACTCTATGAAAGTCCTGGTACTAGTTGAATTCAGTAACAATGCACTGAAAAGCTTGTGTCTTCCTCCAGTCCTCTCTGGTTCTTGGGGATGCCATCAACTATAACCTGAAGGAACATTTTTCCTTCACTGACTTCATATGGAACAGTGTCTTCTATACCTTCTCATTCCCCCTTGGGTGCAAACCCTCCAGCCTTTCCATGTGGTACTGGGCCTGACTGGCCCCAAATTTATTTCCTTTTGTAACAAATTTGGTGTCAATATCCCTTAGATAACTATTCCAAATGGCTGGCTAATGGCCCCCTAGGTTCCAATAATATTTGGGATCTTTACAAATTCTGGAAGCAATCAAAGAAATTGAAAGACTTTCTCCATTCCTTATGTTCAGTCTTTCTCTTCTCCACTCCAAGCCCTGTTTGGTTTTGTCTGGTCTCCTCCCCCAAACTCACATGTGTAAATGTCCTGTCTTTTAAGTTACAGTTGATGGATCTGCAAGTTTGTTGCAAAGTGGGAGCAGGGAGCAAGACATAGTGGAGGGGGAGAAAACAAAGGAGTAAGCCAGCAACAGGGTGCACACACCAGGCGCACACTCCTCACTCTCCTCCCTGGCTTGTGTGTCCCTCACCCCCTCTGGCATTGTCCTCTGTCTTTATAAAGCCAGAAGTCAAACATTTTCAATCTTCAAGCCATCTTTTTTCTCAGCTTACTGACTTAATTTTATAGAAATTCAGGTGTGTTTTACATGTCTTTTAGGTATGGGTTGCATTAGACTGCTGTTTTGTGCTGTCCCACTTCAAATAAAGCTGGCTTTGGAGTTGGGACCTGGCTCCTCCTTCCCTAGACCCAAGCCTGCTTGTTTAAAGGTTTCCTCCAGAATCTCTGTTCAGTATCAGGGGAGCCACCTGTCTATGTGACAGAGAAAGGAGAGCAAAACAGAATCAAAGAACATACTATTCCCATTGGGGACTATTGCTACTCATCTTATGCTCTTCTGGTTTTGATTTAACTCTCAAAAATTTTGCTAAGGCACAAATCTTATCTCAAAATTTGTAAGACTATTGTGCAAACTTTCTGTAGCATTGGTAGAGGGTGTCATACCTACCTTTCAGTCATGCCCATGCCTCAACATTTCAAACTGACTGATGTGACTCTCCTAAGGTATGTATGGATCGTTTGTTTCTGGTGGCTTCTGCCAACCATCATATTTGGTTCCAGATTCTAGAGTCTGCCTCTTGAGTCACTTCTTCCCTCCACCTGCTCCAAGCATCCATATCTCCTTGCCGGCTCAGTAAGTGCCCTCTCTCTTACTCCTGAACCCTACTACAACCCCTGTGCCCTTTCTACATGGCCAACTAGAAGGGCTTCGTTAAGCCCTTCTAGGCTGCCTCTGTGACCTTGCCCCTTCTGTCTCTCAGCTGCTTCCTGGAAGTCTCACAGCTTCTCTATGCCCCCACTTGTCTCTCAGCTCCCACTTGGAGCTGATAAAATTCCCTTCAGCTGAGTTAATTTTGAGACCATTTCTCTCTAATTCCATGGACTCAGATTTACTAATGCCTCACTGTTATCACAAACAGCTTGGCTTCAGTGCAGTTCAATGGCCAAAATTGGCATGGTCGATTTTCAATGGTGGCAGTTCCTGCCACTGCACAAACAAATGATCCAAGAATCTCTTATATTGAAACTTGTTCTCTTCTTTTCTATTTCTTCCTATCTACACATATCTGTGGTAGCACTTATATATGGATGTTTAACGTCCAAGAGACTCCTACCTTTCACCAACATTCCATCCTAATAGGGTCTGGAAATTGCTCTATGGCAGGGAGTAAAAGCTGATTCAGTTCCCTATAAATCTTATATCCATCTCTCATTCACTGGGGTTTAATCCCTTTGTCTGTTTTCTTTATTTTTATTAGCTATTTTATTTATTTACATTTCAAATGTTATCCCCTTTCCTGGTTTCTCCTCTGGAAACCCACTATCCCATACCCGTCCCCCTGCTTCTATGAGCGTGCTCCCTCTCCCACCCACTCCCACCTCATCACCCTGGCACTGGGGCATCCAGCCTTTACAGGACCAAGAGCCTCTTTTCCCCTTGATGCCATCTTCTGCTACATATGTGAATGGATCCATGGGTCCCTCACTTTATACTTTTTGGTTGGTGGTTTAGTCCCTGGGAGCTCTGGGGGAGCCTAGTTGGTAGATATTTTTGTTCTTTCTGTGAGGTTGCAAAACATGTCCGCTCCTTCAGTCCTTTCTCTAACTCCTCCATTGGGGACCTTGTGCTCGGTCCAGTGGTTGACTGCAAGCATCCGCCTCTGTATTTGTCTCTGGCAGAGCCTCTCAGAAGACAGCTATATCAGGCTTCTTTCAGCAAACACTTCTTGGTATCAGCCATAGTGTCTGGGTTTGGTGTTTGTATATGGGATGGATCCCCAGGTGGGGCAGTCTTTGCATGACCACTCATTCAGTCTCTACTCCACACTTTGTCTCCATATTTCCTCCCTTGAATATTGCATTCTCCCTTCTAAGAAGGACTGAAGCATCCACACTTAAGTCTTCCTTCTTCTTGAGCTTCATGTGGTCTGTGAATAGTATCTTGTGTATTCCAAGTTTTTGGGCTAATATCCACTTATCAGTGAGTGCATATCACATGTGTTCCTTTGTGACTGGGTTGTCTTTACTCAGGATGATACTTTTTAGTTCAATCCATTTGCCTAAGAATTTCATGAAGTCACTGATTTTAATAGCTGAGTAATATTCCACTGCATAAATGTAGCATGTTTTCTGTATCCATTCCTCTGTTGAAGGACATCTGGGTTCATTCCAGCTTCTGGCTATTATAACTATGGCTGCTATGAACACAGTGGAGCATGTGTCCTTGTTGTTTGTTGGAGCATCTTTTGAATATATGCCCAGGAATGGTATAGCTGTGTTCTCTGGTAGTACTATGTCCTCAGATAGTACTGGGAACTGCCAGACTGATTTCCAGAGTGGTTGTACCAGCTTGCAATCCCACCAACAATGGAGGAGTGTTCCTCTTTCTCCATATCCTTGCCAGCATCTGCTGTCACCTGAGTTTTTGATCTTAGCCATTCTGACTGGTGTGAGGTGGAATCTCAGGGTTGTTTTGATTTGCATTTCCCTGATGACTAAGGATGTTGAACATTTCTATAGGTGCTTCTCAGCCCTTCAAGTTTCCTCAGTTGAGAATTCTCTGTTTAGCTCTGTACCCCATTTTTTATTAGATATTTACATTTCAAATGTTACTTCCCTTTTGGGTTTCCCCTTCAGAACCCCCCTCTCCCACCCCCCTCCTCCTACTTCTATGAGGATACCCCCTCCCACTAACCTACTCTGACCTCACTGCCTTGGCATTCCCTACAGTGGGGAATCGAGCCTTCACAGGACCAAGGTCTTATCCTCCTATTGATGCCAGACAGTGCTATCCTCTGCTACATATGCGGCTGGAGTCATGGATTCCTCCATGTGGATTCTTTGGATCATGGTTTAGTTTCTGTGAGAGGGTTATTTGGTTCTCTGGAGTCTAACTTATTGAGTTCTTTTTATATTTTGGCTATTAGCCCTCTATCGGATGTAGGATTGGTAATTTTCCCAATCTCTTGGCTGCCATTTTTTTCCTATTAACAGTGTCCTTTGCCTTACATAATCTTTACAATTTTATGAGGTCCCATTTGTCTATTGTTGATTTTAGAGCATAAGGCATTGGTGTTCTGTTCAGGAACTTTTCCCCTGTGCCCATGTATTCTAGGTTTTTCCCATTTTCTCTTCTATTAGATTCAGTGTTTCTGGTTTTATGTGGAGGTCCTTGATCCACTTGGACTTGAGCTTTGTACAAGGTGATGGGAGTGGATCAATGAACCAGCACCATTTGTTTAAAATGAGCTCTTTTATCCATTGGATGGTTTTAACTCCTCTGTCAAAGATCAAGTGACTATAGCTCTGTGGATTCATTTCTGGATCTTCATTTCTCTTCCATTGATCAACCTGCCTGTCTCTGTAGCATATAACATTTCTTTCTTCAGAAACTTGAAGTTCTTGTCATACAGATCTTTCACTTGTTTGGTTAGATTCACACCAAGGTATTTTATATTATTTGTGACTATTGTGAAGAGTGTCATTTCCCTAATATCTTTCTCAGTCTGCTTATCCTGAGTAGAGTAAAGCTACTGATTTGTTTGAGTTAATTTTATATTCAGCAACTTTGGTGAAGTTGTTTATCAGGTTTAGGAGTTCTCTGGTAGAACTTTTTTGATCACTTAAGTACACTATCATATCATCTGTAAATAGTGGTGTTTTGACTTAGCCCTTTCCAATTTTTATCCATTTGACCTTGTTTTGTTGTCTAACTGCTCTGGCTAGGAATTCGAGTACTATATTGAATAGGTAGGGAGAGTTGACTGGCTTGTCTAGTCCTTGATTTTAGTGGGATTGCTTCAAGTTTCTCTCCATTTAGTTTGATGTTGGCTACTGGTTTGCTGTATATTGCTTTTACTATGTTTAGGTGTGGGCCTTGAATTCCTGATCTTTCCAAGACTTTTAACACAAAGAAATGTTGAATTTTGTCAAATGCTTTTTCAGCATCTAATGAAATGACCATGTGGTTTTTTTTCTTTGAATTTGTTTATGTAGTAGATTACATTGATGGATTTCTGGGTATTGAACCATCCCTGCATCCCTGGGATGAAGCCTACTTACTTGATCATGATGAATCCAACCGTGAGATATCTTCTATTTTCCCTTCCCAGGGAGATCAATGTATTCTACCTTGAGCCCTCCTTGTTACTTAGCTTCTCTAGGTCTGTGAACTGTAGCAGAGTTATCCTTTAGTTTGTAGTTAATATCCACTTATAAGTGAGTACATACCATATTTGCCTTTCTGGGTCTGGGTTACCTGATACAGTATGATTTTTATAGTTACATTTCTTTGCCTACAATGAAGCAAGAATTTTATTGAGTGTTTCTCCGTCGATATTCATAAGGGAAATTGGTCTGAAGTTTTCTTTTTTTGTTGGGTCTTTGTGAGGTTCTGGTATCAGTGTGATGGTGTATCTAGGACTTTCTGTAGTGAGTGGGAGAACTGGTTTCTGATGATGCCAATTAGCCTTGCTTTCTGTTGCTTAAATTTTTGAGCTTGCCTCTGTCATCTTGTTGTCTCCAGTGGTACCTGCCCTTGCTGTCTCTGACTGGAGACTACCCCTCCTGTTATCCTGGTTGGGTTGGAACTCCTTAGAGTTCAGCTGTCTCTGTGATCCTGTGATTCTGTGATCCTGTGATCCTGAGATCCTAGGTGTGTCAAAGCTCCTGGGAGTCAAGCTGCCTCTGGGATCCTGAAATCCTTGTGTGACTAAGCTCATGAGATCCTGTTGTGTCAGAGATCCTGTGAGTCAAGCTTTCTCTGGGTGTTGCAAGAGTGGGTTGAGAACCAGAAGTGGGTGGGGTACCTGGGCACGGGTTCAAGCTAGAATGAATCTGTGCCTCTGGTTGTGCAGGGGTTTGTGTTTCCCTGATTCCTGTGTGGGTCTCTGTTATGCCAGGTGTTGGAAAAGATGCTGCGGCCTCAACTGTGGTCTTGAGCGTGTCAGAGCTCCAATGCTTCTTGCTGTGTCTGATATCCTGGGAGTGGAGCTTCCTCTGTGATCCTGTGAGCCTATGATCCTGGGAGTTTCAGAGCACCTGGGACTCGGGCTCCCTCTGGGTGTTGTAAGAGTGAGTGCAGAGCCAGCACCTCAGGTCTGCTTTGGGTGCAGTTTCAAACCTGAAAGGACCCTTGCATCTGTCTGTGTGGGGGTTCCTGCATTCCTGGATTCTGGGAGTCTCAGTTACTCTGGTTGTTGGGGCAGATGTTGTGGCCTCACCTGTGATCCTGGGCATGTCAGAGCATCTAGCAGTTGGGCTCCCTCTGGGTGCTGTAGGAGTGGGTGCAAAGCCAGCGCCCCAGGTCTGCCTGCTTTCTTTTTCTTTTTGTATGGTAATTCCTGATGTGAAAACAAAAATCATAAAACATTGTTTATGAAAGATGTTACTTAAAAAATAATGCTCATTTAATAAGGTCATAAGGCTTCACCTTGATGCACTCATATATAAGAATATACCCTATGCCGCTAGCTGTACTTTGTAATACATGAATCATCTGGGTGGTATTAGTTTTTAGAAAGGACATAAAGGAGTCATGGAGAGAAACTGAGACTTGCCACTGTATGGCAGGACTGAATTTCCTAAAGAGAGCTCAGGATTGGCTATTGATGAAAACAGAGTCCAGTTGCAATGACAGCTTAAGAACTTCTATAAAGGTCTGAGGATGTGAATGCTTAAAAAAGTTCTTAAGGTATAAGAAAGTGTTTTGGGTCTTTATCCTCTATTACTAGGAATCTTAGCTAGGGTCACCATAGTAGATTCCTGGGAGTTTCCATTGCACTCAGTTTCTACCTCACCCCTAAATTGCCCCGCAATTTCAGTTGTTTCTCCCAGTACTCTCTCCCTCCATCCTTTGCCCCTACCTTATCTGTCCTGTTCCCATACCCACCCAGGTCCAATCCAACCACGAGATATCTTCTATTTTCCCTTCCCAGGGAGATCAATGTATTCTACCTTGAGCCCTTCTTGTTACTTAGCTTCTCTAGGTCTGTGAACTGTAGCAGAATTATCCTTTAGTTTGTAGTTAATATCCACTTATAAGTGAGTACATACCATATTTGTCTTTCTGGGTCTGGGTTACCTGATACAGTATGATTTTTATAGTTACATTTCTTTGCCTACAAATTTCATGATGTCATTGTTTTTTAACAGCTTAGTAATATTCTGTTGTGTAAATAAATGTACCATATTTTCTTTATTCATTATTCAGTTGAGGGACATCTGGGTTGTTCCCAATTTCTGGCTATTATGAATAAAGCTACTATGAACATATTTGAGCTTGTGTTTTTTTGGAAGGATGGAGCCTCTTTTGGGTATATGTCAGGAGTGATATAAATGAACCAGTCATCTCTTATAATCAGGCAAGACTTCCAGTAGAGGGATTTGGATACCAAACCAGCTGCAAAACCTTAGACCTACAATTTGTCCTGCAACATGATGTGCTGGGGTAAAGGTGGCACAGAAATTGCAAGGGTGGATAACCAATGATTGGTCCAGCTTGAGACCCATGCCACAAGAGACAACCCACCCCTAACACTGCCTGGATCTCAAACCAGAGACCAAATGACTCAAAGTCTCACCTGCCCAAAAAAGTCAATGAAATGATTTCTAATGATGCACAAGTATCATCAGAGAGGCGCCATCAAGCAACAGATAGAAACAAATGTAGATACCACAACTAAAAGTTATATTGAGCTCAGTGAATTCTGCAGAAGATGGAAAGGGATGATTGTAGGAACCAGAGAGGTCAAGGACATAAGAAAACTCACAGATTCAACTAATCCAGGCTCATAGAGGCTCACTGAGACAGAACCAACAATCAGGGAGCCTGCACAGATCTGACTTAAGCCCTCCGCATATATGTTATGGTTGTGTAGCTTGGTGTTCTTGTGGGACTCCTAGCACAGGGAGTAGGGGCTGTCTCTGACTCTTTTGCCTGCTTGTGGGACCCTTTCCTCCTGCAGGATTACCTTGTTCTGCTTTGATATGAGGGGAGGTGCCTAGTATTATTGCAACTTGATATGCCCCGTTTGGTTAATATTTCTGGGAGGCCTGCCCTTTTCTGGAGGGAAACAAATGAGGAGTGGATAGGGAGGGGGAAGGCTGGCAGGGATTGGGTGGAGAGAGAGAATATTTTAGGAATTATTTCATTGACTTTCTTTCTTTTCCCTCCCCCATCTCTCTCCTTCTTTCTTTTTTGGCCAGTCGTGGTTGGATCTATCCTGGGTCTCTTGGTTGTTCTGCCTCTGGTTCCTGGCCATCCAGGCAGTGTGAAGAGTGGACTTCTTCTAGTGGCATGGGTTATAATTTGGACCAGTCATGGGTTGGATACCCCCACCACTTTTGTGCCCCTATTTCTTCAGCCAGCAGGTATTACAGGCAGATTGTAGGTTGAAATTTTTGTGTCTTGGTTGATGTCTAGTCCCATTGCTTGGAGTCTTGCCTTGTTATGGATGATCGCCATTTCATGCCATCCTCATTACAAGGAAACTTTTCTAGAATCACTGTCTCATAGATTCCAGGGAGTTTCCACTGTACTAGTTTTCTATATCACTTCCAAAATGTTACCCAATTCAGTAATCTCTCCCAATACTCTCTTCCTCCATACCTGCCCCCACCCTGCCTGATTCCTTCTGTTCCCATCCTTACCAGTCCCTAGTCCAACCACAAAGTCTATTCTATTTCCCCATTCATAGGGAGAGCCATTCATACTCCCTTGAGCCTTTCTTGTTACTTAGCCTCTCTGAGTCTGTTGATAGTTATAAACTTAACTTTTATTCACTACATGTAATTGTCCTCTTGGAGACTTACTTTTGAATAGCTTATTCTTTCAAGCTCTTTCTGAGCTCTGTCTGTCTGTCTGGTTCAACTTATTTGTTCTGGATCAAAGTCTTCTCCAAGCTGACTGATTCAAACTGGCTTCTCTTGTCTTCTCACTGAATTGTTCTCCTCGGACCTTCACTGGGAGTCCTGCCTGGATACAGAAAGTGTTCACTTCAGAATCCATATTCCCCACCGCTAGTAGCATTAGATAGAATTGTTCCCATAGACGCTTTGTGGTCTCTCCCATCCTGGGTCTCTGCCATGTCCTAGAGATTGCCCCCATCCCACTGCTGATTTTTCTTATCTCTCCCTTCATATGATCTCCCCACCCCTACCCTACATCCCTCCCAATCTCCTATTCTACCCAGTTTCCTCTTTCAGTTGGTCTACAATATCTATTTTCTTTCAGCTTCTGAGAAAGATTCAGCCATCCTCCCTTGGGCCTTTCTTGTTATTTGACTTTTTTGGGTCTGTGGATTATATTGTGGTTATCCTGTACTTTATGGCTAATATTCACTTATAAGGGACCATGCAGAGTCCTTTTAGGTCTGGGATACCTCAGTCAGGATGATATTTTCTAGTTCCATCAATTTGCATTCAAAATTCATAAATGTCCTTGTTTTTAAGGGTTGAGCAGTATTCCATTGTGTAAATGAAACACATTTTCTTTATCCATAATTCAGTTAAGGGACAACTAGGTCATTTCAAGGTTCTATTATGAATAAAGCAGCTATAAACATAGGTGAGTAAGTTCTTCGTGGAATGGTAGACCATCATCTGAGTGTATGCCTAGTAGTGGTATAGCTGTGTCTTGAGGTAGATAGAACTATTCCCAATTTTCCGAGAAACCGCAAAATTGAATTTCAGAGTGGTTGTACAAGTTTGCACTACCAGAAGCAGTGGAGGAGTATTCCCCTTGCTCCACAATTTTGCCAGCATGTACTGTCCTTTGAGTTTTTGATCTTAGCCAATCTTATGGGTGTAAGATGGAATCTCAGAGTCATTTTGATTTGCATTTTCTAGATGAGTAAGGAAATTGAACATTTCAAGTACTTAGCCATTTGAGACATTTAAGATTATTCTGTTTAGAATTCTCTGTTTAGCTCTGTACTCCATTTTAAATTGGGTTATTTGGGTTGTTGGTATCTAACTTCTTGAGTTCTTTGTAAATTTTGGATATTAGCCCTCTGTCAGATGTAGGGTTGGTGAAAATCCTTTTCCAATCTATAGGCTGCCATTTTGTCTTGTTCACAGTTTCTTTTTCCTTATGGAAGCTTTTCAGTTTTGTGAAGTCACATTTATCAATTGTTGATCATAGAGCCTGAGCCATTGGTGTTCTATTCAGGAACTTGTCTCCTGTACCAATGTGTTCAAGGCTATTTCAAACGTTCTCTTCTATGTGATTAGTGGATTCAGTTTTATGTTGAGGTCTTGATCAACTTGGAGTTGAGTTTTGAGCAGGGTGATAAATATGGATCTATTTGGATTCTCCTAGATGTAGACATCAGGTTAGGTGAGCACTATTTGTTAAAAATGCTTTCTTTTTGCCATTGTATGGTTTTGGATTCTTTATAAAAAAAAAATCAAGTGTCTATAGGTGTGTGGATTAATTTCTGGGTCTTTGATTTGATTCCACGGATCCACCTGTATGCTTCTGTATCAATACCATGCAGTTTTTATAACTATTGCTCCATAGTACAACTTGCTGTCAAGGATGATGATTCCTCCTGAAGTTCTTTTATTGTTCAGGATTGTTTTGGCTATCCTGGGCTTTTGGTTTTTCCATGTGAACTTGATAATTGCTCTTTCAAGGTTTATAAAATTTTGTATTGGAATTTTGATGGGGATTGTATTGAATCTGTAGATTGCTTTTGTAAGATGGCCACTTTCACTATGTTAATTCTACCTATTCATGAGCATGGGAGATCTTTCCATCTTCTGAGGTCTTCTTCCATTTCTTTCTTCAGGGAGTTGTTGTTCTTGTCATACAGATCTTTATTTGCTTGGTTAGAGTTACATCACGATATTGTAAATTGTTCACAACTATTGTAAAGGGTGTTATTTCCCTAATTTCTTTCTTTTCCTATTTACCATTTGTATAAAGGAGGGCTACTGATTTCTTTGAGATAATTATGTATCCATTCACTTTGCTGAAGGTGTTTATCTGCTGCAGGATTTCTCTAGTAGAAATTTTTGGGTCGTATATGTATACTATCTTATCATCTACAAATAGCAATACTTTGACTTCTTCTCCAAATTGTAAACTATTGATCTCCTTTAGTTATCTTATTGCTCTGGCTAGGACTTCAAGTATGATATTGTATAGATAGTGAGACAGTGGGCAGCCTTGTCTTGCCCTGATTTTAGTAGACTTGTTTTATGTTTCTCTCCATTTAGTTTGATGTTGGCTTCCTGTATATTGCTCTGATTATGTTTCAGTATATGCCTTGTATCCCTGATCTTTCTAATACTTTTAACATGAAGGGGTGTTGGATTTTGTCAAAAGCTTTTTCAGCATCTAATAGATGATCATGTGATTTTTTTAAAATTTCAGTTTGTTTATATAGTAGATTATGTTGTTGGATTTTCATATATTAAACCATCTCTGGAATGAAGCCTACTTGATCATGATAAAAGATGTTCTTGATGTGTTCCTAGATTCAGTTTGTAGGTATCTTATTGAGTATTTTTGCATTAATGTTCATGAGAGTAATCAATGTGAAGTTATCTTTCTTTGTTGAGTCTTTGTATGGCTTAGGTATCGGGGTCACTGTGGCTTCATACAATGAGTTTGGCAATGTTTTTTTTTTTTGTTGTTGTTGTTGTTCCTATTTTGTGGAATAGTTTGCTGAGGATTGGCATTAGTTCTTCTTTGAATATTTGGTAGAATTCATCATTAAAACACTCTGGCCAAGGCCTTTAATGTTGTTGTGGTTTTGTTTCTGTTTTTTTTTACTTTTTATTTTGTTTTGTTTGGGAGACTTTTAATGACTGCTTCTATTTCCTTAGATGTTATAGGACTTTTCAGATAGTTTACCTGATCTTGATTTAGATTTAGGTTTGGTAATTTGTATCTGTCTAGAAAATCAGCCATTTCATCCAGATTTTCAAATTTTGTGAAGTATAGGCTTGTGAGTAAGTAAGACATAGTGATTATTAGAATTTCCTCAGTGTCATTTATGATGTCTCTCCTTTCATTTCTAATTTTGTTAATTTGGGTACTATCTCTCTGCCTTTAAGTTAATGTGGCTAAAGGTTTGTCTATCTTGTTGATTTTCTCAAAGAACCAGTTCTTCATTTCACTGATTCTTTGTATTGTTTTCTTTGTTTCTCCTTGATTAATTTCAGCCTTGAGTTTGATTATTTCCTGACTTCTATTCCTCTTTGGTGTGCTTGTTTATTTTTTTATCCCTAGAGCTTTCAGACATACTTTTAATTCATAATATGAGAACTCTTCAAGTTCTTTATTAGGGCATTTAGTGCTATGAATTTTCTTCTTAGCAACTGCTTTCATAGTGTTCCATAAGTTTGGGTATGTTGTGCCTTCATTTTCATTGAATTCTAGAAAGTCTTTAATTTCTTTATTTCTTCCCTGACCCAATGATCATTGAATAAAGATTTGTTCAGTTTCTATGAATATGTAGGCCTTCCGTTGTTGTTGAAATCCAGCTCTGGGCTTGTTATTTGGTCCTGAACAGCCTTGCAGGTCCCCAATATCATCTTACTCCCCTGTGGAAGCCTTTGTGGTCCCAAAACTAATTAACTTGGAAACCTTCCCAGCCAATCTCTTCTCAGTTGGGTATGACTGAGACACAGCCTGCAGGGGTGAGCTATGCAAGTTCCCCTGAGCCCCACTGTCTAGCTCTAGGCTCACTTTTCTCTCCACAGGAACCTTGCAGGATCCCAACAGTGTCCCACTTCTCCAGGGGCCCCAAGACTAACCAGCTTGGAATCCTGCTTCAACAATCCCATCCCAGTTAGATCTACCCTCCATCCCATTTGAGTCCACCTGGGACTGAGCCTGCAAAGATATGTTGGATGTGGACTTTTGAGCCCCATTATCTAACTTTGGGCTTGCTCCTAGGTTTGGAAGAGTGTTATGGGATCTGTTTCCCTGTAGATACCTTCCAGGTCTCCCCAAGACCAACCACCTTGGATCCCATCCCAGTGGGATCCACCCTGGAAACAGCCTTCAGAGGTGAGTTGTACATGTCCCCTTGGGCTCCATTGTCTAGCTCTAGGCTTCTTCCTTAGTCCTGAGTAGCCTTGTGGGACCCCAAGAGCCTCTTACTCCCCCATGGATGCCCATGGAGACCCCAAGAACTACCATTTTGGAGCATTGCTCCACCAATCCCTTGGCAGTGGGGTCTACTTGTGGCATAGCCAGTAGAGTCAGGTATCCTGACCTCCATTATTTGACCCATGGTTTCTCCCACCTTCCTGAGAAGTCTTTCTGACATACAGATCACCCATCCAACACCAGGGGTAAACAGATGCCAAAAGGACCAAGTAACACAATCAACAAGACCCAGGGAAATATGGCACCAACATATCCCAGATATCATTCTACAAACCCTGGATATCCTAATGAAACTGAAGCACAAGAAGAAAATCTTAAATCCAGTAGTATAAAAATGATAGAGGCTGTCATGGCTATTCCTGGTTGTCAACTTGACTATATATGGAATGAACTACAATTCAGAAATGGAGGGCACATCTGTGATCCAGATATCGAGGCATAGTGGTATGAAAAGCTTAGGCCCAGGCAAGGTAGTACATGCCTTTAATCACAGGAGACAGAGGCAAGCATCTCTAAGTTCAAGGATAGCCTGGGACACAGCAAGTTCCAAATCCAGGCATGGTGGTACACACCTTCATTCTGGGTTGTGCCTTCTACTGTAGGAAGTGTTCATTTTTTGTCTGCTCGCATATACTTGCCAGCACATCTGTTGGAACCTACTTGTTCAGGATTCCAGCTTATAGAGAAGACCAGTTGAAACACCTAGCCTGGTGAGACTGAATAACTACTAGATTCTTAGACTTATCATTCACAGCTGCCAATTGTTGGGTTAGCCCCAAGTTGGACTACTGACTGCAAGTCATTCCAATAATTTTACTTAATATATAGGGGTGTTGCATAAGTTCTGTGACTCTAGCAAACCCTGACTAATACAGAGGCCTTCCAAAAGGCCATGAATAAATCCCTTAAGGAAATACAGGTATGTAAGATATATTTGTCCGAAGCCAGAAGAACAATAAACAGATTCATGTTCTATGGAACAAGGGCCAAATATGTAAGTTTTCTGCAGAGACTTCCAGTTCTAACATTAAAGAGGTAGGTGATTGTGTGTACAGAAGAGTATTGAGAATGTTCCCTGAATTACAGTGAGTTTCACTATGAAGAAATGGAATCTAAGGAGAGACTGTTGAGATAATTAAGGGAAAGCAAGATATACATTTGTAATCTGAAAAAGATATAAGGTCAGAGGATTCTTTTTCCAATTGAGAACTAGTAGAGAGTGTAGAATGACATGTTTGAAGAGTGTGTAAGAGTATGTTACATGAAGTGTGAGGCCAGACCAAGGACATAGGAAAAAATACTGAAAAAAGTCATACTGCAGCTCAAAAAGAAGTGTAATGCATGGATTTAGAGATGCTTTGATGTGCCTTGCTGCACAGTAGTTATATCATTAAGCAATAGCATTAATATGGGAGAGCATAGCACAGAAAAAGCTTTTTCAAACTTTCTACTCCAAAGTTCTTGAAAAGCTTCATGAACAATAACATCTTTTAAGCACTTCTTATTACCAACACACTCTTAAAAACAGTTTAAATATTTTCACTCACTTAAGATTTGTAACAACCCTAGGGCTTAAGAGAACGTCCATTCTCATTTTTCATGGCAAGAAACTGAAATTGAGGTTTGCTATAATTATAGTAAACTTAAGCGACAGTCTTCAAATAGAAATAGTGTGAATGTGAATCAATGCTTATCACAAGAAATCTAAAACTGTATATCTCCTTAAGACAGAAATTATCTACCTTGCTTGAAGTGTGCTTGGAACAAAATCTTTTAGAAGTGTCTAGAGTTTGGGTATTCCTTCCTCAGTCCTTTGCCTGTGGCTCCACTTCCCTAGATGTTCTGAAATGACATATTGTTAAGGATCCCTTGTTATGGAATTTGGATGTAATAAAATACAAGAAAGAATATGTATTTATAAGCAATAGGATAATATATATAGCAATCATTTGAGAATATTAGAAGGGGGATAGTTACAGAGCCATAAAACCATCCACTACCAGGTACTATACAATAGTAATTGTTCTAAAAATTTTGTAAACATATAGCATCTCATTTTAATCCTGAAAATTCTCTTATCCTCCTTGTATTGATCATGACTCTTTCAGTGCAGGTGAGAAAAACAGACTCATTAGTTTAAGAAAAATAGGATTTATTGACCTTTATAATGAAATCAGAGAGCCATGTCTACCTTGTCTACTTTAGTGTTTCTATGTGCAAATCAGTGCTTGTTACAAAACCTATGTATATGCAAACCTATTGTTCCTAAATACACCTTTTGAAAGAAGCCTAACTTCCCAAAACATATATCTCTGTAACAAAACAGGCACCCAGGACATAGAGGTAGCTAGCTCAACAATTACAGATACTTGTTGCAAAGGCTGATGAACTTAATTTTATCTGTAAGACCTATAAATTGGTAAAAGAGCACACATACCCCATTGTATGCAAGTACACAATACACACACACACACACACACACACACACACACACACACACACACACACACATACACATACACACAAAGTAAATAACATTTTAAAATAAAATACAAATGCATACATGAATTACAAAATAATACTAATAGACTAATAAATAAAATTAATAAAATTTAAAAACAAAAATTCAGCAAATGTTTGTTAAAAAAGTAACAGAAGTACTCAAGGAAATATGGCTTCATGTTTGACTATATATTCAAGATATATCATCAGGACTCAGTGTTTTCTGGTTTATTTTCTCTTTTTAAAAATTTAATCTTAGCCATCCCTAGTGACAAGAGCCTTATATCTACACAAGTTCTGGTCCATATATAGAAAGTATCTTTCTCAATTGTTCAAAAAAAAAAACCCTTACATTTTACTAGATCATTTAATCATGTGTCTGCCTCTAAAGCAATATTCATGGTATACATTGACTGGTTAGTTAATTCTTAAGCAAACTAATCCCCAGTGAGTTCAACTGTCATTTATAGGAACTAGAACTATGAATAACCACACTGGCTTTAGTCCAATGTACTTTCCTCATAAATATGTGGCACTACATGATGAAGAACCTAAGTTATTATAGAAAACTGCAGTCAAGTCAAACTGAGTGAAGGAGTATTACTGGAAAGTTTCAACTTCCAATTATTACTAGACAACTAAAATTGCCTTCAGTCAACTTACTCAGCTAGAATATCATGGGAAAAAAGTTCATCCTATCCTATAATCCTATAAGGCAAGAAACTTCATAGTCTTTAAGAAATCTGTCTGTGGCTCAGTGGTAGAACACTTGCCTCTTATTCATGAGGCTCATTTATGAGGTCTTGGTTCAACCTTCAGCACTGACCCCTGAAAAATAAATTACTTTAGGAACTAGTGGGATTTCATAGGGCTTCTTCATATATTCTTAGTTCTGGTTAAGCTATCCTCTAAGCTAACTAAAGCACAATTTAAAAAATATGTTAAACAGAGTTAGCCCACTTGGGTTAACAATGATGCTTCCAGAAGACATGGGTTACCTCTCATGGGCCCAGTATAAAATAAATAAAAATCCCAGTACCCACCACAGGTTAGCCTCCTATGAGGTACTGGGAAGGGAGGATAGCAAAACAACAGAGGTTGTCAGCATTGGTACTGATGCACATCACAACTACGGAGTAAGGTCCTACTCCTGAAGAAACCACTAACTTTGGCTGCAGGAAAAAAGAGAAATAAATCTTTTTTTTTGTTGGTTATTTTCTTTATTTTACATTTCAAATGCTATCCCCTTTCTTGGTGTTCCCCCCCAAAAAACCTTCTATCCCATGTCCCCTCCCCCTGCTTCTATGAGGGTACTCCCCCAACTACCCACCCACACTCACCTCAGCACCCTGGCATTCCCCTACACCGAGGCATCGAAACTTCACAGGACCAATGGCCTCTCTTCCCATTGATGCTAGATAAGGCCATCCTTTGCTAATAGCTAGGAGTCACAGTGCTAGAAATTACTGGGGGATAAAAGAGTTCAATAGTCTTTCTTAGTGCTAGATCATGCATGGTACAATGATGACCTGTGAATCAAGATGTGCCCATTGGTGCAATGGTGGCATATGGGTATATGGGAGTAACCTAGTTCTCTACTGGATTTTAGGCCTGATTAAAATGTAAGGAGTTCATATATAGTAATTTAAACATGATCAGAAAACAGGGTTGTGAAAGCCATAGGCTCTATGTGACAACCTATTAATGTTTTGGTGTTATAATGTCATATTGTCAAACGCCCTTCAAAATATGGATGTTTATAGCCATAGATTTATGCTGCTCCCAACCTTGGTTAGAGAAGCTTCTTTTATTTCTTTGTGTGTTCTTCATTTATAAATGTCATTAGTGATTTTTCAAGTGGTTCCTTAGCACCTGAAGATGTTTTTTTGCCATTAATCAAATTTATTATTTGGAAAAATTAACCCTAAAAATAGAAATATTGAAAAAAGCAGCAAATACATATGAATGAGCACTTGAAATCTGTTTTCTTTTGTAGATATATCTGATGTCAAAGGTTGTATTCTGAATTATTTTTTCTTTTCAGAATAAATTTTATTGTCTGCCTCAGTTACCTAATGCCACCACTATTTCTTTTTCTTTTTCTTTCTTTCTTTTTTTTGGGGGGGATATTTACTTTTAATTACATTTCAAATGTTTTCCTCTTTCCAGTTCTCCCCCTTCAGAAACCCCTTATCCTATTCCCCCTCCTCTGCCTCTATGAGGGTATTCTCCCACCCACCCACCGACTCCCATCTTCCCTCTCTAGCATTCCCCTACACTGGGGCATCTAATACCCTCAGGCCGAAGGGCCTCTCCTCCAA
Source organism: Uromys caudimaculatus (assembly GCA_028551405.1). Lineage (NCBI taxonomy): Eukaryota > Metazoa > Chordata > Mammalia > Rodentia > Muridae > Uromys > Uromys caudimaculatus. The sequence goes on from CM052722.1 coordinate 44,880,886, forward strand.
CTGATGGCCAACAAGGCTATCCTCTGTTACATATGCGGCCAGCACCATGGGTCCCTCCATGTGTATTCTTTGGTTGGTGGTCCAGTCTCCGGGAGCTCTGGGGGGTCTGGCCAGTTGACACTGTTACTCCCTTTATAGGGCTGCAAACCTCCTCAATTCCTTCAGTCCCTTCTCCAACTCCTCCATCTGGGACCCCACGCTCAGTCCAATAGTTGGCTGTGAGCATCCACCTCTATATTTGTCAGGCTCTGCCTGAGCCTCTCAGGAGACAGCTTATCATGCTTTCTTATTGCAGAGAATAATACTTAATGCAAAGCTCATGGCTTTTTAAAATGCTGAAAATAAGTGAGTGTGAGTCCTCAGCCATTCAGAAAACATTATGTGTGTGTGTGCGTGTGTGTGTGTGTGTGTGTGTGTGTGTGTGTGTGTGTGTGTGTGTATCAATACTCCAAGACTCAGGGAACACTATAGAAGTAGGAGCAGAAAAACTGTAAGAACCAGAGGATGAGAAGTAATTCAGTTAAATGATAGCTTCTAGACAGGACATGGATGTTACACACATTAACTGAAGCTGCAGTTCACCACAGAAGATCTCAAGAAAAAGAGTGTGAAAAATTCAATCATGGAAGGGAAAGGGTTCTCGATGTCTTACCTCTAGTTGAGTAACTAATGTTAATTTAGTTGAAGAATCGAGAGATACTTTTGTTTAAGGGGCAGAAAAATTTAAATTACACATGCTTTAATGGATTACTCCATCCTCACTTGCATATGGTAAGTATTAATTTGACTCAGAGATCTATAAAACCATAACAGTACTTAGAGATGTGAAATGTGTTGGGTGGCACAGGGAGCTGAAGAGAGGGAGATAGTGATGGATATGACTAAGGTATCATAAACATATGAAATTTTATTTTTTATTGTTTCAGAATTTTATAAATGAATATAAAGTGTTTTGATCAAGTTAATACCATATACCACCTCTCCAACTCCTCACTTATGCCCTCCACCAGTTTCCCTTTCAATTTCATGTGTTTTTGTTTACACATCTGAGTTAAGCATAGTCCTCTTAGAAATGCCAACATGGGCACAGTTATAAAACATCTTTTGGAGTACAGGTAGTCACTCAGGAAACATATCACCGAAGAAAATTGATTCACTCTCATCCAGCAGCCACCATTTATCAATTGCTCCTTAGTTGTGACTCCATTTCTCCATTCAGGCAGAGATTTTGTATGGCTTGGTCTTGTGCAGGTATTGTGAAGGTGCTTATAAACTCTGTAATTTCGTTTACACACCAGCTTTGCCATGTTCAGAAAATACTGCTTTCTGCAGGGATCCACACTACCACTTGCTCTTGAAATCTTTCCTTCCCTTGTCTCATGATAATAACTGACACTTGAGAGGAAGGCTGTGATATATACTTCCCATTTCAGGTTGAGGATTCTACATTTTGTTAGTCTATGCATGTTAATCAGTTGTGGGTCCCTGTGTTAATCTTCTTCCCTTAAAAATTCCTCCCAGGAAACCTTACTAGTTTTCTGACTTTTATAGCTACTAAAATTAGTATATATCTAAAATTTCAAAGCTCTCATATGTGTATGAAAAAGAGCCTGTTGTGTTTGTATTTCTGGGTTTAGATGGCTCACTCAGAATGTGTATTTTTAGCTCTCTTTATTTTCAAGACTCCTAATTTCATTTTCTTCACAGCCTAATAAAATTCCATTTTCATTACCCCATTCATCATTTGAGAGCCATCTAGGCTGTTTCTATATCTTTGATATGGTGAATAGAGAAGCTGTGAACATAGATGTGTAAATTTCCAGTATATGATAGAGTCCTTTATGTATATTCCCAGGAGTGTGATAGCTGAGTTATGTGATAAATCTATTCCCAGTTTTTTGAGGACCCTCCAAACTGATTTTCATATTGACTCTACCAAGTTTGTAGTGTCACTAATAGCAAATAAGGATTCTCCTTTCCTCTATTATTATTATTGTTGTTGTTATTACTATTATCTATTCAGACTAGAGTAAGAAAAATCTCAATGTAGTTTTAATTTGTATTTCTCTGATGTCTAAGATGTTAATCATTAAAAAAAATATTTTTTAGCCATCTGTGTGTCTTCTTTTGAGAGCGTTCTGTTTAGTTCTATGTACCAATTTTAATTGGGTTCTTTATTTTATTCTGTTTATTGTAGCCAGACTTTGCTTACTTTATTGGTTTCCTTTCTTCTACCCTTCTCCACCCTTTGTCTTCTACATTTTAAACCCTCTAACACTAGATAGGAGAGAAAAAAAGATACAGTGGAATGGCAGCAACAATTTCACTAGACTACTTCCTGCTGACTGCAGGTCTTAAGTTCCTTAGGGAAAGTTTGATATTTGTCATCAGGATAACTAATTTATTCTGATTTCTTTGCTACTTAACAAACTGCAACCAACTGCAACTAACCACAATCAACAGCAACAAACCAACAACTCATACTGCCTCTCAGGGCCCTAGCATTTATACAGCCTCTGAAAAATCTCGAGAATTCTTAACATCACACAATTTCAGAAACTATCTGCAGATTGTAAAATCGTGCCCCTGCTATAGCATGAGGCAAATCATAGTCAACTGCTGTGGACAATCTGAAGCAACCCCATATTCCATTCCTAGGATTAAAATGAAACTGTATTTTGATACTATTTCTGTGTTTTTCAAAGAAGCCAAATATATATATATATATATATATTTCTAGATACCAATCACTGTAAAATCTATGTATACCTGATAAATCTTTTCTCAGTCTATAGGCTATCTCTTCCTTGAACTGATGGTCTACTTTGCTATTCAGAAGATTTTAGTTTTATGATGTTTTATTTATAAATTATCGATCTTAATTCTTATTAATGAAATCTTATATAGAAAATTCTTTCCTGTACCTGTAACTTGAAGCATATTTTATATTTTCTTCTCTAACAGATTCAGGGTGTCAGGTGTTATGGTAAGGTCTTTGATCAATTTGGAGTTGAGTTTTATGGACTGTGGAAGATAAACATATAGTTTCATTACGCTACCTGTATATGCAGGTTTTGAAAATATTGTCTTTTTCAGTGTGTATTTTGGTATCATTCTTGAAAACCAGGTGTCTGTAGGAGCATGAGCTTATATCCACGTCTACAATTGGTGGATATTGAGATACTATGTCGCTTTTCTTGTGGTATTAGTGGCAATATGTAGGACTACACACACACATACAGATACATACACACAGGTACACTGAGTGGTCTACAAAAAAGACATGAGGTTGGGAGGGAGATGAGAGATATCTTGAGGTTGGCAGTAGAAGCTAGAGTGAGAGACTAGGGGATGTGTGTGTGTGTGTGTGTGTGTGTGTGTATATATATATATATATATATATATATATATATATATGAAAATTTAAAAACATTAAAAAGAATAAGGAAAATTTTAAGAATGAAAATGGAAAGGAATGTAAGGTAATTCAGAAAATGCAGTGGTCTCATAGATATAAAGGCACATATGTATAAAGCACAGAATATGTGCAGAGTAATTTTTTTTTTTTTTTTTGGTTTTTCGAGACTGGGTTTCTCTGTGTAGCCCTGGCTGTCCTGGAACTCACTCTGTAGACCAGGCTGGCCTTGAACTCAGAAATCCACCTGCCTCTGCCTCCCAAGTGCTAGGATTAAAGGCGTGCGCCACCACTTATTCAAACAATATGCTCTATATTATAGTGCATGATTACTTGTCCATCTCAAACATGGCTTGGCTATCATGCACTGTGAATTTTCCACACAAGTCCATTTAAATCCATTTTTTAAAAAAAAAAAAAAAATCCATCTTGTTGACATATAATTCGCAATGATTGACTCACCCACCAAATACTTCCAGTTTGTCTAGCTGTAATGGTGCGCACCTGTAATAGCAGTACTTGAGAGGCAGAGGCAAGTGAATCTCAGGGAGTTCTAGGACATCATTGTCTACAAAGTTTCAGGGAAACACAGAAAAACCCTGTCTGAAGAAAATTAATTGATCAAACAAAAACCTTATAATTCAATTGTTTTTAATATACTCAGACGTTATACCACCATCACTATAATAGAACAATTTCATCATCCCCATAAAAAACAATGCCTGTTAGAAAGTCATCTCTCCCTGGCAGCCTTCTTAGTTCTAGACAATAACTGTTACTTTCTGTGTCCTTGAAGTGTCCAGGTCTAGGTCTCATGTCACTGGGTTCAAACAGCTTGAGCTCCTTGTGTTTTTCTTCTTTCATTCAACAGGCTTTAAGTTCATAAACATTGTGATGTATTACAGTATCTTCATTCTCTTTATAGCTGAATAGTATTTATTGAAATAACTGACACCACAAATATTATTTGTTCATCATTTGGTAGACTCTTGAATTGCTTTCAGGCATATCTTGTACCAGAGTAGCTACAAAAGTGGCCTAGCACAAGTCATAAATTTACTTAAAACATGCCTTAGTTTATTTCTTGTTGCTATGATAAAATGTTTTGACAAAGACAATTTGAAGAAGAGACATACAAGATGAGGTCGTTGTTCAAAAAGAAAAGATAGTAGTCCCATTTGGAGACATAATTAGCCAAAAATCACAGAACAGCTATTTAAAAGATTAGGGTGATAGACAAGTATGCATCTAGGCATGCTCAGTGTGCTGACTAGTTCTACATCAAGTTGACATTAGCTGGAGTCATTAGGAAATAGGGAACCTCAACTGAGAAAATACCCCCACTGGGTTGTCCTGTAGACAAGTTCTTGGAGCATTTTCTTAGTGATTAATGTAGGAATACCTAACCCATTGTGGGTGGTATAACTCTTGGTGGTCCTGGGATATTAAAAAAGCAAGATAAGAAAATCCATGGGGAGTAAGACAATAAGCAGTGTTCCTCCATGGCCTCTGCTTTGAGTTCTTAGCCTGACTTCCATTCATGGGAGACTACAACTGTAAGCTGGAATAAACACTTTCTTCCTGAGCTGCTTTGGTTAAGGTGTTTTGTTTTAGGTCTTCATTTTGTTTTCTTTCTGTTGTTATATGTTGTGTGTGTGTGTGTGTGTGTGTGTGTGTGTATGTGTTTAAGCAAATGAAAGAGTGAGGGAGGGAAGCCCTTGGATTTCTTGGGCTTTTGCCTTTAACCTGAGCCCCAATATATAAGTACATGTGATACTTATACCAAGTTAAACATAATATTTTCAATATTAATTATGCTACTTGTTCCTGAAAACTCTCAAATCACATAATAATAGACCATATTATTAAGGTGGGATGGTTTGCTTCTACATTACAACCTAATTTATTTATGAAAAATACTTTCTTTTTCTATTTGGTTTTTAATATGTCTTCCAGTTCTAGTACATATTTACAGTGCAGTTTTGTTTTGAAAACTATTTGGTTATGATTTGGCATTTATCCACATAAAGCTATCACAATTCCTATCAGTTCCTGGCTTGCCTGAGCCATTAAAGTACTACTGTATTGCTTTCTATTTCTCAGTTTTATCTGAATAAGATAGAGTAATGGAGTACCAAATATAGTTTTGCACATCTGTTTTACTTCTTGGTCTTTGTTTCTTGGCCTCTATACACCAGGTTGGACACTAGACTCTGGCCTTATTCAAGTTTATTTATCTGTTTTCATATCTTTAAGACACCGATCTTAATAACCTTGTGACTTTTCTCCTAACTTAATGTATTTTAACTTATTTGACTAATATACAAGTAAACTTTTATTTTAAATCTGAAGTCACCCATGATTTACTGAAAGACCACATATCCACAAGCATAAAGGCAGCACAAAATGTTTAAAAAAAAAAAAAAAAAAAAGAGGACACAGAGTTGGATGGTTAAGGAGAGGAGAAGATCTGAGAAGAGTTGGGATGAGTATGATCAGGACATATTGTACAAAATTCGAAAAGAACTAATACATTGCTTTTGGTTGAAAAATAAAAATTGAAATCTTTTAAAGTCTTCCTCATCTACCATCTCCAAACATAATCTCTTACCCAGAAATTGCCATTGTTATACATAAAAATACATATAGTTAAGGAATACCCATCAAAAACTTCTCTGTGCATTTATGTACGTAAAAATGTATTTGTGAAAAACTTGTTAGTACATAAGTTTAAATTTATATTATTATACAAATAGTAAGCTTTTAATATATTATTCTTCCATATTTTGGTAGTCATATTTTGCAATTATTTTTACACATTGTTTTTATAGTTTTCATAGGACTTGGAGCATGAACGTATCACAGTTTAACTATTTTCTTACCAATGAATATATATTTTTTTCATTTTTTTATTATTACAAACCTTGTAGTGGTAACAGAGCACCCACAAACATATCACATACTGTATATTTCGTAATTATTATCTACAGAAATTTTATCAAGAAGTAGAAATATTATGTCATAGAGAAATAATTAGCACAATGTTAGCATACATTGTTAAATCATTTCCTGAAATGTGACTATATTAATTTACATTTTCATTATTTGTGTATGAGAATTTCTTAATAGTTCAAGGCTTTTTATAATATAGCATTGTCAAACTTAAAACATCTCATACCTAAAAATAGGTATCTTGTTTTTGTGTTCCTGCCCTTAATGTTAGTTAGATTGACCTATTTCAAGTGCTTTTTAGCCTTCTGTATTTCTTTTGTGAACTTCTTCTCATCTCATTTGTCTTTTTACTATCCCCTTGCAATCTTATTCATTTACCTGTAAATATATATGGGCATTTTATAAGAAATTTTGGTCAATAACAGAGCACATACATTATTTTGGTTCAGTAATATACTGTACAATGATACAATGGAAATTATTTTATAAAAGTACATTCTGTGATGGTTTCACAGTGGCAAACTGGGCTAATCATGCACTTATTAAAACGAGTACAGAAATTGATACTAGGGAATCGAATCGTTGTGATAAACTTGACCAAGTAACTTCTAAGCCATTGAATGCTATGGGCAGAGCTTAATGGGCCATTCTTGTGGGAGCTTGGAATGTAAGACTTATGAGAGAAATGGAGTCAATAAGAGGTTCACTCATGATGTTTCAGAAAGCAATGAAGACTCTATTAGGAACTAGGATAGGGATTATTTGTGTGACATTGACCAAGATTTTTATTTGTATTTTACATGTGATCTGAAAATCTTAATTTCAATATAAAGAAATGAACTGATTTATTTCACAGAAGAAATTTCCAAGCAAAATTATAATTAAATTAGTGCTGAAATAGCAATGGTAGTTGATAGAGACTACCAACATTATTATATAGAAACCTCCTGTGCAACACTGAGAGCATGTGAGAAATGTTTGGAAGTCAAAACCCTATCCCTCAGAACAAACTCTGTTTTTGAGGATCCCAATTTATTTAAAGGAAGAAAATATCTACACTAAAGGGTTTCCCTGATGCTCATAAGCAACATCCTCAAGAACATCTCTCGCATGGCTGGAGAGATGGCTCAGAGGTTAAGAGCATTGACTGCTCTTCCAGGGGTCCTGAGTTCAATTCCCAGCAACCACATGGTGACTCACAAGCATCTGTAGTGGGATCTGATTACAGTAACAGTGTACTCACATATATAAATTAAAGAAACCTTTAAAACATAAAAAATTAAAAACATAAAAAATATTCTCTGCCCAGGATTACCACTGAAAAGCTGATGAGTTTGTAATTAAGGGGAGTTAGGCCACATCTTGAGCTGACAGGAGAACTTAGCAATGCCATTCATGTGGTAATTGGTTTTAAAGGAAAAGGTACATATTTGAGAGCCTCATACCTGGAAACAGACCAAGCATTATTCTGCATGGTCCTAGTCCTTGCAGAGAGTCCCTGAGAGACCACCATGTTAAGTTTTGAAGGTGAAGCTTTAAGTTGTAATGATGACCTCAAGATATTAGAAATGTGAAGACTTTGGAACTTCTGATGAGGAGAGTTTGAAGTGTGGAGTAGAGCTGGCTTAAGTGTGTGAGAGAAGCTGTGATGCCTTCAGATGATAGAGCTAGAGGGTAAGGCTACCCAAGCCCTTTAGAACTCAGAGGATTACATGACGAGCTTAACATTAAGGACGTCAATATACAGTTTGGTATTGGATTTTGTGCTAGTAATTCTAATGCTATAAATATATGCTTTGCTTTTGATTTTACAGAAGCTCAGAATTCAGGTATTTTAGACCTTTAAGTAGTTGGAAAATTTAAAGACATTAGGAGCTATTGAAGTTGGATTGTACTTAAGATGAAAAACAATGAGATTTGGGGGGAGCAGGTGTGGAAGTTTATGGCTTAAAGTGATGTGTTTGTCAAATTAGCCAGGGTTGGAATTGTGATGGTTGGTTTTAATTGACTACATAACATAATACAGAATCACATGGGAAGAGAGTCTAAATAAATAATTTTCTAGATTAGGTTAGACTGTGGGCATATATGTGATGAATATTCTTGATTACATTAATGAAGTGGGAAGATCTACCTATTGTGGGTAGTATCATTTTCTCGGTTTGAGTCTGGACCATATAAACATGGAAAACAAGTTGTGTACTAATAAGCAATATGACTGGGAATGTGACTAGCTGCTTCAAGCTTTTTTTCTTCACTTACACTCAACTCAGTGATAGACTATGAACTAGAATTTAAAGAAAAACAGCACCTTCTTTGTTAACATTGCTTTTGTTGGGGTATTTTATGACAACAGGAAATGGAACTAAGATTTCTAGTGTTTCATGTTTGTGCCTTACGAAAATTTTCTTTACTCTAAAATTGAAAAACTACCGTCATATTTTGCAATGCTTTATAAACTATGGGCTTCACATATAATTTATTTTTAACTACCCCTTTAATATAGCTTAGACAGTTATCACAACACTACCTTTTAAATAGGCCATTCTTCCTTTCATTGATTTTAACTGCATGCCGCTAATACTAAACTCCCTGGTACCCTAATGCTGCTTATTTGTGTCTTCTTAATTTCTGAATACAACCTTAAATCCTGGTCTAATTTTTTGGTCTGCTAAGAGTTAGACCTCTTCATTCTTTTTTTTTTTTTTTTTTTTTTTTTGCTATCATATCATATACTTGGTAAATTTTGCTGAACAAAAATTAATCACAGCTCTGAAGCTAGTACATCCAAGGTCAAGTTGCCAGCATTTGTTAGGAAACTTTACTCCTGACAGCTATAGCAAAAGGATGAGGAGCAAGATGGAATGAAACTCTTGGTTCTAGAGCAGCGATAGGTGTTCAAACACGCATTTCTTCATACAAAAATTACTCTTGCAGTAATGGTATAAATGTATTCATGAGGAAAGAACCACGATGGCCCAGAAACTTCTTAAACATCTTACATTTTAAGGCTGTTAAAATGTCAAGTAGATTTCAAAATGAGCTTGGAAGGTGGCAGATATTCAAACCATAGCAATAACTTTTAGTCTTATTGAGCAATATTATGTTTTTATTTATACTAAGCTTACAATTTTCAATGCTTGTAGTTTCATGGAGTAGAGTTCTTATTCTGAATATTAGACTTGACCTAGTCCTTACCAAGAACAGCCAGGATAAAACAAAGGCTCTAATATTTTCAAAGCATTAGCAAAAATTTAGTAACTGAGTAAAATACTCAACTCTTATAGATACAGATGGTATCTGTTCTTTTTTTGAAGGCCATATTGTGATTTTTAATTTTTTCTTCTTTTTGATACTTTATTTATATTTCAAATGTTTTCCCCTTTCCAGATGTCCCCTTTGGAAATCCCTATCCCACCCCCCACTCCTACGTCTAAGAGGGTACTCCCCCACCACCCACCCACTCCCGTCTTCCATCCCTGGCATTCCCCTATACTGGGGCATCTAACACCCTCAGACCCAAGGGCCTCTCCTCCCACTGATGGACAACAAGGCCCTCCTCTGCCACATATGTGGCCAGCATCATGGGTTCCTCCATGTGTATTCTTTGGTTGGTGGTCCAGTCTCCGGAAGCACCAGGGGGTCTGGCCAGTTGACACTGTTGCTCCCTCCATGGGGCTGCAAATTCCCTCAGGTTCTTCAGTCCCTTCTCCAGCTCCTCCATCCAGGACCCCAAGCTCAGTCCAACTGTTGCTGTGAATTGAATCTTGGGTATTCCAAACTTTTGGGCTAATATCCACTTATCAGTGAGTACATACCATGTTTGTTCTTTTGTGAGTGAGTTATCTCACTCAGGATGATATTTTTGAGTTCCGTCCATTTGCCTGAGAATTTCATGAAGTCATTGTATTTAATAGCCGAGTAGTACTCCATTGTGTAAATGTACCACATTTCTGTATCCATTCCTCTGTTGAGGGACATCTGGGTTGTTTCCAGCTTCTGGCTATTATAAATATGGCTGCTATGAACACAGTGGAGCATGTGTCCTTATTGGGACAGATGGTATCTTATAATTTGAAAAATGCATCAGAAGGGTGAGACAAGAGATTTAAAGTCATATATCAGTTGATAAATAATTACTATTGACAAGACACATGTTCCACTGTAGTTAGGATTTGAGTTGATATAATCTTTATGTCCAGGTGTCTCCTAGCATGCTTTATTAGCCCAGTTAGGTTTACCATTGCTACGATGAAACAACATGACCAAAAGCAAGTTGGAGAAGAAAACATTTATTTAGCTTATACTTCCATATCATAGTCTGTCACTGAAGGAAATCAGGACATCTTGCTCAAACAGGAGCAAGATGACACTGAAATTATAGGTCTGACTTTTCCCACCCTTAGCAAACATGGCAACAAACCATGTGTTTGTTACATCCCAGAATGGAACAGAATTCATTTACACAAGCATGTAGTGACTATGTTTTAGCAAAGAGAAAAATGGTTAGATAAATTTTTGCCTGGCTGGTGCGGCCTGTCAGGGGCACACAGGAGGGCCAACAATGGGGATATGGAACCTGAAGAGACCAGTTCCAGTAGCCAGATAGGACCCCCCAGTGCAAGGATGGGGACACCAACTCACTTATAAAATTTTTGACCCAAAATTTGTCCTGTCGAAAAGAAATGTAAGAACAAAGATGGAGCAGAGACTGAGGGAATGGTCAACCAGTGACCTGCCCAAATTGTGACCCATCCCATGGGCAGGCACCAATCCCTGACACTATAAGTGATGCTATGTTGTGTGCTTGCAGACAGGAGCCTAACATGGCTGTCCTCTGAGAGGCTCCACCCAGCAGCTGACTGAGACAGATGCAGATACTCACAGTCAAGCATTGAAATGAGGTCAGGACCCCCTTGGAAGAGGTAGCAGAAGAATTGAAGAAGCTGAAGGGGATGACAACCCCATAGGAAGACCAACAGTGCCAACTAATCTGGACCCCTGGGAGCACCAAGAGATTGACCCACCAACCAAAGAACGTGCATGGACTGGCCCATGGCCCCTGGCACATATGTAGCAGAGGGTTGCCGTGTCTGGACTCATTGGGAAAGGATTTGACCAATTCTGCAGAGACTTGATGCACCAGGGTGGGAGCATACCCAGGGGTCACCATCTCAGTGTCTAGGAGGAGAGGGGATGGGGAGGAACCCTGTGAGGGAGGACTGGAAGGGGGTAGCATTTGAGATATAAATAAGTAAATTAAAAATAAAAGAACTCAAACAGTAAAGAAATCTGGAGACAGGAGCTGATGCAGAGGCCACATTGGGGTGCTGCTTATTGGCTTGCTCAACATGGCTTGATCAACTTGCTTTCTTATATAACTCAAACAAGCCCAGGGTTGATATCATCCACAAAGGACTGGGCCCTCCCATATCAATCACTACTTTAAAAAATGCTCTACAGCCAGATTTTATGGACTCTTACTCAATTGACATTCTTTCCTTTCAGATGACCCCAGATTGCATGAACCTGACATACAACTAATCAGTAGAGTTACGTTCTGGGATTGAAAATGGCATAGTTAAGAAAGCTGAAAAATTCAAGGAGTTTCAAATTATGAAAACAAGTTCATGCTATAGTTACTGTATATTTTCTATGAAGCTCTTCTTCATCTGATAAATATATTGGCTATTTCTAGTCTGAAATAGAAGAACATTCCCATTCTCATTGGAAGAAGGAAAAACATAGCTGTTTTATATATTACTTATTTTTATCCTCCATGAAACATAGTAGATTCTCAAAATTATTAATGAATACACAAATAACTAATGAATCTGTGAGATATTTGTTTATTTGGTTTCTTATTCCAAAGCATCATTCAACCCTAAGTGTTGCAAAATCTTGTGAAATTTTATTATATATAATACATTATAATATATGTATCCAATGGATATATTCTTTATTCCTTATCTTTAACCTGTTCTCTTTTTTAAAATATACTCTTCTCTTGGCTTCTAAGAAATCAGTTGCTACTGGGTTTACCCTTGTGTCTACATATTATATCTCAGTCTTCATTGTCAGTTCCTAATCAAGTAGTTGAATGTCAATCATCTTTGAGATTCATACTTTAACTCCCTTCTTTTCTGAATCCAGTTATGTGAGTTCATCCATATTCTGGGTTTCAATAAGAAAGCTTAACTTAAATTAATATGTCATCAATTTTAATAAGTACCGTTATTTTACTGTACTTTAAGAAATCAAAACTGATTTTTATATGCTTGTACCATCTTAAATTGGATTACCCTTTTACATGCTAAATTTACTCCTTGCATTGTTCACAGTTCAGAACATCACTTGAAGTGGAAACTTCTGGTTTCTTTGTAAAGTCAGTTGTGTCAAATGATGTTTTGCTAAAGCAGACACAGGAAGGAAAGTTTTGTTGAAGTGAACACAGGTGAAAGGATGCTTACTAAAGCAAGCATGTCAAAGGATTCATGATGAAAGATGTTGCGGGAAATATTTAAAATGAACTATTTGTATCCTGTGCTATGCTGGGTACTGTCTGGCCACATGGCTTCAGCGGGGTGTTCTCAACTTGGCGGTCTCTGGCCTGGAGCTCATGAAATGTCTGTACCCAACTCACTAAGTTCCCTTGGTGGATCACTGCCACATCAGCCCCACGCAATGACTACCCATCACAACACCCAGCAACCTGGTAGAAACAAAACTCTAGAAACTTATAATTAATCAGTCAGATTTACATATCAATAAATTCTCAATTCACAAGCTGCCCACCTAGATTAGACAAGTTACCACAATTATTTTATCCCTATATGGCATTATATCTACCTGTGGCTACTTAAAACCATGCTGGTTCTGAATCATCCTGTCCATCGCCTTTCATCTTGCTTCTTCCTCCCTATCTGTCCCTTCATCTCTTTCTCTGCCACTCTTTGCTCTGCCTCCCTTTTCACTGTCCAGTCACAGGCCTCCTGCTGCACTATTATTTAAATTAATTGGACAGAGAAAAATCTTGCCACAAGGATTCTTCAATAATGGCATCCATGTATTGGTTAATCTTACACTGTCTTGTTGAGCTCCATTTTTCATGACTCTATGAGAGAAAGGCAAAAAGAAAAAACCCAAACAGCAACAACAACAACAGTAACAACAACAAAACTCTCATGAGGTTCCTGAGGCTTCTTGTCACTTTCTCGGACTTGGGTCAATTGGCAGAGTGATGTCAGCTGATACAGACTCACATCGAGTTTTGCTAAGACAGACTCATGTGCTGAGGCAAGATGCAAGACCCTTAGAGGACACATGATATTTGGAGGGAATATAAATAGGACTCAAAGGAGAGTGATGGAGGCTTGGCTTGCTTGCATTGCTAGCTTTGTAATACTTCTTGATATCACATCTTCAATCATCTCTGCTTTGTTAAGAGAGGCACAGCAAAGAATGTCTCCTGGTGTCTCCGGTGGTCCTGGATCTATTTGATGACTTGTACAGATTTGGCTGAGGCCTAGCTGTTTCTCATAGGTCATGCCACCTCTGCTGATTTGTGTTTGCCATCCTGACACTACCAAACTGGACTCCTGGTATGTTTATGAAGTATTTGCAAGAGGATCGAGCTGCTGCTGCTTTTTCCTGTGTACTGAACTGCTGATTTTCTGACAACACAAATGAGATTTACTCTAAAGAACAATTTCTAAGCAGGTCTGCTTCCTTTGTATCCTAATAACCTTTGTTTTCCTCCATCTCTGGTGGGTGGTGGGATAGAAGGGAGGCTACAGTGTTTATGAACCCATATCAAAAATAGGCTTTGCAAAATATAATCCTACAATCACTACTACGGAGTTTCTAGCTTAAGCTAGAAATCAGAAGCAAATAGCATCCCTTTTTGTGCCTTACCCCCTCTTATTTTCTGTTTTGAGTAACTTCTTATGCCCCATTTTTGTGCATTATGAACTCATGCTAAAATAATTTATCAAGCTTGCTCAGCTGTGCTTGCTGATACTTCATTCACAATAGCTAGAAAATGGAAATATTTACATGTCCTTCAACTGATGAACACATCATGAAAATGGGTACATATGCATCACAGAATATAGTAAGGAAAGCTGTAAAGAAAATTGCAAGTAAATGGATGGAAGCAGAAGTATTATGTTGGGTATATTTAGTGAGTTAAGCCAGATGCAGAAAGACAAACATCACATGTTGTCTTTCATCCATGCTTCCTAGCTCCAAATCTTCAATTATGAGGATATAGCTTTGAATAACTTCAGAAACCATGAAAATAAAAATGGAGTATGTGAGGGACACTCAAGAGGAAAATAGCAGGGTACAAGTGATGTGAAAGGAAAAATGAGAAAAATGAGGGAGATTTTAATCAGAGCTCAATACAGATGGAGTGGGTAGGAGGAGGGAGAAATAGCATTAGGTATACTTGAAAACATCATGAAGAGTAATTGCATATAATACATATAAATGTATGTATACACACATACACATAAAATTTAAATAAAATTATGTCACTTGGGCTGGCAATTTCCCCTCAAAGAATCATAGAATATTTAACAAATGATATAAGAAACCCCCTTTTGATTTTTTGGTCAAGGGAACATAAGAGATTCCCCAAACCATATGGGCTATTACTGTTGCTTGTGGTTACCTTCCAACGGTTGAAGGTAAGTTTGTATTGCTGAAGACATCATGCACTTTGGACCCAGAGATTGGAGGATCTGGACTCCATAGGATTTGAAAGCATCTTCCCCAAAGACCAACTTTTATAATACTGGAAAGTGGTGTGCAAACTTCCAAGGAAGAGAAAGAAGAATGGTCCCAATGAGCAGTGATATCTACAAACCACAATAAACATCATGGCGATATATCCCCAAGGGTTTAATAGTGGTACTCTACATTCAGGTTTGGTGGTACCAACAGCTGTCTAATTGTATTTAAGTCCCATTCAACAGTTGGCAAATCATGCCTGGTATTATGAATATAATCAAGTACCCAAGTCATGCCTTGTATTGTACATATAACCAACTACCCAGGGCTAGTGAAGACATGGATCTTGGATGAAAATGTTTTATTGCCACATTACTAAACTAATTTCTAACTGCATTCTAAATACTTATTCTTATACCAAAACTATGTGTAGCTCTTATTCTCTTCAAAGATACTTCTGTTTGTAATCTGTAGAGATGAATACAGAAAAGAACTGCATAAAATACAGAAAACATCTGATCATATGCTACTCAGCCTCATTTGATACACCTACAACACAACTCCTAGATCTATATAAAACCCAGGGAACATCTTGGAATAGATGGTAGAAAGATTGTAAGATCCAGAGGGACAGGAAATTTGCTATGAGATTGTGATTCCTAGAAATGAGAGGGAAGGTTCACATATGATACCTCAATTATATGGCTGACAAAATAAGATCTGAAGAACTACAACACAAATAAGCTTGCTAACATGGAAGGGGATATCTTATAGTTCTTCTTCCCTATACAAAGAACTATAGATAACTAGAGAATGCTGAGAGCAAGAGAAACTGTCTTTCTAGGGATAAATCCCTCAATTTATTATCTAATATAAATTGGCCAGCCCTGAAAACATAAATTTACAAGTAACAACAAATAGACTTAGTAAAATATAGTTTTGAAATTTATGATAAATATTATAGTATATTATATATAACATATACAGCATAATATATTATAACAAACACATGGTATGTTTTGTGTGTGTGTGTGTGTATGTTTTAAAGACAGAGGGAACATAATTTGAGAGAGAACAAAAGGGGAAATCATAAGAGGGTTGGAAGAAGAAAAGAAAAAGGGAAATAGTAAGATTATATATTCAATTTTTAAAAGGAATAAAATATTGAAAGGAGAAAATAATGTGTTGGTGCTAATTTAGTAATTACAACATTTCTTCTTTACTAATCATTTTATTCATTTACATTTCTAATGATATTCCCCTCCCCATTACTGATCCACAAACTTCCCACCCCACCCCTTCCCCTTTGCCTCTATGTGGGTGCTTCTCCACCTCCTCATCCACTCCCACCTCACAGCTCTAGCATCTCCCTATGCTGAGACATCAAGAGTCCACAGGACCAAAGGCCTGCCCTCCCATTGTTGTCAGATACATCTTTCCTCTGCTACATATGTATCTGGAGCCATGGCTCCCTCCATGTATACTCTTTGGTTGGTAGCTTAGAACTTGGGAGCTCTGGGTGGTCCAGTGAGTTGATATAGTTCTTCCTATTAGGTTTCCATCCCCTTCAGCTCATACAATCCTTCCCCTAACTCTTCCATTGGGGTCCTCAGACTCAGTCAGATGGTTGGCTGTGAGTATTTGCATCTGTCTTGGTCAGGTGCTGGTAGAACCTCTCAGAGAAAAGTCATACCATGCTCCTGCCAGCAAGAGTTTCTTGGCATCAGAAATAGTGTTGGGGTTTGGTGTCTGCAGATGGGGTAGATCCCTAGGTGGAGTGGTCTCTGGATGGCCTTTTCTTCAGTCTCTGTTCTATTTTTTTCTCTGTCTTTCCTTTGGACAGGAACATTTCTGGTTTAAAAGTTTTGAGATGGGTGGGTGGCCCCATCTCTCAACTGGGGGCCATGACCATCTACTGTAGGTGATATCTACAGGTTGTATCTACCCTTTGTTGGGTACCTCGGCTAAATCATTGCCATTGGGTCCTGGGTCCAGAAGCTCAGAATACCCATGATACAACCCAAAAAACCATATGGAGCTTAAGAAGAAGGAAGATCAAAGTGTAGATGTTTTAATCCTACATAGAACAGGGAACAGAATAATCACAGGAGCTAGAAGGATGGAGGGACCTGTGAGGGAGAGAGGGACAGGATCAGGTGTAGGAAGAGACAAAAGAGAAGCACAGAGGGTCAGAAAGGTGACTAAAAACATATAGCAGTGGGGGATAGGGAATTAGGGGTAGCCACTAGACAGTTCCAGATGCCAGGGAAGTGAGAGGCTCCCAGAACCCAATAACATTTCTTAAGAATTATAGCCAGTTTCTGATTTTGGTAAGCCATTTCAATGGTAGTATCTTAGATTTGAAATGAAGGGGAAATGATTAATTTTAGGAGAACATGGAGATGCTGGTGAGATGTATGATAGGCAGTTGGATGTAATAGTTCCAGCAAGACGACTGAACTGTGGTCTTAAAGTGATTAGCTATTAGCTTCAGGCTTTGGTTGAAGCTGAGTGAGTGGTGAGGTCATCCAGAGATTCAGTGTAACATAAGAATAAGAGAGGGCTAAGGATATAACTAGAACAATAACACATATGAAGTAGACAGTAGACAGTAAAGTGCACAGGGAAAGGGTGAGGAAAAAAGACAGAGGTGCTAAGGAAAAATAAAAGCAATATGATATTTAGAGTTCAAAAGGCATCAGGGTGAAAAATACTGCATGGGTTAGGATAGACAATTTCTGAATAGCACTTACTGGTCTTGTCAATGAGATTGACACTGCTAAGTTGTCTGAAGAAGATGGCTAATGGGTAAATCAGAACTGAATGCTTTGAAACCCTGACTGAACAATTTTCCTCTAAGTTTGTTGAGAAGCAAAAGAGACAAAGATAAGAAATTGGTAAGTGGGCAGCTTGCAAGCCATCAATATCAAGGAAAGCTTTACTTAAAAATCATTTTGTAGGCTGGGCATGATGGTACACATCTTTAATCCCAGCACTTAGGAGGCAAAGACAGGTGGATCTCTGTAAGTCTCAGGCCTGTCTGATCTACATAGCGAATTCCAGGATAGCCAGGACTATGTAATGAGACTCTGTCTCAAAGAAAGATCATTTTGTACATTCATTGTACACAATACATGGAGACATTTCCCATACAAGTATATAATGGCATATTACTCCCTGTATCTTCCTACCCTCCCCTTCCTTTCTTATCCAATTAGTCTTCATCATCCCCAAGAGAGCTGTAGTTCTACTTTCATTACAGATGTGCATGAGTTTTGCAATAAAAACGTACAATATTTGTATTGTGAGACTGCTTAATATGATTATCTCTAGTTGCATTCATATTCCTGCAAACTAGATAACTTTATTTTCTTTAAATCTAAAAATTTTATCAGATATGCATACCATATATAGTTATGGATATAAGGAATGTTTTCAAATGTGGAAAAGCCTAAGAGAATTCTCAGTGTTTACAAAACAAATTGTAATGAAGTTATCTTTTTATAAGATACACTGGATTCTTCTAAGATATATTTTGCTTCTTGTAATATATGTTTAAGCCAAGACTAGATAGAGAACCATAAAGGATCTCTTTTTTTCAACTGGAAAATGAAATTCAGAGTCAGAATTTAGACTTAAGTCATTAATACAGGTTTTTTATAGCAGTCAATCATGGCAAAGGCTTTTTTTTGTATTTTAAAAAAAATTTCTAGAATCCTATTTTGTCATTAACTTGTCTGCATGATATTGTACAAGTTATTTAGCCTGTTTATCTCATATTTCTTTATGTGCAAACACGTTTCATACAATTGTATTTAACATCAAAGGAGATACTGGATTTTGAGTCTTTTTTTTTTTTTTTTTTTTTTTCTTGTGCCCATTTTGGCCCTTGGTTTCCTGATATGATTTAATAAAAATAATGATAATGAGTAGATGTGTACTCTGAAGATTTAAAGCAGAAGTTACTGATTATTGCTTACATAAAAGTTTAGATTTGTGATTCTCTTAAGGTTCTTATAAGATTACTTTTTTTTTTTGTTTGTTTTTGTTTTTGTTTTTGTTTTTTTTTTTTTTAGAATTACGTAAGTGGACTTTATTTGATGTAATTATTTGATGGTGATGGTGATGTTCCTATTTTTTTTTTTTTTATTTATTTTTTGATATTTTATTTACATTTCCGATGATTCCCCTTTTCTTTAGAAACCCCGTGTCCCCTCCCCCTCCCCGCCTCTGTGAGGGGAATTCCTCCTCCCACCTACCCGCCCACCCAATCCCATATTCCCACCTTGACATTCCCTTTTACTGGGGCCCCTAGCACCCTCAGGCCCAAAGTCCTCTCCTTTCTCCCTGGTGGCCATCGAGGTGATTCTTCGGCCTCATATGTAGTTCAAATCATGGGTCAATAGATGTGTATTCTTTGGTTAGTGGTCTGAACTGGAGGACGACCAGGGGGAGGGTCAGGCCCATTGACGCTCTTGCTCCCTCCATGGGGCTGCCAATTCCCTCCGCTCCTTCAGACTTT
>CM052722.1:44901007-44918402 GCA_028551405.1 Uromys caudimaculatus
CCTGGTGAGCTGTGGGGCGTGTCTTTGGCCCTCTGCTGGGTCTTGCAATCTCCGGCGAGGGATCTTTGTCCTGGCGCTTATTAGCTGTGGGGCCCTGTGGCCCAAGCTCGGATTTTGAGTCTTTATATCAGCATGACACATTATAATGTTGCCAATGGTTACTGCACTCTTGGGGAAGCCTAAACTCATTTCCATCAGCTATTTCATTACCACTGCTAGTAACCCCATTTTATGGATGAGGCAGCTATGTCAGAGACAAGCTGGGAATATTGCCTGGGATCTCAAGCTAGGAACAAGCCTAGTAAATATTAGAGAGTTTAGCTCTAGAATTCTGTAAAGTCATTACAGCATGCTATCAATGGCCCAGGACTCTGTCTTCTAATGCAAGCACTTACCAAGCAAATTCTTTGTGAAAATCTAATGAAAGGTACAGACATCCCCTCCCCCAAAGTGCAGAAATTTGCATGTGTATGTGTTTGTATGCTATTCACTACACCACTGACTAAAATCCTTGCAGTGTAGGTTATTCTGGAAATTCCGACGAAAATAATAATAAAACAAATAGCTCCAAAGATTAATTCCATCATTTTAAAATTGGAACATAGCCTTAAACTCTGATAAAGCAGTCCAGTTCTAGAAAATTCAGAGACGCTGAGGCCCTCTTCTACCCTTTATCTCCATCTGCTGGACAAAGCTGGACAACAGCTTTATTCTTAATGCTTACGGACACCTGATTTTCCAAGAATATGAGCTTACTGTCCAGTGGACCGCCACCCCAATCCAGCCATTAAGGTCTTAGCCAATCCCCTCGATGCTGCCAGCGACCCTGGGATGTCTGTGGTGCAGGGTCCTTGCCTTTTTAGGTTTGAATCCGAAACTGCGTCACCAGAATTTAGGAAAATAGACATAAGAATTCAGCAGAGGGCGCTGGAGCACACATTTCTCTGAGGTCCTAACCATATATACAGCAATGTCAGACTTTGTGTTTTCTCTTCATATACAATATATATTTCTGTAGTTTGCACCTCCTCAAGTTATTTCTTTTACTATTAATTTTGGGGGGAATTTCAAATTGTAAAGTGTGTGTGGGTGTATGAGCCAAAACCAGAGCCCTTTGTGGCCCAGCCTAAGGTATTCTCTTCTAATTCTAAGGTGTCGTGCTGTTGTCTGTAGTTCCTCATTTTGATTACTTCCAATTCAAAAAACCCAAAGTGGTTATTAAAAAACATGACCAGGAATCTAATCAGATTTTTGTCAGATCTGAAGGATTGTCACAGTTTTATTTGTCATTTTACAGCCTTAAAGACTCCCTTGCCCACATGAAGCAACTCAGATAGTCTGTTTCACACTAATTGTCTTCACAGTCTGTTCTTTCCCCTTAATGTTCTGTATTCTTGCCCTATTCTAAATAGCACACAACTCACATAGCATGGCTCCTAGCATTAATCTAGAAGGGGTAAGATGTTAATTTAAGCATTGTAACAACATTGTCAAATTTTGTCATTGATTACGTATTTGCTGTCTTTTCCCCAGTATCTGCTATGAATTCTGAGAGAAGAAAACACATTCAAATCTCCATTTTCTACAGTGCTACATGCCACTTTGTGTGTACTCAGCAATTTTTCTGTATGATGCTAGAGACTGAGCTTACTGCCTTGCACATGGTAGACAAATAAATGCTCTTCCACTGAGATACCCACACCAATTAAAACTGTTTAGTTTGAGGAATACTCTAAGTTTGATGGACTGATTTTGAATTCTCTATTGCAGCCTAAGCAGGCTTTGTACTCACAATTCTCTTACTGCAACCTTCACAAAACTGGGATTACATGCATATACCACCAGGGCCAGCATTGTTTCCTTCTTTATTTGTAGGAGAATGTATAGGACAATAAAGACAATTCTTTTCTCAGAACCTTAATTAGCATAATGTTCCAGGCAAACATGATTGCTTTCTATTTCTCAGCCTTTGCTCTTTTCTCTGTGCAAAACAGTCAAGAAAGAGATAAACAGAGACAAAAAGAAACCTGGGTTAATGAGGATGGATTTAAAACGTTCCATTTAGAAGAAGTGGTAAATGGGTTTCTCTTAATCTCTTATGCAGCTATATAAACTCATGATCTTCCTGCTTCTACCTCCTACATTCTGGGATCACACTTGTTTAAAGAGTTCTCCTCCTGATTCTGTAATAGTTCTACTAACCAGAAACAGTCCGGTTCATCCTGGGTGAAAGACACTTTCTGTTATTTTTCTGTATACCGATGTATTTAACTATCACAGTACTCTTTGGGTTAGACATCCATTTACATTAAAAGACACTGAGGTAATTCATGGTTAAGCAACTTGCTTAATAAAATAGCTAGTTAATATATTAGACTTAGTACTAAACGCTGATAAACTGACTGTGGCTAAAAACATATTTCTGGAGTTTTCTCATCACTACCGTGATTCTATTTCATTTCTCTATTTTGTTTTGCAACAAAACATTCTCCTGTTTGGAATCAGTTCTCTGGCAGTCTCAAATATATAAATCTTGCATTTCTTATTTTTCCTTTTACAGTTTTTGCTTTTCTGAGATAAGTTATTATGTAGTCTAGGCTCTTGGAATCAATATGCAGCCAAAGTTGGCCTTTCTCTCCTGATCTTCTGGCCCGCACTTCCTAAGTACTAGGATTATAAGTATGTGCCATTATGCCCACTTTGAACAATGCTTTTGTTTGTTTGTTTCTTTAGTTTTTTGTTTTTTTAACTTTGTTCTTCTTAATCAGCTCAGTTAGATAACATTTATTGAGCAGAGAGTATTTTAGAGCCAATCATTTACCTACTTACAAAATTTATTTTATTGCCTCTTTCCAATATTCAGCCGATTATATCTATTTTATAGGAATACAAGAGCAATTTGGATTTAGTAGAATTTAAGAAAAATGAGAGACAGTGAATTCATGTAACTTTACTAGCATCCTACAGTTGGCAAACAAGAAAGCTTGAATTAAAACAACAGAAGTCTGATCCAGAAGCCATCCCCTTGGAGTTCATTTTTGTTTAATTTTGAGATTAAATTTCAGATTACTACCTTCAGTCCCCCACCTTAATGCTTTCTAGCAGTGCGAGTTTGGACAAGCAACTTCACCTTTCTTACACTCAATTTCCTCACTTTTAAAAATAGGCTATCATACTGAGGCCAATATGAAGACTAAATGAGATAATTTATGTCAAAAGCTTAAATTTTGATGTCAGACAAACAGCATGCAAATGTAATTTAATGTTATTTTATAAATAATATCAACTCTGTTGCCCTAAGATTTCTAGACAAAGTGTTAGGAAATCCATCTGCTTTCTTAAATAAAGAAACAAAGCAAAACAAAACAAATATATTTAAAAGCAGTTCTGATAAAAGAAAAAAAAAACCCTGGACCATGGAAGTCTTCAATTGTATCTTATGACTACTGTCTGATGCTTCTTGATCACCATTATCTTTCCAAATAGCCCATTCCAACATCATGCAATTCTTCGATGCCAAATCCTGAAGAGCTCTCATTGATTTACGATGTTATACTGCCCCCTTCTGTAGACTGTAAGTAATAAAATCACTATAAGTTGCTGGTTAAGTTTCACACATGGTTAATAAATGGTAGTGATGTTGTTTGTTATTAACTACAACTCTTATTTCTATAAGAATTACTTCCAAGAATTATTGCTGTCATGAAGAACTCAGAGAGAAGGAATGAGTGGTATTCAGGGACACACAGACATTAGGTGACAGAACTCTGAATTTGAAAACACTCCTTTATACTTTTCATTTTCATATCCACTCTTCTATCTTTCTTTTTCTTTTTTGGTGGTTGAGAGTATGGCCCTTTATCATGACTATCACCTACTTTCAGATTGCTTTCCTTTATGCTAGAATATGGTGCCTTAATTTCATGTTCACTGTTTTCATTTTTTAATAGAACAATGTATTATCCTTCTTGTTAGATTTTCTAAGGCTCTAAGTACAAGGAAAAGAACTATTCATTCTTTGTTGAATTGATTTCTAAAA
Organism: Uromys caudimaculatus; assembly: GCA_028551405.1. Classification (NCBI taxonomy): domain Eukaryota; kingdom Metazoa; phylum Chordata; class Mammalia; order Rodentia; family Muridae; genus Uromys; species Uromys caudimaculatus. The sequence goes on from CM052722.1 coordinate 44,905,047, forward strand.
ATGGCTATTCTTTGGTACAATACTAAAATTAATGGAAACAAACATTCAGGGGAGAAAAATCAAGGAAATTGATGTATAAATCTAGATAAATCATATCTCACATTTAGTTGGTAGAATGAATGCCTAACATGTACCAAGCCCAGAATCCAATTCCCAGGACTGCATAAACATGGAATGTTAATGTATATATTTAAACCCAGCATTGGGGATACAGAGGTAAGATGACCCAAAATTTAAGGTAATCTTGGCTACACAGTGAATTTGAAGACACAGTGAGTTTGAAGATACCGTGAGCTAGAGTAAACATTCCCTAGGACTACTGGAATATAAAACCCTATTCAGGGACCCCTGGGAAGTCAGTACCCAAATCCTCAGACCCACACTCACGTTGGGGACTTCTGGAACCTACTTCCTCATCAAATGTTAAATTCTGTGTCAGTTTATTCAGGGTCACTGTCCATCTCTGATGAGGAACTCTGAGATTTCTGGAGGGTAAAACCATGCTCTCCATGAACTCTGGGACCACTCCTGCAGTGAACTTCTTAGATCTCTGGATAGGAACCCTCAATCTCAAGCTGAAATCTAGGGAATGATAGCATTGTTGAGGACCTGACTACAGCCCCCAGTAAGTTCAGATAGTAGAAGTACCAGTACTATCTAGATTTCAGTCCCCAAGAGATTCAGCATGCAAGTACGATCCAAGCATTTTACTGGATCTGGTATTCTTGGTGATAAGTGTGCAACCCTGCTAGGAAGGATAAAAATGGAACTGAAATAAAGATTAAAAAGTCAGAGAGGATAAATACACCACTGCATATTCATAAAGGTGGTAATTAATAGAGAGTATATATAACAACTATATACATTGTATAAAATATTATAGCTTATAAAATAAACACTATTGTATATAGTAGATCAGAGAGAGCTTGGTACAAAAAATGTGTGACTTCAATATATTTATCTGGTACTCAGATCCATTATCCTACCTAAAAATAAGCTATAGAATTAACCTAGCCTATAGGTAAAAGTACATAACAAAATATTTGGTTAACAGATGTGAAGCACACATTCTTCACAAAAGCCCATAGCACCTTTTCTTTCTTTCTTTTTTAATTTAATACTTTATTTACATTCAAATGTTTTCCCCTTTCCAGGTATCTCCTTTGGAAACCCCCTATCCCACCCCCTCCCCCACCTCTATGAGGGTATTCCCCCACCCACCCACCCACCCACCCCCCTCTTCCCTCCCTGGCATTCCCCTATACTGGGACATCTAATGCTCTCAGGTCCAAGGGCCTCTACTCTGACTGATGGCCAACAAGGCCCTCCTTAGCCACATATGTGGCCAGCACCATGGGCCCCTCCATGTGTGTTCTTTGGTTGGTGGTCCAGTCTGAGAGCACTGGGGGGTCAGGCCAGTTGACACTGTTGCTCCCTCCCCATGGGGCTGCAAACTCCCTCAGTTCCTTCAGTCCCTTCTCCAACTCCTCCATCTGGGACCCCACGCTCAATCCAACAGTTGCTGTGAATTGAATCATGGGTGTTCTGAACTTTTGGGCTAATATTTGAGCACCTTTTCTAAAATAGAAAAAACATTCTCTGCCACTAAGCAAGTTTTAACAAATATAAAAGAAATGAATAATTCATTGTATCTTGTCAGATCATTATATAGTAAAAATAGATAGGAATAATATAGTGAGTTATAAGAACTGCAAAATACATGGAGACTAAATAGTGTATACATGATAATCATTTATTGATATAGTTCAATAAAATTATAAATACAACTTACTAGGACTTTTAGAACCCTTGACTCTTGGCATATAAGTAAGGAAATTCCAACAGGAACTTTTATAGTTATAAATGTTGACATTAAAATGTACAGAAATATATTCATTAGTTACTTTTCTATCACTATGATAAAACACCAAGAGCAAGGCAACTTATGGGTGGAAAGGTTTATTTGGGCTTATAGAACAGAGGGATAAGATTTTTTATGGTGGGAAAGAGGCAGACATGGTAGTAGAGAAGCAAATTGATAGCTCATGTCTTGAACGGTCAATAGGAAGCAGAGCAAACTTAAAATGATAAATCTCAAAGTCAGCTTCCTGTGACATACTTCCTCTAAGAAAGCCATGGTTTCAATACTCCCAAACAGTATCATCAACTGAGAACTAAGTATTTAAATGCTTGAGATTATAAATGACATTTTCATTCAAGCCATCACATTGTGCTCCATGACCCCCAAGGCCTCATGGGTGGAGATATAATAAAACAAAGTATTCATAGTATTTTGTCATCCCGACCCTTTTTGAAATTCCAAAGTTTCTTCTGAGATTCAAGTTAATCTCCTAATTGTAATTTTTCAGTAAATACAACAAGCAAACTGCACTCTTCTAGCATATAATGGTACAGAATATAGATTACCATCCCAAAATAGAAGAATGAGGACATAGTGAGTAAATACTAAGTCAAAACAAGACTAAAACACAAAAGAGAAAACACCAAATTCTCTAGCTCTGTCAAAGAGATCAGATGGCTCTATCTTCCCATCTTTGCTGCTTACAACATCCATCTACTCTTAGGCTTTCTCTGCTCTCTGTATTCAGCTTACCACATGTCTTAAGGTTTTACTGCTGTGAACAGACACCATGACCTAGGTAAGTCTTATAAATGATAACATTTAGTAGGGGCTGGCTTACAGGTTCAGAGGTTCACTTCACTAACATTAAGGCAGGGACATGGCAGCATCTAGGTAGGCTTGGTGCAGGAGGAGCTGAAAGTTCTACATCTTCATCTGAAGGTTGTTAGCAGAATACTGGCTTCCAGGCAGCTAGGACTAGGGTGTAAAAGCCCATGCCCACAGTGACACACTTCCCCCAATAAGGCCACACCTCCTAATAGTGCCACTCCCTGGGCCAAGCATATTCAAACCATGACAACATGACAGATATCTCTGGCATTTCAACATCCCGGTGTCTCTAATATAATCCAGGATTCACTTTCATAGCTTTACAAAGTTTCTGCTCAGAGTTTCTCGCTCTTTCATTATCTTCTTGAGGAACTACCCTGACACCTACTGTCAAAACTCTCTGAAAACATGGAAGATGACTCCATGACACCTTTGCTCTCTCATCTTTCATGACTCTAAGGCTAGAACCAAAGGAGAACACTGTTAAGTTTGGATGGCAGCTTTGGATAGGTTTTGTACCCCTGGAACCACATCTGTATCAACTTTTGTTTGTTGTTTTGTTTTTGGAGCAGGAAAGTCCTTAGGCTTTTTCCTTTCATAAATTGGAGGTTGAGCTGGATGGGGTCTGGCCTTGAAGGCATGCTTCCCTTTATTCAAGTACAGATCTGGCCTCTCCTGATGGGTGTTAATTCTCCTTAACAGTTGCAGCCTCTTTTTCAGGACAAACCTTGGCTGTAACATTAAGCTCATTTGTGTCATTTTTTTCTTCAAACTGTACATTTAAATTTTTTCTACCCCATTTGTTATGCTTCATTGTAGACTAGTATAGCATGGTTACTAATAACTACGCAACAGAGTCAATATTAAGCTGGTTTGAAATCTTCTCAACCAAAGAAGTATGTTACATTAAAATTTAGCTCCAGGCAAGTTCTTCATACATGGGCAGAAGACAGCCACATTTTATTTGCCAAAACATCACAGGGACAGTTTCTAGCCCAGATGCTAATAGTTCTCTCAGAAACATCTTGATCTGGGCCTCCACATGACTGGTTTTTATATGTGTATGGGTGTAGGGCCATCTAGTAGAACATGTGTAGCATTCATGTTCCCAAAGAAAAGTGACTTTCCTTCCTCCAGCAGCCATAAATTGCCAATAACTCCTCATCTGAGGAAAGGAGATTTACTGAACCTCTCTTCCAACCATACTGAGGTTTGAGCTTGCTCGATTTCACTCAGTCCTTGTATATGCAGTCAAAGCCTGTCGGTCTAGAAAAGCAATGACACTGTTACATCTAACAAATGTTATTTCAATGCAGACATCCAGTGGTTCTGGCTCTTAGAATCCTTACATCCCTTCTGTGATGATCCCTGAGCCTTGTAGCAAGGAAATGAAATATACATGTTTTGATTTAGAGCTGTGTATTCCATAGTCTCTTATTCTTTCCACATTGACCAGTGAAAAGAAGCTTTAATGATGAGGTTTAAAGACACAGTAACTTATAGGTATAAAGATAAGAACATAGAAGGTAGTTTTTTACTATGTACATTCAGGAGACTGATACATTTTCCCCTAAAGTCTGTGACATAGCCAGCCATGGGTTCTTGGCACAGTATCAGGCATGAGTTCAGCCTTGTGGAGTGGGCTTTACATCCAAACAGAAAGTGGTTGTTTACTTTCAGAACATCTAAGGTATAATTTGCTACAGTGAAATTATCTTGTCAGTCAGGGTTCACAGGTAGGTAAGATTCATTATTTCTTTGTTCCCTGGTAAAATGCATTGAACCTTCCAGCACTATGACTGCTAGCAGTCAGAAGTAACTTTAATATAGGTTTAGATTTTTCTAAACCTACTTTATTTAGCATTCTTGAACACTTCAACATCCTTTCTAACCTACAGACTAGAGGTTGGAAAGAAAGAAGGTTAACAAAAGTAAGGTTTTATGGACCTGTTTAGAAGTAGTTCTTTGAGGTGATTTCACTCTTTGCTGTCAGGATATCAGCAGTCTAGTCCAGTAATAAATACCAAATACAAATCAGTAGTATCGGCTCAATCCAGCAGAAAGTTCAAGGTTCGCCTGAATTGGCACAAGTCAGCAGAACCAGCCAGAATCAGTCAGAATACCAAGAGAAGTACTTTGGTGTATTTCTCTCTACTAAGTGAAGAGCAGAGAAGACCAGGGAAACATTGCATGGAGTCACTCTCTAAGAACACTCTTTTAGTGTTTGAGGGGTGCCATTTTTTATGCTTTCCAAATATAACATGCCCTCTCAAGTGTCTGCTTCAGCAAAACATCACATGACCTCTCACGTGTCTTCTTCAGCAAAAAAAATCCTCTCACAAGACAGCTTCCCGGTAAACATCACCTGACATAGCTGAGTTTCCAAAGAAACCAGAAATTTCCACTTTCCTTCAAGGCAATACCAATTTGATTTCTCTATTTCTATGACTAAACTATGTAGTGTATTCAGAAATAGGGTCTCACTATCAACTTTTTGAGGGTAATCAAGATCAGTGGAAATAGCCTTTAATGTTTGTAGGCATCTACGCAACACCACTGATGAAGAACTCCAATAAGTAACCCATACTTGACACTGGGCTTTTTATTTGATTGCTTATGGTAGACGCAAGAGTTTTTGTCTCTGCATTTTGTCATAATGCTATTTAAAATCCTTTTACTTACATATATGTCTAGGTTTGGAAAGCATCTTCAGTACTAGATTTCTCTATGGTATCTTCCAAGGCCCTCAGTGTTAGCGACCCTTTATACTCCCCTCTTACTCTGTCCCCCATTTCCCATCCTGTTAAACCTTTCAGCTTCATTATTAACTTTTCTTCTTCATAGCTCCTGAATTCCATTGCATTCTCACCAATGACTTCTTCTAGTTTCCTGAATTTTATGGGTACTCCCATTTAAACACACATATCTGAATATTCAGAACTACCTAGAATCTACACATGAGAGAAAAACTGTGGCATTTGTCTTTCTGGGTCTGTGATTCTTCACTCAAAGCAATCAGTTTTCATTTCATCAGTTTATCTAAAATTTTTCCAAATTCATTTTCTTTACAGTTGAATGTATATTTGTACCACATTTCTATTATTTATTTATCAGTTGATGGGCATCTAGGGTGTTTCCTAATTCCTGGCTACTCTGAATAATACACATAAATATTGATGAGAAAATATCTCTGTAATAAGACACAGGGTCATTTGAGCATATCCCCTGATGTAGCATAGCTGAATCATACACAGTATCATTTTCTAGCTTTTTGAGAACCTCCGTGCTGGCTTAAGCATTTTCACTCTCATCAACACTGGACAAACATTACCTTTTCTCATTATCCACACTAGCATTTGTTGTCAGTTTTTTAAACTTAGCCATTTTAGCTTGGGGAAAATTAAATCTCAAAGTAGTTTTAATTTTCATTTCTTTGATGACTAAAGAATTTCTCCGTTATCTGTATTTTTTCTTTTGAAAATTTGCAGATTAGTTGCATGCTCCTCCTCCTGTTTTTTAAATATTGAGGACAATTTTACTAGAGTTTAAGAGAGAAACACCCCAGGGCAGACAAGCTGTAAATCTCAGCAGCTGGCCAGAGGAAAATAATGGAGAAGAGACTCAGGCTGTTTGAGTCAATCCCAAACAGAGGTCAGCCACACGGTGGCAGACAGCCACATGGCAGGAAAGGGAGATTTAGAAAAAGATTAGGGTAGCCCAAAGTACCAGACAAAGCATGCTTAGAACAGAGATCAAACACAAACCCAGGAAATATTATGCTTTTCTGATTTATTCAGGAAAGTGGACAGACTTATGAAGCTACATTTCTACTGCACACACTGCACATACTGCAGCTTTCTTGGTATTTAGTCTTTGCATTCTTTGTATAATCTAGACATTAGCCCTCTGTCAGATGTATAGCTGGTAAATATATTTTTTTCAAATTCTGTAGACTGCCTCTTCACTCAAGTGATGATGGAACTTGTTGCACAGAAGTTTTTATGATCACAAAGTCCCATTTATTAAGTATTCATATTAAATTAGACTATGCCACCAGGGTTCTTTTCAGAAAGTGTAGATGAAGTGTAGTCTCTGCGTCTCTTCTAACAGTTTTAAGGTATCATATTATGTATCAAGGTCCTTGATAACATTCAAGTCGAGTTTTGTCCAGTTTTACTTTTCCTTATGTAGCTATCCAGATTGATCACCATTGTTTGTTGAAAAGCTTTCATGTCTCAAATATACATTTTTTTGTACCTTTGTAACACTTCGTAAGTGGCCTGAAGAGCTTGAGCTTATGTGTGAGATTTAACTTATATTCCATTCATTAATGTGTCAATATTGGTACCAGTACCATGCTGATTTTATTGCTATACCTCCAAAGTATAACTTGAAATCATGAAAGTGATACCTCCATCTGTATTTTTATTCTCCAGGATTTTTTTTGGTGGTTCTGTATATTTCATATTTCCATATGAATTTTATGTTCATTTTTAAAAATTTCCTGAAAAATTCCATTGACTTTTTTATTAATTAATTTTATTCACTTTCCACTCTTATTGCAGCTCCTTCCCTTCTCTCTCCCCAGTCTTTCCCTCCTAACCCATTGCCTTCCCACTGTACCAACCTGTACTGCTATATCAACTTGCTTTCGGGGACACACACACACACACACACACACACACACACACACACACATTCTTTTTAAACTCTCTTTATATCTAACCCTGATCCCCAATCCCACAGTTCATCCCTCCATCTCCCCCCCCTTCTCCTCTGAGAGAGTGGAGGCCCCCTGGGTATCCCTTCAATCTGGCACATGATGTCACGCAGGGCTAGGTGGTGCTTCTCCCACTGAGATCAGAAAAGACAGCTGAGTTATGGGAACAGATTCCACAGAAAGGCAACTGCTTTAGGGAGAGCACTGCTCCAGTTGTTACGGACCCATGTGAAGTTCAAACTACACATCTGCTACGTATGTACAGGAGCCTAGTTTTAGCCTGTGTATGCTCTTTGGTTGGTGGTTCAGTGTCTGAGAGCCCCCAAGGGTCCAGGTTATTTGGCTACATTGGTCTTCCTGTGGAGTTCTTATCCCCTTTGGGGCCCTCAATCCTTCCTCCAACTCTTTCATAAGAGTCCCCAAGCTCCATCCATGTTTTGGCTATGGGTGTCTGCATCTGTCTTAATTAGCTGCTGGGTAAAGCCTCTCAGAGGACAGCCATGCTAGGCTCCTATGTGCAAGCATAATAGAGTAACATTAATAGTGTCAAGGATTAGTGCTTACCCTTGGAATGGGTCTCTAGCTGGGATAGCAATTGCTTGGCTATTCCCTTAGTCTCTGTTTTAATCCTAGTTCCTGCATTTCTTGTAGGCAGGATAAGATTTGGGTAAAAATTTTTGTGGGTAATTCACTGGGATTCCTGCCTGAATACAGGAGGTGCCCTTTTCAGGTTCTATATCCCCAATGCTTTGAATCTCAGATAAAGTAACTCCCATTGATTCTTGTGAGCCTCCCCTATTTCAGATCTCTGGCACTTCCTGGAGATGCCCCCTACCCCAAACCCCTGCCTGCTGCAGATTTCTATTCATTCTCATGGCCATCTGGCCATCTCTCCTGTTTCTCCTCATATCTGATCTCTGTGAGCCCCTATGAGCCTTGCTTAATTGATGCTGTGGGCCTTGTTCTCTTGGTGTCTTTGACTCCTCTGGCTCCTTCTGCTCTTCCACAGGTTTCCTGACCTCTGAAGGAAGGGACCCAATGCAGCTCTCCAATTTGGTCTCTCTTTGCCTAAGGTCAGGCTGTGGGTCTCTGCATCTGCTCCTGACAGTGGGTGGAGGAAATCTCTGTAATGATGATTATGCTAGGCACCAATCTGTGAGTATAGCAGAATATTATTAGGAACCATTTTATTGATTTTTTTTCTAACCCTAGGTCTCTGGGCTATCAAACCTTCAGTTCCTAGTCATCCAGGCAGTGTCAGTTGTAAGATCACTTTTATGTGGCCCACAAATTAGACTAGTCAATGGTTGGCCACTCCCACAAGTTCTGTGCCTCCAACGCCCCAAAACATCTTGTGGGCACGATAGATTGTACTTCCAAGGTTATGTGTCTGGGTTCTTTTTTATCTTATGGAAAGTTTCTAGGAGTATTGAAGTTATTTTTTTCCTCTGAAGGTATGGTTGAATTCTAAGTTGAATCCATCTTGCCCTGAGTTTATTTCATTTGGGAGGTTTGAAATTACTATTTCTCTCATTGATTGTTATGGATCTTTTTATATTTCTTACTTCATCTTGATTCAACGTTGGCAGTTTATATTCATCTAGAAATTCAGTGATTTCTTTTACATTTTCCAGGTTAGCAGAATATGAATTATTAAACTATATTCTTGTAAGTCTCTGTTTTCCCATTGTCTGTTTTAATGTCTCCCTTTTCATCTCTAATTTTATTAATTTGTATCATTTCTCCCTTTCTTTTAGTTAATTTTGCTTAAAAGTTTGCCAATATTCTTAGTAATCTTTATAAAAACATCGCTTTTCATTTCATTGACGATTTTCCCCCTCTTCCTCTTTCTCCTTCTCCTCTTTTACCATTTCTATTGCATAAATTTTGGCCCTGATTTTGATCATATCTTCTCATTTACTGTTTGGAAATGGTGTTTCTTCTTCATTTCTCAAGGCCTTTAGTTATTTAGATCTCTCAATTTTCTTTTTAAAAAAATCTAGTTACCTTGTGTCATACAGGTATTCTTATATTGTGTTTTATTTTCATTAAAAATCTATGAACTTTTAATGTCATTCTTGATTTCTTGCTTGACCCAATTATCATTTTGTAACATGTTGTTTAGTCTCCATGATGTTATGCACATTTTCTGTTTCAGTTGATACTGTTGAGTTTATTTCATTTTGTTTGGATAGCATACAGGATATTATTTATATTTTCCTATATTTGTTGAGACTTGCTTTGTGTCTTAACATATACTCTGTGTTGGGAAAAAAATCTATGCTGAGAAGTTTGTATTATTTAGTGTATGGGTAGAATTTAATATAAATGTGCTGTGTCCTTTTGATTTACAATGTCATTTGACTCCAATATTTTTGTTTTATTTTGTCTTGGCTACCTGCATGTTTTTGAAAGTGAGATATTCAACTCACTTAGTATCTCCTTTCTGAGGTTAATTAACAGCTTACATGTAGTTGTATTTGTCTTATGAAATTGGGTGGACATTTTTGGGGGTCCATATGACTTTAGAGTTGCAATATCCTCTTTAAGTGTTATTCTTTTAGTGGGTGTCTTAATCAGCTTTCTACTGCCACAATAAAACACCATGGACAAAGACAATTTGGTGAGGAAAGGGTTTATTTCAGTTTACACTTCCAGGCAGCAGCTTATCACTAAGTAAAGTTGGAGCAGAAACTCAGGGCAGGAATCTGAAGACAGCAACTGATATAGAGGCCGTAGAAGACTTCTGATTACTGGTTTTCTTCTCATGGCTTGGTCAGCTTACTTTCTTATAGAATTCAAGACTACCAGTCCCAAGGGGATACTGTCCACAGTGAACTAGGCCTTCCCATATCAATCACCAGTTAAAAAAATAAAGTATCACAGGTGGGCCTACAGGCCAATTTGGTGAGGAAATTTGCTCAATTTTCTCTCTCTTTCAAAATGACTTTAGCATGTGTCAAGTTGGCACAAAACTAAGAAGCACAATAAGTATGAAATGACCTGCCTTATCTCTTCTGATTAGTTTTCATGTGAAGTCTTTGCCAGATAGAATAGCTGTGCTCGCTTGTTCCCAGGGTGAAAGGATGAACAAATATATTCTAAGAAAATGGAACTAATTTCATCTTAAGATAGTGTCTATATTTGGTGATGAGGTGTCTCAAGGAAACCTCCTTGAGACAGTGAAAGATGGATCTTATAGTCTAATATGCTATTCCGTGTCTCTATTGGTAAACTGAGACTGGTAATACTGTATGGGAAAGTCATGAACTAATATAAAATGGAGATATAGATATTCATAAAGGTGTCCTAGAAACATAATAAGGCCAAAGGTGTGGGCTTAAGACAGAGATATGGCAATGGAGCTTGAACTTGGATATAAGATAAAATCCATTGATTCATATTCTTAAAAATGCTTAGATTTATTTTATTTTATGTATATGTATGTTTGGCCAGCATGTGTGTATGTGGACCACTGCATGCAAAGTCTACAAAAGTTAGAAGACGATAATCTAATTCTCTTGAATTCTGCTTATAGATGGTCTTGAGCATCCGTGTGGGTGCTGGGAATCAAACATGAGTCTGCTGTAAAACGAACAAGCGCTATATTAACTATTGAACCATCTCTCCACACTCCTTTGCTTCATTTTGTGCTGAATGGAAGTCAATGTTGAGATAAGGCTGATTTTAAGCAGTTTGTTGTATTTAAGTCGTGATGGCCTGAAAACATATTTTAAAAGACTCTTGAATAATCAGACTGAGGTTAAGAGCCTGTGTGTATATAGCATGATTCATCAGATACTTAAAATCTACAGTATCCTAAAGCTTTTTAAAATTTTCCACATTCCAACTAATGTGCTTAAAACCCGTACCATTAGTCCTAATAACATATTTTCTCAAATTCTTCCATAAATGACTTAAACATAATGGGCATTATATTTGTCCACAAGTGGAAAATGTCCTCACTCTTGTCTTGGCTATAGGCCAGTAATGATAGAAGAATTTGGGGGTTCTGATCATTGATCTGTTTCCCAAATAATTTTACAATGACTTTTTCAGAAGAAGAAGTGTTACATCAGTATTGAAGGCCTATTAGGGGACTGTTGTCCAAGGAATGAAATTTCTGGCCTAAGTGGAGCTGTAGATTTACAGTTGAGCAAGTAAATTACCTGACTAAAAGACTAACCCTTAGCAAAGTGAGACCGACCCTAGGTGTAATCAGGCGCACTTTAAGCCATGCTGAAAAGAGAAGAAGAACAATTAGCCCTATAATGAGCTATTGTAGTTTTCCTTTTAAAAATTCCCACCCTACTGCATCCCTGGCTGTCACCAGGTCTGTGGGTTCTGTGTGCCATTTGGAGTCTAGTCTCAATAAGACAGAGAGAACTTTTCTTTTTTCTGATTAAAGGTCTGGGCCAAACTAACAGGCTAGGGATTCCTTGTTAAATCTCTGCAAGACAGAAGGAACACAGATTGGGATGTCTTCCAAATTTCCTTGTCTTTCCCACTAGAGTATCCTCTGGAGATTTTCTTTTGTTTCTTCATTATCTGCTCATGTGGTCACCTTTATAACAACAAAAAGGGTATTCTTTATCTTGAACTCCTTCTTTAGAGACTATGAAGAAATGGGGCCTACAACACTATGCACTTCTACCAGTGTGAATAGTGACTTGACTTGACTAACACCCGAGACTTTGATAATTTCTTTCTGCAGTTTGCTTGTTTAATCTTAGCCTTTCTGTACAGTACCCATCATCCAAAAAACCCTGCAAAATAAATACTTACAATCATGTATTATTGAGGCCAGCTAATTTCTTATATGATTGAAGGAGGGTCTCATCTCCCCTATGGGTTGAACTTTTAATGTTTTCCTTAAATGTTGGATTTGACCTTTTCTCTAAAATTTACTATCTCTTAGTATATATTACATTTCTCAATTTAGATATTATACAAGCATGATAAGCACTTAGGGTGAAACTTCCATTTAAAGAGGGTTATATGGATTAAGAAAGCATGTTTGTAATTTTCCATATGTAACTTAGATTTAAGTTTCCATAACCTGGTGAGTATATAGAAAAGAGAAAATGATAATATCTAAAAGAACTTTAAAAGAGAGTGTGTCAGAATGTTCTTTTTCCTTAGTCTGTCTATGTCACATTTACTGGAAACTAAAAACAAAACCAACAGTATCCAGGGCATAATGGGGGAAAAAACAAAAGTAGACAACAACTATGGAACAAAGGAGTCTAGGAAGGGAATGTTTTATCTCACCTAGAGAAAAACAAGCCTGTAGAATCCAGGCAGAAACAACAAGCGTTAAGAGCCTGCAGACTAAATATCTTCAACAAAATTATAGAACAAAACTTCCCTAACTTAAAGAAAGACATGAACATAAATATACAAGAAGCTTACAGAACTCCAAATAGATTGGAGCAGTAAAGAAATTTGTCCTGTCACATTATAGTGAAAACACCAAATACACAAAACAAGGAAAGAATATTAAAAGCAGTAAGGGAAAAAGGTCAAGTAACATATAAAGGAAAGCAGACCTATCAGAATTACACCAGACTTCTCATCAGAGACTATGAAAGCTAAAAGATCCTGGGCAGAACTCATACAGACCCTAAGAGAACACAATTGCCAGCCCAGGCTGCTATACCCAGCAAAACTCTCAATTAACATAGATGGTGAAGCCAAAATATTCTATGAAAAAACCAAATTTACACAATATGTTTCCACAAACCCAGACCTACAAAGGATAATAGATGATAAACGTCAACTCAAGGAGGGAAACTACACCCTAGAAAAAGCAAGACAGTAATCTTTCAACAAACTGAAAAGAAGATAGCCACACAAACCTAAAAGTAACATTGAAAATAATAGGAACCAACAGTCACTATTCCTTAATATCTCTTAACATCAATGGACTCAATTCCCCAATAAA
>CM052722.1:44918902-44957648 GCA_028551405.1 Uromys caudimaculatus
GCCATCCTGCCAAAAGCAATCTACAGATTCAATGCAATCCCCATCAAAATTCCAACTCAATTCTTCATAGACTTAGAAAGAGCAATTCTCAAATTCATTTGGAACAACAAAAAACCCAGGATAGCAAAAGCTATTCTCAACAACAAAAGAACTTCTGGGGGAATCAGCATTCCTGACCTCAAGCTGTACTACAGAGCAGAAGGGATAAAAACTGTATGGTATTGGTAGTGACAGGTAGGTAGATCAATAGAATAGAATTGAGGACCCAGAAATGAACCCACACACTTATGGTCACTTGATTTTCGACAAAGGAGCTAAAACCACCCAGTGGAAAAAAGACAGCATTTTCAACAAATGGTGCTGGTTCAACTGGCAGTCTACATGTAGAAGAATGAGAATTCATCCATTCCTATCTCCCCTGTACAAAGCTCAAGTCCAAGTGGATCAAGGACCTCTACATAAAACCAGATACACTAAATCTAATAGAAAGAGAAAGTTGGGAAATGTCTCGAACACCTGTGTACAGGGGAAAAGTTCCTGAACAGAACACCAATGGCTTATGCTCTAAGATCAAGAATCAACAAATGGGACCTCATGAAATTGCAAAGCTTCTGTAAGGCAAAGGACACTGTCAGTAGGACAAAATCACAACCAACAGATTGGGAAAAGATCTTTACCAATCCTACGTCCAATCGTGGGCTAATATCCAAAATATACAAAGAACTCAAGAAGTTAGACTCCAGAAAACCAAATAATCCCATCAAAAAATGGGGAACAGAGCTAAACAGAGAATTCTCAACTGAGGAAATTCGCAGTGCTGAGAAGCACCTAAAGAAATGCTTAACATCCTTAGTCATTGGGGAAATGCAAATCAAAACAAGTCTGAGATTCCATCTCACACCAGTCAGAATGGATAAGATCAAAAACTCAGGTGACAGCAGATGCTGGCGAGGATGTGGAGAAAGAGGAACACTCCTCCATTGTTGGTGGGACTGCAAGCTGGTACAACCACTCTGGAAATCAGTGTGGCGGACCCTCAGAAAAATGGACATAATACTACCTGAGGACCCAGCTATACTTCTCCTGGGCATATACCCAGAAGATGCTCCAACATGTAATAAAGACACATGCTCCACTATGTTCATAGCATCAATATTTATAATAGCCAGAAGCTGAAAACAACCCAGATGTCCCTCAGCAGAGGAATGGAAACAGAAAATGTGGTACATTTACACAATGGGGTACTACTCAGCCCAAAAACAATGATTTAATGAAATTTGCAGGCAAATGGATGGAACTTGAAAATATCATCCTGAGCGAGGTAACTCAGTCACAAAAGAATGAACATGGTATGTACTCACTGATAAGTGGATATTAGCCCAAAAGTTCGGAATACCCAAGTTTCACTTTACAGAAACCACTGGACTGAGAGTGAGGTCCCAGATGGAGGAGTTGGAGAAGGGACTGAAGGAGCTGAGGGAGTTTGCAGTTCCATGGAGGGAGCAACAGTGTCAACTGGCCAGACCCCTCCGTCCTCCTGGAGGCTGGACCACCAACCAAAGAATACACATCGGACCACATATGTGGCAGAGGATTACCTCGATGGCCATCAGGGGGAGGATAGGCCCTTGGGCCTGAGGATGTTAGAGGCCCTAGTAAAGGGGAATGTCAAGGTGGGAATATGGGAGTGGGTGGACGGGTAGGTGGGAGGTGGAATACCCTTATAGAGGCAGGGGAGGGGAGGGGATAGGGGGATTCCAAAGAGGAGACTTGGAAAGGGAGAAACATTGGAAATGTAAATAAAGTATCAAAAAATTAAATAATGAAAACAAACAAACAAACAAACAAAAAAGATGGTAACCAAGTCACATACTTGTGGCTATCTTTATGACATTACTAGTCAAGATGTTTATAAAAATTATAAAATGTTAATTTCTGTTTGCAATGTGCTGAGCTCCATAAAAAAAATTAGTTTGTACCCAAACTGAGCATGAGTACCTATGATGTTTGTGCATCACAAAGATTAAATATGCACAGTCACTATTTTTCTTTTAGAAAAGCCCCCTACTTAGGTTAGCATGGAGGCATGGAGATCACACAAGACAGTGTAAATGTGGCAGGGGAAACTGTCCTGCAGGACATACGCTTCATATATTCCAGGCAAAGGTCCAAAATAGAAAGGAATCCGTGGACTCAACCCAAGAAAGGGGAGTCTGTACACCTTACCATAAAATTGTTGCCAGGTTCATGGAAACTTTCTCACCTAGATCTCATTTTGATTGTCTCTCAGCTCCTATGTACTGTCACTGGACTGGAGTGGAAAAGGAACCTCCAAAAGAAGTGGGGAGAATGGTAAAGCGGGACCATCTTTAATCAGAGATTAGGATATAGAGAAACAAGGATGGAGACAGTAACACTGATGCCATTCTGTCTGATCCAACCAAGCATGGTGTGTACCAAGACTCGGTACACCTATGGCCCTCTGTGTTGTCAGAAACTCATGTCCCTTAAAACTCAATTTGTTGAATTTCTTTCATTTAAATCCTTCTAATACTTGTGTGGCAATTTGATCCAGTTATAAAAGCAACTGGCTAGAGACCACATGGTCTGAGGTAGTTCTGTTGTCCATTGTTACGGTGGTGGATCTGTGGGCCTACCTGTGCTGAGGCTCTCTAATCTCTTTTCTTCTCTTAAACATGATAAAAGTCCCATCAGCTCTCAGAGGGAACCTTGGTAGTGATGTAAGGAGGGATTCTCTGTGCCCAAGAAGAGAAGAAAAGGAGCTAAACCTGGGACTCGTTATTGCCCACCATATGGTCATTGGATAAGGACATATGGAAAACAATCCAAAGAACATAAATTTCATGTGTACTCCATATCTTGCTATTATTTCCCAGGAGAAAAAAACTTGGGGACAAGGAAACGAGAGAGAATTTTTCTTCCTTTTTGCAGACAGGCAAAGTTCCAGTTAAATAGCCTATAACCCAGAGGCAAGATAAAAGATAAAGGGACTTACTTGATGTCCTGGAATACAATAAATTGTTGGGTCCTCAGACCAGTTTCTGTAATATTCCTGTATAACCATCAACATCTTACTAGAAATTTGGAGGAGTAACCACATGCTACTGGCGAAATCAGAGTCCCTTCTTGGGGTTTTAGTCTCTTCAATAAAACAATTTAAGAAGCATGGATTTAGATGGAAGCTCAGTTCTAGGGAAGACAAACAATAAATCTTTACAGTTGCCTGGAAGAAGAGAATGAAGCAGAGAATGATAAAACAGTTATGCCATTTGTGTTGTGCTGGCATGGATGTCAGCCACATGGTAGATAAGCATCCACATGCTAGAAGGGCACCATTTAAGAAATAATACGGAAGCCCAAAGTACCAATACACACACACACATACACACACACACACACACACACACACACACACACACACACACACACACACACACACAGAGAGAGAGAGAGAGAGAGAGAGAGAGAGAGAGAGAGAGAGAGAGAGAGAGAGGCTGCAAACAGTATCTTAAAGAAAGAGTCAGAAAAGAAGACAGAAAAAAGTGAAGTCTCAGAAAATTAAAGGAAGGTTAACCATTTTCAACAAATTTGTTTTTCAGGGACTTGAGTTCCTGCCAACACATGTATCCAGTCTCAGTACAGTTCATGCTTGGATCAGACAAAATGACATCTTAGACCCAACAGAACTGCCCAGAAGTACATTATTATTCTTTAAAGGAATGATTATTCTTTTTATCTTTTTTGCATATTATAAGTTAAGTCTGCACTTCTAAGATTGGTCCTGTCTTTTAGCCAGAACTTTGCCCAACCCATTTAAAATCTAGGTGTCCACTCAGACTCGAGATTACATTCCTTGATCATAAAGAAATAGACCTTCCTTAATAGGTTTTTATGTCATTTTAACCCACTTAAATTAATTAAACTAGGAGAATGTGTCCCATGCATACTCATAAACTAACGTAACTACCTAAACATAAGTTGAACAAGGATAACAATATATGTCCTAACATGGATAAGGAAAACCCACTAGGTTTCAGCTCTACACATAGAACTAAAGGCAACTGGAGAATGTTGAGAGTGGGAGAAATAGTATTCTCTATTACATATCAATTTGATATTCAGTACTAAATAGTTAGCCCTAAAAACATATACATACAATCAAACAGACAAAGCCGCTTTTTTTTCTTTTTTCTTTTTTTCTTTTTGTTTTTTCGAGACAGGGTTTCTCTGTGTGGCCCTGGCTGTCCTGGAACTCACTCTGTAGACCAGGCTGGCCTCGAACTCAGAGATCCTCCTGCCTCTGCTTCCCAAGTGCTGGGATTAAAGGCACCACCACTGACTGGCAATAAAGCCGCTTTTATTCAAGTATTTAGGAACATATCTACATACAATTAAAAAACAAACAATTAAGTTATCCTCCATTGTTCTAGGATGGCCACTGTTATTGTAAAGAACTGGAACTGGGCAGTTTTTGAGTGGCTTCCCTAAGCTGGCTGTATGATGTTTTTATTTGGGAGTTAATTAAAATAAAGCAATTTCTAAAATAAAGCAATTTCTAAAGTAAAATAAAATAAAGAAACTGACTATCTGTCTTAGTTAGACTTTTATTTTTGTGAAGAGACACCATGACCAAAGCGACTTTTATAAAGGAAAATACTTAGTTGAGGCTAGCATACTGTTTTAGAGGTTTAGTCCATTATCATGATGAGAAGCATGGCAGAATCCAAGCAGACATAATGCTGGAGGAGCCGAGAGTTCTACATCTTGACCTGAAGGCAGCCAGGAGGAGACTGTTTCATATTGGGCATAGCAGGAGCATTTTAAGATCTTAAAGCTCCACCTCCACAATGACACATATCTTCTAACAAGGCTACACTTCCTACAATAACGCCACACTTCCTAGTAGTGCTACTCATTATGGCCAAGCATTAAAAAGCATGAATCTATGGGGGGGGCATAACTAAGGTAAGCATCCATGGCATTTTAAGATCCAGGAATGAAGGGGTCATGTAAAGAAGTTGAAGCCTGGCATCATGAAGCATGTCTATGAGAGGCATAGACTTTCAAGTCTAGGTGAAAATACAGCCAAGTTGCAGCAGAAGACCCCCGGATTTGGGTAATGTAGGTATCATGGGATGTGTCACCAAGAATAGCAGCAGCAGTATAGTGAAACAAGCTGGAAACTAAAAGACAATCTGTGCTAAAGAGGACCAAGCTTGAGATGTGACCCAAGCCCTTTGGAGGATTCCAGAAGATCCTGAGTAGATCCCATACATATATATATTGGTTTTCCAAGACAGGGTTCCTCTGTGTAGCCCTGGCTGTCCTGGAACTCACTCTGTAGACCAGGCTGGCCTCAAACTCAGAAATCCACCTGCCTCTGCCTCCCAAGTGCTGGGATTAAAGGCGTGCGCCACCACTGCCCAGCTTTGGATATTTTTATTGGGTATTTTATTTATTTACATTTCAAATGTTATCCCATTTCCCGGTTTCCCTTTCTGAAACATCCTATCCCATTTCCCTCCCCCTGCTTCTATAAGGGTGCTCCCCCTACCCACTCCTGCCTCACTGCCCTGGCATTCCCTTATACTGGGGCATCAAGCCTTCACAAGACAAAGAGTCTCTCTTCCCATTGATATCCAAAAAGGCCATCCTCTGCTACATATGCGTATGGAGCCATGGGTCTCTCCATGTGTATTCTTTGGTTGGTGGTTTAGTTCCTGGGAGCTCTGGGGGAGTCTGGTTGGTTGATATTGTTGTTCTTCCTATGGGGTTGCAAACACCTTCAACTCCTTCATTCCTTTATTTAACTCCTGCATTGGGCACCCCACATTCAGTCCAATGGTTGGCTGCGAGCATCCACCTCTGTATTTGTCAGTCTCTGGAAGAGCCTCTCAGGAGACAGCTATATTAGGCTCCTGAGAGAAAGCACTTTGTGGCATCTGCCATAGTGTCTGGGTTTGGTGTCTGTATATGAGATGGATCTCCAGGTGGGGCAGTCTCTGGATGGCCTTTCCTTCAGTCTCTGCTCCACACATTGTCTCTGTATTTCCTCCCATGAGTATTTTGTTCCCCCTTCTAAGAAGGACTGAAAAATCCACACTTTGGCCTTCCTTATTCTTGAGCTTCAGATAGTTCATAAATTGCATCTTGGATATTCAGATCTTTTGGGTTAATATCCACTTATCAGTGAGTGCATACCATATGTGTTCTTTTGTGACTGGGTTACCTTTCTCAGGATGATATTTTCTAGTTCCACCCATTTTCTTGCAAATTTCATGAAGTCATCATTTTTAATAGCTGTGTAGTACTCCATTGTGTAAATGTACCACATTTTCTGTATCCATTCCTCTGTTGAAGGACATCTGAGTTCTTTAAAGCTTCTGGCTTTTATAAATAAGGCTGCTTTGAACATGGTGGAGCATGTGTCCTTGTTATACTTTGGAGCATCTATTGGGTATATGCCCAGGAGTGGTGTAGCTGGGTCTTTAGGTAGTACTATTTCCAATTTTCTGAGGAACCACCAGACTGATTTCCAGAATGGTTGTACCAGGTTACAATCCCACCAACAATGGATAAGTGTTCCTCTTTCTCCACATCCTCGCCAGCATCTGCTGTCACCTGAGTTTTTGATCTTAGCCATTCTGACTGGTGTGAGGTGGAATCTCAGAGTTGTTTTGATTTGCATTTTCCTGATGACTAAGGATATTGAACAAGGGACTGAAATTTTAATCTGTGTGAATTTATAAAAATTGTGGGAATTTTAAAATTAAATAGTTTTCAGGATAAAATAAAATAGTTTCGGGATAAAATAAAATAGATCTTCGGGATGAATAAGAAAGTAAGGATGTAGCTTAATAGTGATATGTTTGTGTGTCAACATGACAAGGGGTCAGTTGTACTGGCTGGTTTTGTGTGTCTAATTTACACAAGCTAAAATCATCAGGAGTAAGTAATCTCAGTTGAGGAAATGCCTCCATGAGATCCCACTGTGTGACATTTTCTTAATTACTGATCAGTGGGTGAGATCCCAGCCTATTGTGGGTAGTTCCATCCATGGGCTGGCAATTCTGGGTTCTATAAAAGGCAGGCTGAGCAAGCCAGGGAAATCAAGCCAGTAAGCAACACCCCTCCATGGCTTCTGTATTAGCATGTGCCTCCAGGATCTTGCCCTGTTTGAATGCTAAAGAGAAAAGATTAGTCTTGGAAGTATAATAATTCATCTCAAATTATTCTTGCCAATCTTATATTTTTGGTTGTGAGCCTAGCCTTTAACGGCTGAGCCATCTCTTCATCCCTTCTTGCCAATCTTAAGGAGAACTTCCAAATTTCCTCTAAGTATTCTGTTGTTTGGCAATAAAATAAAATTGCTTGTCATTTGCATTTTTTACTGTACTCTTCTCAACCTTCTCTAGGTGTATTTATTTAAAGTGTAGATTTCATTTAGAATATGGCAGAGCAATAAAAGCAAACTAATTCTGTTACAGTATTACCTTTGATGATAACTGTCTTGCTCCATATGTTGGATATTGCATACCTATAAAGAGAGACTGAGATAGTTTTAGTATTTAAATTTACCAATTACCCTATGCAGGCTCGGGGGTTGAAGAAATATCTATAACCTTTGTTAAGTTGTATCCACATTAAGATATGAACATTTAGAATGCCATGATAGCAAGGGAAATAGGTAGGCTAACTAAAGATCTTCTCCCCTCCCTCCTTTTCTCCAAATCTAATCCCACAGTCTCACCCCTTAACTCTGTAACAGACTACTTGCTCCAACCTCCCCTCCCTGCCTTTCCCCATCTTATGTGAATCATACAGATCTTTTTCTCCAATCTTATTTTCCCCAACTCATTCTGTGTGCCAGTCCCTAACTCCAGTGGGCATTCCTTGGAACTGGTCAGAGAAGTAGGTATGCTAAACCACCTGTTGTGGACCTTCATCACTCTCTGCCCTCATTTCCAGGAAATTAAGCAGATTCTGGATGAAAACCCTATTTTTTCTCTCCCGTGAACTTCTCAGCAACCCCCATCTAGCCTATCCCAATTCTTAGGTGTCAGGTCCCAATACCTAGAAACCCAGAAATACCTACAGAAAACCCAGTGACCACACCTGGTATGGATCCCAGAGTAATTTCATACCAGGTAACACACATCCACTACATCCTCCTAAGAATCAGAGATAACAGAAATCAAGATACAAAATTCCCACCCAATAAAGACAAAACCAGATATCAGCATATAGAATTGTGATCACTCCAAACTCAGATACATAGTTGCTAACTTGAAAGCACAATCACTAATATCCAGGACTATGCCTCCACCAAAACCCATCAGCTCTACTAGGCTGAGAAATGTAACATAGTTGAAGAAGCACAAACATGGACTTAAAATGGCATTTATCAATATGATAGAGGTCCTTAATGAGGAAATGAATAAAACCCCTTAAAGAAATTTATGAAAACAAAAACAAGAAATAGAAGGAAATGAATAAAACCTTTCAAGACTTGCAAGTGGAAAGAGAATCCATTAAAAAAAAAACTTAGGGAAATCTGGAAATGAAAAATTTAGGAATTTGAACTCAGAGGCAAGCCTCACAAACAGAATTAAAGACAGAGAATAAAGAATCTCAGGCACTGAAGAAAAGATAGAGGAAATGGATACCTGTGTCAAGGAAAATGCCATCTCTAACAATGCCTAAGCACAAAACATCCAGGAAGTCTAGGATAGTATGAAAAGGTCAAATATAAGAATAATAATAGGACTACAGGATAAAGGAACTAAAGTCAAAAACAAAGAAAATATTTTCAAGAAAATACTCCTAGCATAAAGAAGTAGTGCTTATATAGTATAAGAAACATAGAGCACCAAATAAATTAGTAAAAGAAAGTGCCTTTGGCATATAGTTATCAAAACACTAAATGTATAAAACAAGGAAAGAGTATCAAAAGCTCTAATGGAGAAAAACTAAGTAACATATAGAGGCAGACCTATTAGAATATCATCTTAATTCTCAATTGAGACGCTAAAAGCCAGAAGGACCTGGAAACATATTATTCAAACTATAAAAGACCACAGATACCAGCTCAGACTACTGTACTCATGAGATAGAGGAAAAGACATTCAAAGATTAAAAAACAGTTTAAGCAGTATCCATCTCCAAATCCAACTTCAAATCCATCTCTATGGAAGATGTTAGAAGCAAAACTTCAACTTGAAGAGGTTAAGCACACTCAAGAGAACACAGGGAATAAATAAACAGGTATGAACATAGTAGAGAAAGTGTCCTTGTGGTACAGTAGAGCATGTTTTGCATACATGCTCAGGAGTGGTGTCTCTGGGTCTTGTAGAAGAACTATTCCTCATTTCCTGATAAACTGCCAGATTGATTTCAGCAGTGGTTATACAAGTTTGCACTCCCACTAGCAATGAAGGAGTATTCTACTTGCTCCACATTCTTGCCAGCATGTACTGTCCCTTGAGTTTTTGATATTAGCCATTCTGAGGGGTGTGAGATGGAATCTTTCTCTGTTTCATCACCATCAACAATCTCAATTCCCCAATAAAAAGACACAGACTAACAGTACAGAATATAAAAATAGGATCCGTACTTCAACTTCATACAAGAAACACGCCTTAACATCAAAGATAAATATCACATCAGGGTAAAAGATTGGAAAAAATATTCCAAACAAATGTAGCTAAGATGCAAGATGATGTAGCCATTTTAATACCTAAAAAAATAGGTTCAAACAAAAACTAATCAAAAGAAATAAGAAAGGCCACTACATACCCACAAAGTTAAAAATTCACTAAGAGGACATTGTAATTCTTAAAATCCATGCCCCAAACCAGGGACAGCCAAGTTTATAAAAGAATCATTACTAAAGCTTAAATCACATATTGGCCAGAACACACTGATAGTAGGTGACTCACACACTGCACTATTTTCATTAGAGATGTCATCCAGACAAAACTGAACAGAGAAATGCTGGAGCTCACAGACATCATAAACAAAATAGACTTAACATATATTTACAAAACATTTCACCAAAATACAAAAGAATATACCACGTTCTCTGCACTGCATGGAACTTTATCCAAAATAGAGCACATATTTAGACATGAAGCAAGTCACAACAGATAGATGGTAATTGAAGTAATACCTTGAATCCCATCTGACCAACATGGATTAAAAATGAACATCAACAACAGAAACAACAAAAACTATACAAGCATACGGAAACTGAACAACTCAAACTTGAATGAAAATTAGAGTCAAAAATAAGAAACAAATGAAAAATGTTCTAGTATTAAA
Organism: Uromys caudimaculatus; assembly: GCA_028551405.1. Classification (NCBI taxonomy): domain Eukaryota; kingdom Metazoa; phylum Chordata; class Mammalia; order Rodentia; family Muridae; genus Uromys; species Uromys caudimaculatus. The sequence continues at coordinate 44,929,244 of CM052722.1, forward strand.
TGAAAATACAATATACTGAGACTTACGGGACACAATGAAGGCAGTTCAAAGGGGCAAATTCAGTGCACTAAGTGCCTACACACAAAAAGTAAAGAGATGTCATACTAGAAACAACACTATACATGAAAGATAGAACTAAAAGAAGAAATCACACCCTAAAGAAGTAGACACGAAGAAATATTCAAACCTAGGGCTGAGCAAAATAAAATAGAAATAGAAAACAATAGAAAGAATGGATGAAACAGAGAGTTGTTTTTCTTTTCTTTCCTTTTCCTTTTGAAAATCAGCGAGACTGAAAAATCCTTAGCCAGATTATCTAAAAGACACACAGAGAAGATCCACATTAACAAAATTAGATATGAAATGTAGGCATAACTACAGTCACTGAGGAAGTCCAGAGAATCAGAAGCATATATGATAAAAACCTGCACTCCTCAAAATTAGATAACCTAAAAGAAATGGATTATTTTCTCAATATATAACACTTACCAAAGTTTAATCAAGACTAGATACGCATTTTAAACAGACCTATAACCTCTAGTGAAATATAAGCAGTCATTTAAATCTACCAAATAAACAAGCAAACAAACAAAATTCCCAGGACCAGATGCTTTTAGTGAAGAATTCTATCAGACTTTCAAGGAAGAGGTAATACCAATACTCTTCAAATTATTTGACAAAATAGAAACAGAACAAATACTACCCAATTCATTTGGTGAGAGCATAGTTACCCTGAGATCTGATACACATAAGGATCCAACAGAGATGACAGAGAGAGAGAGAGAGAGAGAGAGAGAGAGAGAGAGAGAGAATTCAGACTAATATCCCTTATGAACATAGATTCTCAATAAAATACTTGCAAACCAAATCCAAGAATATAGCACTAAGATCATCTACCATGATCAAGTAGGCTTCATCTCAGACATACAGGGATCATTCAATATATGCAAATTGATAAATGTAATTCACCGTTTTAAAAGACTTCAAAATTCAAGATATTAACCACATGATAATCTCATTAAAGGCAGAAAACACTTTTCCTAAAACAAATACTTGTTCATGATAAAAGTGCTGGAGAGACTGGGGATACACGGCACATGATTCTGCATAATAAAGGCAATTAACAGCAAGCCCACAGTAAACATAAATGTTAATGCAGAGAAACTCAAAACATTTACATTAAAATCAGGAACAAAGCAAGGTTGTACACTTTCTCCGTATCTACTAAACATAGTACTTGAAGTTTAAGCTAGAACAATGAGAAAAATGAAAGAAATCAAAAGGTTACAAAGAAGAAATCAAAGGTCAAAATATCTGTATTTGCAGACTTTATGATTATATGTAATTGACATTATAAGTTCCAACTCCAACAAATGATAAACACTTTTAGCAATGTTGCTGGATGCAAAACTGACTGATAAAAGTCAGAAAGTATCCTATATTCAAATGAAAAATAGACTGGGAAATAAATCAGAGAAATAACACCTTTTATAATGTCCTCAAAAAATATAAAATATCTCTGACTAACTCTAACCAAGCACATGAAAGGCCTTTATGATGAAAAATTTAAGACATTGAAGAAAGAAACTTAGCTAGGAAATCTCCTATGCTAATAGATCTGTAGGATTAATAGAGTATAAATGGCCACCCCACTAATAACAATTTACTGGGTTAATGAAATACCTATTAAAATTCCAACAGAATTCTTCATAGATCTTCATAGCATAATTTCCAGCTACTAATGGAAGCACAAAGAACACAGGATATTGAGAATAAGTGCTGGAAGCATCATTGTCCCCAACCTCACCTCAAGTTGTACCTCAATGCAAGAGTAATAAGAACAGCATGGTACTGGCACAATAAACAGACAAGACAAACAATGGAATAAAATTAAAAACACAGATAAAATCCACATACCTACAGACATCTGATTTTAATAAAGAATCCAGAAATATACACTGAAAAAAGACAGCATCTTCAACAAGTGGTATGTATCATATTGGATGACAACATGTATAAGAATGAAATAGATCCATACTTATTGCCTACATAAAACTCAATGACAAATGGATCAAAGACCTTAACAACAACATCAAAAAGATGCATGGAACAAAGAGAAACCCAGGAACCATAACGAACTCATTATCACAGTAAAATAATTTTTGGACAGACTCCCCTTAGCATAGACAATAAGAACAACAAATAATAAATAGGACACCATGAAACTGAATATCTGCACAAACAAGAACACTACTGTTTGGACAAAGAAGCAGCCTACAAAATGGGAAAAGATTTTATACCAATTTCACATCTCATAGACAACTAATATTTAAAATATATAAAGAACTAAGAAGTAAAGCAAAACAAAACAAAAACTGAATATCAAGAAAACAAAAACTCCTGATTAAAAAACAGTACTAAACAAAGAGGTCTCAAAAGTAGATATTCAAATGTACAAGAAACACATAAAGAAATGTGCAGCATCCTTAGTTATCAAGGAAATGCAAAACAAAGTTATTTTGATATTTCATCTTAACCGTGTTAGAATGTCTAAGATAAATAAAACAAATTACACTTTGTGATGGCAAGGTTGGAGAGTAAGGCGAATATTTCTCCATTGTTGCAGAGAATACAAACTTGTATAGTCACTATTGAAACCAGTGTGGGGGTTCCTCAGAAAGCTGGGAATCATTTTACTATAAGATTCATCTATACCACTCTTAGGCATATAGCCAAAGGACACTCTATTCTATAACAAGGACACTTGCTCAACCACATTCATTGTTACTCTATTTATATTATGATAACGAGAATTGGAGAACCCCCAGATGGCCTTCAACAGAAGTATGGATAAAAATGTAGTATATTTATATAATGAAATATTATCCAGCCATAAACAATGAAATCATGAAATTCACAGATAAATAGAATGAATCTGATAAAGTCATTCTGATTGAGACAAACCAGATACAGAAAGAAAAATAATGCATGCATTACTTTATATGTGTATATTACATGTTAAGTTAATAATAAACAAACTATAATCTGTAGAACCACAGAGGTTAGGTATAGAATAAGAGATTAGAGGAGAACAGATCAATTTTCCTAAGAAAGGGAAGTAGAATACATAGTGATGAATGGATGGGAGAGGTAGACTGGAGTGGGAGGATCAAGTTGGGGGACCTAGGGGAAGAGGGAGGGAATACAAGGAGAGACAGCTGAAATTGACAGCCATTTAGGAGTAGTATGAAAACCTAATACAGTAGAAGCTTCTTAAAATATATACATATATGAAGGAAATCTAAATAAAATTGCCAAATAATGGGGGAGAGAAAGACCTACCTGGACATGTCTTGTCACCAAATGAAGCTTCCAGTACCAAGAATGGGTTACATCTAATTGAGTTATTGGACAAAGTAGCTCCATGCAAACTTTAAATAACTCAGGCTACTGCTAAACTGACAGCAAGGCCCAATGGAGATAATACCTATATAATTCATTGCACACAAAGAAGTGGAACAGGTGCCAACCTAGAGCCTTCAGCCACAAGGATATAGTGTTCTTGGTACCGAAAGGTACTCTGCATACTACCAAAGAGAAACAAACACCAACCCAGTTAAAAAAAAATCTTTGATTTACAGTGGTATCCTTATTGCAGTGGTGCACAAAGATTGTGGGAGTAAGTAACCAACCAATATCTGATTTGATTTACAGCTCATTTCACAAGACAGAACTCATAACCAACACTTTGACATTGCTTGGGTGACCAACAATCTGAGACTTTATAGTCCAGGGACCTAAGGTAAAACTAAAGACTAATTCTAAAAATAATAGTAACAAAATGAATCCTTCCAATATTCTGTTACACATAGAGAGCAGTGACTTGCTGAGCCACCATCAGAAAAACTTCTGCCTGTAGCAGATGGGAACAAATACAGAGACCCACAGCCAGCAGAGTGAGAGACCTTGGATCCCTAACCCTAACTGGGTATCTATATCAAATCACTCAAGATTCAGGGAAACCCTGAATGAGAAGGTAGAAGTTTAAAAGCCAGAGTGAGATGGAGGACACTAAGGAAACAAGGGCCTCTAAAACAGAAACAACATACGTATGAACTCATAGAGACTGAGGCAGACAAGTCTGCACAGTTCTGCACCAGAGAGGGTTGTAGAACTGAAACATATGGACACATGCCAGCATCCCTAACCCAGAAAATATCTTAAATTTATAGTTTTTTTCAAGGGAGTCTTACTGGGGAAACTAACTCCCTTTAAATAGTAGGACACATGCCCAACAATAGATGGCTAACAGAAGCTGAACTCAATGGCATTTATGCACACATTCTTTTCTTAGAATGTCAATGTATTTTCGTTTTTAGTTATTTATTTTTTTTTCTCTCTCTCTGTCATTTGTGTATATGTTATAATTTCTGGTTTTGTGTTTTTCTGGGATTCCTGAGTGTGCAAATAAGTGTATCTGTGCATATATATATACACACACACACACACACACACACACACACACACACACACATATATGCCTTTTCATGGGCTCATTTCCTCCTGTTTACTTGCTTTTACTTATTCTGATGTGTTTATATTTTATTATTTTATTTTACTATTATCATTTTGAAGCCTGAAAAAAAGAAAGGGGATGGATATGGGTGGAAAGGAAGGTGAGGAGAAACTGGGAACTGTAGAGGGAGAGAAATCTATAATTAGAGTATTATATATGAACAAAATACCTATTTTCAATAAAACAAAAAATGATTTGGACTTTCTCTCCTTATGTAAAAATATTGGGATAAGATGAATAATGAATTTCTATTTATATTTCCAGGCAAATTTTTGAATCTGTGAATATGTTATCTTACAAGAGAAAGCATAAAAGTGTTATAAGACATTTTAATTGGCTTTCTTTATATTTGGTCTTTTTTGTTTGTTTTTGCTCTTGTTCATTTTATATTTTCAATACTATCACTATGTGACTCATATACCTATAAATATTTTTCTCATTCCTTATGATGCCTCTTCAGCGGTACAGAACCATTTGAGTTTCATGAGGTCTCATTTATTAATTGTGGGTATTAATTTCTATCATATGCAGGCAATGTTCAAAAAAAATCTTTTCCTGTGCTGTTGATTTCAAGAATATTCTCTACTTTCTTCTTTAATAGACTCAGAGTCTGAAGTTTTCCGTTGAGGTCCTTGATACTCTTGGAGTTGAATTTTATGCAGGGTGATAAGGATCAAATTTCATTTCCCTACATACTTATATATCCAGTTGGAGCAGCACCATTTATGTGTATTGTTTGTCTCTTTGTAAAAAAATCAGGCAGGGGTAGGAGTCTAGGCATAATATTCCATTAACTAATATGTTTGTTTTGAAATCATTAAGATGCAGTCTTTATAAATAAAGCTATGTAGAATAATTTCAAATCTGGCATGATGATACCACACCAGGTTTTTGTTGTTGCTGGACCATTACATTGTTTTCATATGAAATTTGAGAGTTAATTTCAACTTCTGTGAAGCATTGGAATTTTGATGGGGATTCCATTGAATCTGTTGACTGCATCTGGTAGGATAGGCATTTGCTAGGTATTAATCATATTAATCCATGACCAAATAAGTTTTCCAGGAATTAGTGGATCATGAAGGATTAAGTGTCATGGGGGCAGTAGGGCAAGACAGAGACGGTAATATGGGGACTTCTAAAACCCATGGAACCATATCCAAGCTTTCTAACCTGTTTTTGTATATTATATATATATTAGAAAAAGACAGAGATTTAAAATAGCTAATCTATAATAGGTTAACAATGTTATCTTAGACATCACAGCCTAACAAATAAGATGCTTCATACCAGCAATATTACTTATTTTGAATCTGTTGGCCAATAAAATCTCATACAGCCATAAACAGCATAGTTTATTGGTAATCCTATTAATCACCCTCCAGACCGTGATAGTAAGACACTATCAGTGAAGATGACACACAATGGAGTCAGAAAACAAGTATATATCCCCATAAGATTACTTGAATAATGCTATTCTCCTTACCATCTTTCCAACTTCTTCCGTAGTTCTGCCCTCTCCATCCCCAAGGAGAGTCCCTTTTCACATTTCACCCATTAGATAACTTATATCCTGCTATTACCCTTTACCCTCCTCTCCCTTTCTGAGAAATGGATGCTCTCTTTAGGGAAGTGCAATGGAGTTAAATACATAAGAAAGAGGGAGGTGGGTAAAATAATAATAAGGATGTTTGAGAAATCTACAATGAATAATACTATTTTAACTACCAAAAGGAAAATCTATAATACACATAATTCCATGTATAAATATACATATATAGTTTTAATAAACTTATCTGAGCTGATAGTGCTATCTCCAAGAGCCAAAATCTCCTGAACCAAAACCAAAACCAAACCATCATGCTCATACTGACATGGCATCTTCATTCCTATGGGCTAGATTTCACAATGCTAGAAAGTGATATGCACACTACTATAGGAGAAAAGTAATTTCCCGTCTCACCTAGATGTGAACTCTATAACCTTTCAAAGTACAATTAACTGTCCTGGCAAGGCAAGCTTGCTGGTGCAATAATAACATGGAAGTAACAAACTTTTTAAAAAGTTCCACAAGAAGAAACCCATATTTCATCAGGACAAGAACCTACAGCCAGGCAGGTCATAGCTACTAGGATGGAATATATTACTATTATACTGATAAATAGATATAGTATTAAACTGGTATTCAACGAGTTATCATTATACCCATAGATCAATGCATCTCTCAACCCTCATCAATGAAGCTTCTATTTGAAGTCAATAGTAGTTAACACAGAGATCTACAATTGGCCAAATTGCAGAAAACAAGAGACTGAAGAATGCTCATCCCTAAATGAATATATATATATATATATATATATATATATATATATATATATATATACACACACACACACACACACACATATATATATATATATATATACATACACATACACACACACACACACACACACACACACACACACACACACACACACACACACACATATATATTTTCATGCCGCCCCTCAAGATTAAGTGAACATTGCAAAAGATGGGGCAGAAAGTCTTCAGATCCAGAAGTGATGGATAACTTCAAGGAAACAGTGTCACCCAGTAACAATGAGGCAGTTGTGCTTAAGAATTTACAGTGATTGTGACAGCATGCACATGCCCCATGCAAGTTCAAATCAGATTAAAATTCAGCATGAAAAGGCGAGATAGACATGAAGGCCCACTCTTAGCTGAAGAAGTAGGAAGCATAAGTTTGCTTTTAGAATGTAGTCCATTTTCAGGAGGTCCCATTTATCAGTTCTTGATCTTAGAGCCTGAACCATTGGTGTTCTGTTCAGGAAATTTCCCCCCTATGCCAATGAGTTCGAAACTCTTTCCACTTTCTCTTCCATTAGATTCAGCATATCTGGTTTTATATTGAGGTCCTTGATCCACTTGGACTTGAGCTTTGTGCAAGGTGACAAATATAGATCTATTTTAATTTTTCTACATAAAAACTGCCAGTTAGACCAGCACCATTTATTGAAGATGCTTTCTTTTTTCCATTGTATAATTTTGGCTTCGTTGTCAAAGATCAAGTGTCCATAAGTGTGTGGTTTTATTTCTGGGTCTTCAATTCTATTCCATTGATCAACATGTCTGTCTCTGTACCAATACCATGAAATTTTTATCACTATTGTTCTGTAGTATAGCTTGAGGTCAGGGATGGTGATTCTTCCCAAAGTTCTTTTATTGTTAAAAATTGATTTTGCTATCCTGAGTTTTGAGGATGAAGGTGGCCCCATAGGACAACCAGCAGTCTCAACAACCCTGGACCCCTGAGATCTCTCTGACATTGAGCTACCAACCAGGCGGCATACACTAGCTGGTCTCAGGACCCTGACACATATACAGCAGAGGACTGCCTGGTCTAGCCTCAATGAGAGAAGAGGCACCTAACATTTGAGAGACTTGAGACCCCAAGGAGTGGGGAGGCCTAGCAGAGTGGCTGAGGGAGGGTAGGGAAGGGTGAAGTGGTGGGAGAGGGTGGGGGTGGGGAGAGTGGGGGTGGGGACATCCTCTTGGAGACAGGAGAGGAGAAATCGGGTGGGGGAACTGTCAGAGTGCAGAATGGGAGGGGTAAAATGACTGGACTGTAAAAAAAAGATTAAAGATAATAAAAAATAAATTAATGAATGAGGAAAAAGAATGTAGTCTATGGTAAGTTGACCATGCTTTGATGAAAGGCCACACATACAAGAATATACTGGTAGCCCAATTTGGAATTAATAAGTGAAAAAAAAAGAGGAGGCAAAATAAGTTGGGAAGAAAAGGAGGTACATATAAGAGAAGTTGGGTGTGGAGGTAAATAGTTGATCAGGATTTTTATTCAGGATTTTTTGGATGGTTTTACTTTAATCATAGGTACCTGGAATTTAGATCAGATAAATTAAAAAACAAACCCTATACTATCTGTCTTTGAAGATAGAAAGAAGAGTCAAGAAATACTGTTGACTTCTTGACATCCTAACAAGTAAGGAAGCTGACTATTCTCTTGGAGTCTTTAGAAGGTAATTGACCTGATCACTTGTCCAAACACCTTTATTTGGTTACAGTGTGATCCTAGTCATACATAAAATTTATACAACTGGGAAACAACATGTTTTTGTTTTGGTTTAATTCTCCTTATCTGTGACTATTTGTTATGACAGTAATCAGAAGTAATTAGAAAAACAGATTACATAGTCCAACTTGAGGAGGTAAAAGGCTTATAAGGAAAAATGCATTTATAAGGACATAAAAATAAATTATTAGTAGACTTTAGACTAGGATCAGTGTTTTCTCTCTTTGGACAGGAAGATTCCTACTCTTCCCCAACACAAAATTTCTTATTCTAGTAGCTATGTTCTTGAAAGAAAACAGAACTCAAGGAACTATAAAGAGAATCATGGTGTTGAAAATCAAACATTTTCAGCACCAAACACCAGCCAATGAATGAGTTCTTTACAGCTTTGATATTTTTCCACTGCTCCCCGGAACCTCATTGCCTATATTACACTTCTTTGGACACAAATGTCTCAAATTCTTTATTTATGTGATAGCATTTACCTTCTAAGTTTATTTATATATGTAGCTCTCAATTATTGACAGGAATTAAAAAATGGTGCAGAAAAGTAACTCACCTGATTTTGCGATAACATAGCCTGTCCATAATAGCAAATAATTTGATACCTAGAAATATTTCACTTTGTAAGTTACCTATTCAATAGCATATTTTGTGTTGTTTTGTTTAATTTGAAAGTAAAATTTCCTTTTAAAATCTAAAGTTGCCTTTATCATATTTTACTCGAGGATTAAACATAAATAGTATTATGATTTTTCGATTTTTCATGCTTCTGGTTCCTAAGAGTCTGGTGTGTGTGTGTGTGTGTGTGTGTGTGTGTGTGTGTGTGTGTGTGTGTAAGAAGGTGAGACAGATCTAGGCTAAAATCCTAACTTCTTGACTTTTTAGATGTGTTAATATACAGTGAGTGATTTCACTTATGGGTTTGTTATCTCATATTCAAATGGGGAAGGCAGTGACATTTACATTTTAAAGTTGATAGAATTAAATTAAATATCACATGCAAAGCTTTCGTAGAGAGATTTGCCATAGCAGACATGATATATTAAACAACAGAGAACTCAGTATGACTTTGATGAAGAAACTACTTTCATTACAGGAGTGGCAAAATCTAGCCTCTTTTCAGAAAACTCATGAAACTAAGGAAGGCATGTAATGATCTTCCTAGATGCATAAAGTGCTCAGTGATCTGGGTGTGGCAGGCATCTGCTGTTACTTTATATGTGCTTCTATTGCCATTTCTGAAACAGAAGTTAGAATAGTAGATAATCAAGACAATGGCCTGAGAATCAGGAATCCTAGGTTGTACTTTTATATTTGTCAATGCCTTGCTCAACTATATTATCAAGTTTTCCTCTTCTATGGGCTTCAATGATGTCCTTGATAAAAATAGGGAAATAAGAGATTTGGTTATTAGCACATTTGCCCATTTATTTATTATGGTATATTTAATAACTGATACCATATCCTAGTTGATAGTAGATAAAAAATCTCTTCAAAAGTTCAGTGAAATTAAATTTCTAGTTTCCAGATACAACATTCTGGGGAAAAGGGAAGAATACATGAACCATAAGAAAATGGAGCATTTAGACCTTTTAGAGACATTTTGGGGGATTGTAGCAATGTTCACTGCAAGCAACAATGAGGTCTTGTACTAGGGTGAAATTAGAGAGTGGTGATGGTTGCACAACCCTAGAAGCATATACTTTAAAGGAGAGAATTTTATGGTAAGCGAATTAAACCTCAATTTAAAAGACAAAAAAATTTAGAACTGTATAAAATAGATTCCTAACAAATGCTTAAATCACATCAGATCTGTACCATGTTTCTGAATTTTCCTAGTTTTTCCAGTTAGATTGAGCCCATTGCATATACTACTAAATCTCTGTTTTATATTTATAAATACATACATTGGTGTATCTCACAGTGGGAGGTCTGCTCACACCAATGTGGAATGCATGGGGGTATTTGTCTTGCAGTTAGAAGTTCAGCCTAGATTTTCCTCAGAGGAAGGCAAAATTAATTCACTTGAAGTTTTGTTGCTGTTGTTGTTGTTGTTTTGTTTTTTGTTAATGTGTATGTGGTTGCATCCAGTTGATGTGGAATAGAGCTGCAGAGATAACTTGAAGGGCATCTGCAATTAATGTCTATGCAAATGAGTACCTAGTCCCATTTGTCAGCACCATTTAGGGCTCACTGTGCTCAAAGCTATCATATAATAGAATATTTTATTTAAGATTTAAACACTTTTTGTAATTACTCAAGAAAATGTGTCTTTACTGAATAAAATTTATAGAGTACAGAATGCTAAACATTTTAAACAAAATTTATTGAGTCAAATCATAATTTGATAGGTTATCTAATAAAATATCATAAGAATAATGAAGTAAATAATTTCAAGCCCTCTAATATTTTTGAAGGGGAGGAGTTAACAATATGGAGATCTTTTTCAAGTTTCATTTATTTATTTTATATATGTGAGTACACTGTTGCTGTCTTCAGATACAACAGAAGAGGGCATTGGATCCCATTGCAGATGGTTGTGAGCCACCATGTGGTTCCTGGGAAATGAACTCAGGATCTCTGGAAGAATAGTCAGTGCTTTAAACTACTAAGCCATCTCTCTAGTCCCAAGTTGTTTTTTATTTTTTATTCAGACTCACAATACGTGGTATGGTAAAGCTAAGATTGAGGCTAATTTTGTGTGGTTGTAAAGTTTGTGACTTTTACTTTTTATTATTAATTATTTTATTTATCTATATCCTAAATGGTGCCCTCCCTTTGGTCCCCCTCATAAAATTCTTTCCTACTTCTCCTCCCCTTCACCTCTGAGAGGGTGCCTTCCCCTGGGTATTTTCCCTCCCTGAAGCATCAAGCCTCTACAGGATTAGGCTCATCCTCTCCCACTGAGGCCAGACAAGGCAGTCTTCTACTACATATGTGCAGGTGGCCTAGGTCCAGCCTGTATATGCTCTTGGGTTAGTGGTTCAGTCTCCGGAGCTCCAGGGCTCCAAGTTAATTGACACTGTTGGTCTTCCTATGGGATTGCCAACCTCTTTTATTCTTCTTTCCATCTTTCCCTTAATTTTTCCGTAGGGGTCCCCGACCTCAGTCCAAATGCTTGGCTGTGAATATCTGCATCTGTCCTAATCAGCTGCTGGTAGAGCCACTCAGAGGACAGGCATGCTAGGCTTCTGTTTGCAAGCACACTACAGCATCAGTAATAGTGTCAGGGTTTGGTGCCAGCCCATGAGTTGTTAAAATTCCACAATTCAAACATAACCACTATTTAGAATTTGTACATGGTGACTAGAATTTCAAGTTATGTGCCTCACTATGCTTGTAATCAGAATACTACTGACTGATCTTATGAGCATTTCTGTACATTTTATTTTAAGTGACAGTATAATGTTAAATATATACCATTTTCTGTATAGTTTTCAATTTTTCAGTATCATAAATAATGCTGCAATGAAATATTTTTAGCACTCACATTTATCAAATCTGTGAGATTTCACATATATTTATCATCTGTTAAGAATCAATCACACAATTCTGAATGACAAAATATATAAAAATACTTAGAGAAATGGTATAGATTCTTTATCTTCCGAGATTAAAGTGACTGCAGTAAGGGTTTTGTGACTGCAAAATGCCTTCAACATGTGGAAATTAATGTTCTTCTTGTTTAAGAAAAGAATTTACTGGTAAAACAGTATTTTGATGCAACTATTTCTGGGGAATCTGACAAAAACTGTTCAAATATTTTCAAAATAAATGTTCAAAACATCCCTGAGATCCAAAATCCCCCATTATTCACAAAACTATGTAACTATGATAAGCCCCTTTCTAAACAGAAAACTAAGCTGTGTGGAAAAATCTGAACAACTATTCGCCAAAATTCCCATTCCCTTTTCTTTCTGAGAACACATCCAAGCTTGTTTCCCAGTTAATTGTATCCAGAAGACTGAGTTTTACCTAAAACAATGTGAGTGAAGAAAGTGGTTTATACTGCATCCAGGCCTTATGTTAATATGGTCTCTTCCCACTGACTAGATAGAGATTATCACAATAACTGGGAATAAACTAGGGATTGCATATGGAAGATATAAATAGAACTTGTTTTAAGTCTATAAATAATCACTTGTAGGATATCACTTACATTGTATGATGAGTAATAGGAAAGAAACTTGTACCATATTTGAGACAGTAAATAATTTAGGATTTATTTGCTACAGTAGATGGTATTGTCTTAAATAGTAAATACCTTTAAAAGAAATGACAAACGGCAAAAAGTTAGCAAAAAATTTAAAAAGCTACCTTAAAGGATCAATATAACACTGAAATTTAGGAAAAATTAGGTGATAGTATCCCTGGATATATTTACTTAAGTCTAGAATCACATATGATGAGAAACTAGTACAAAGTTATGAAAGAGAAAATACTTAAGAGAATTTCAAATTGGAAAATTCAATAACCAGATCAAAACACCTGAGCCATATTTAAAGTCTATATCAAGTGTAATTAAAGGAAAATACAATGGAAGATGAAGTCGATTAACAGATAAGTCAGACATATATGTACAGAATTGGAATAATGACACAGATGATGAAAACGTAAGATATCTTTTCCAATAAATATGTCATTTTAGTCTTGACTTTTCCATAGCAGGGCTCTTCTACAAAGTTTTTTAAAAATAATCTGCCTCCTTTTTAGAAAGGCAGCTAGAAATCTTTCACCATAGCATGTTCTGATGAGATCTTGGCAACAAAGTCACAGCTAATTAAGTGTAGAACTTGAGCCATTTGAAGCAAAGGTAGGCACTCATATTCTGTTCATGGATGATGCTAATCCTTGCAGATGGAAATTCTACTTAATCCATATATTCTAGCTGCAAAACCACTGAGATCTTATTATTGGGATGTCTGAATATAAAGCATATAGAAAGTCAGTTACACAGTAATGTTAAGATCAGTAGAAACAGAAGCAGATTCACCACATGGTGGTAAATAAAAGAATACAAGATCAGAAACCATTCATATCACAGACTCATCTACAATTCTGAATAACTCACTAGATATTATGCTTCCTTATGTCTACACATGTCCTTATAGTTTTGTGTTACTTGAAAAAAGGTGAATATATCACTGTTCCTTGGTAACAGAAAAAAAAATTCCATGACAGGATTTTCAAAAGCAACATCAGGGAAAGCTGGGATTGTTAGGTTGTAACTTAATAATGGAGAGGAAAAGCATGTCTGTATGGAATCTTCCCTGAAAATAAAATGAATGATAATGAGGAAAGTGATTTATATACTTTAAGTACCAGCAAGAGTAGGATAAGAGAAAAAGGATGAAGTTCGACAACAAAATATAATGAGAAATATGCATAAGATGTCATAATGCACTTAATTATTAATAAACGTTTTGAGAAGAAAAGGAAAGAAACAAGTGCTTGAATTACATCACACCCTTATATACTAACAATGTCTAAATACAATCACTAAGTAGATAAAAGCATTGTGTCAATTTTCTTTTATCTGTTGATGCTTGCTTTGTAACTGACTATAAGGTCAATTCTGGAGAAGGATCTAAGAGATGTTGAGAGGGAGCCATATTCTTTTGTATTGGGGTAAAATATTCTATAGATGTCTGTTAGGTCCATTTGATTCATGTCTGTTAGTTTCATTATTTCTCTGTTTAGCTTTTGTCTGGATGAGCTATCAAATGAGAGTGTGGTGTTGAAATCTCCCACTATTAATGTGTTGGGTTTAATGTGCAATATAAGCTTTAGCAATGTTTCTTTTGCAAATGTTGGGTGCTCTTTTGTTTGAGGCATAGTTGTTCAGGATTGAGGTCATCTTGGTAGATATTTCTTTTGATGAGTATGATGTGTCCTTCCCTGTCTCTTTTAATTAATTTTGGCTGAAAGTCATTTTTATTAGATATTAGAATGGCTACTCCAGCTTTCTTCTTGTGTCAGTTTGCTTGGAAAACATTTTTTCCAGGCCTTTACTCAGAAGTAATATCTATATTTATTGTTGAGGGCTTTTCTGTAGGGCTGGATTTGTAGACATATACTGTTTGAATTTGGATTTGTCTTGAAATACATTGTTTTCTCCATCTATGGTGATTGAGAGTTTTGCTAGGTATAGTAATCTAGGTTGGCACCTGTGGTTTTTTAGAGGTTGCAAGATATCTCTGTTCAGGCCCTTCCAGCTTTTAGAGTCTCTATTGAGTCAGTTGTAATTCTGATAGGTCTTGCTTTGTGTGTTACCTTACTTTTTTCCCTTGCTGCTTTTAATATTATTTCATTGTTCTGTAGATTTTTGTGGTTTGGTTATTATGTGCCAGGGAGAATTTTCTTTTCAGGTTCAGTCTGATTAGTGTTCTGTAAGCTTCTTGTATGTTTATATGCATTTATTTCTTTAGGTCTAGAAGTTTTCTTCTATGATTTTGTTGAAAATATTTTCTGGGACTTATAGCTGGGACTCATCTCCTTCTGTTCCTATTATTCTTTCATTAGGGTTTTTTATGGTATCCCAGATTTCCTGGATGTATTGTGTCAGCAATGTTTTAGATTTAACATTTTCTTTGACTGATGTATCAACTTCTTCTATTGTATCTTCTATGCCTAATATTCTCTCTTCCATCTCTTGTATTCTATTGGTGATGCTTGCATCTGTTGTTCCTGTTCTCTTACATAGCTTTTCCATCTCCAGGATTCCCTCAATTTGTGTTTTCTTTATTGCTTCAATTTCCACTTTCAGGTCTTGCACAATTTTATTTATTTATTTCACCTGTTAATTGCATTTTCCTGTATTTCTTTAAGGGATTTGTTTCCTCTTTAAAGACCTCTACTTGTTTGATTGTATTTTTCTGTATTTCTTTAAGGAATTTATTCATTTCCTCCTTAAAGTCTTCTATCATCTTTATAAGATTGGATATAAGGTCATTTTCTTGTGCTTTGGTTCTGTTAGGATATGCAGGGTGTGCTTCAATAGGGTACCTGTGCACTAAAGGTGTCATATTGCCCTGACTTTTGTTGATTGTGTTCTTTAGAGGGCCTTTAGCCATCTGGATGGCTTTGGTCCCTGGATATTCCTGTTGTTGTAGGTATTATGAGGGGTGTTAACATCCATGGTCCTGGTGTGGCAGTCCTTGGGCTGTATGGTTCCAGATCTGCATGTCTTTTTGATTCAGAATCCACAGGACTGTATAGTTCAAGAGCCACAGATCTGATGAAAGTTGGCAGGTAGTGAAAGAATGTATGTCCACCTGGGCTAGCAGGTTGGCTTGCTCTAGAATACTCAGCAAGCAGGGAAGATTGGTGGGGGAAGGGAAGCTTACATGTATGGTTCTGGATCCACAGATCTGATGAAGTTGGGTAGAGAGATGGGGAGAGAATAGAGGTTCCCCTTGGATATCAGGCTTCTCAGGGCAACTTGGCTTGCTCCAGAATACTCAGCAAGCAGGGAAGATGAGGAAAGCGAAGTTTGTCTGTGTGGTTCAGGATCCACAGGTCTGATGAAGGTGGAGAGAGAGGTAGTAGGAAAATGGAGGTCTCCCTGGGATAGCAGATTGCTCAGGGTAGTTTGGCTTGTCCAAGAGGGCTCATCAAGCAGAGAAGATGGGGGGGGGGAGGATGGAAGCTTACCTGTATGGTTCAGGAGCCACATGTCTGAAGAAGGTGGGTAGAAAGGTGGAGGGAGTATGGAGGTCCCCCTGAGATCCTGGATATAGAATTTAAAAGAAGGATAATATACTCCATCAAGGGTGTTAGGGACTTAAAAAAAAAATAAGGAAAACAGCTCAATGAACTTAAAAAGAGAACTTAAAGAGAATAAACGCCTTAGTGGTGTTCAAGTAAACACAAATATAAGGCTGCATGCAATGACAACGGCAGTTCAAGATTTGAAAATGGAATTAAAGAGACAGAAACATTTCAGAGTATTGAAGACAAAATGAAGGTAGAATTGAAAAATCAATAACCCAACAAAATTTTCTAGATCTATTCATTCTTAAACTATTCATAAAAAGTAAATAAGTAGAAACCAGACTTCTATGAAGTCAAGATCACACCAAAACCAGAGAAACAGAAAAAAGAAAAAAGAAAGAAGGAAAGAAAGAAAGAAAGAAAGAAAGAAAGAAAGAAAGAAAGAAAGAAAGAAAGAAAGAAAGAAAGAAAGAAGGAAGGAAGGAAGGAAGGAAGAAAAGAAAGAAAGAAAGAAAGAAAGAAAGAAAGAAAGAAAGAAAGAAAGAAAGAAAGAAAGAAAGAAAGAAAGAAAGAAGAAAGAAAGATCCTTGGCTAATATCCCTAATAAACATAGATAAACAAATTTCAATAAAATACTTGCAAACCAAAAGTGACATTTTGTCTGACATGCAGATATGGTTCAATATACACAAGTCAATATACACAATACCACAAAAACCCAGAATGAGATAAAATTGTCTATTATCCACATTATCTTTCAATTTTTGTACTGAAGCCCACCTCTCATGACATAGTTACTTCAATAAGGCCACACCTCTTAGAGCGTATCAACAACTGCTGAATAAATGTTCAAATTCCAGAGGCTATGGGGATGTTTGTAATTAAAAACATCTGTTTCAGCTTGTTTTTAATGTCAACTTGACATAGGCTAGAATTATATGGGAAGAGAGAATGTTATTTGAGAAAATGACCCCACTAGATTGGCTTGTTGGCAAGACTGTGACACATTTTCTTGATTGATGATTCATGTGGGAAGGCCCAGCTCACTGAAGGGGTTGCAATACCTAGGTGGATCTGGGTATGACAATATGGCAAGGTGAGAAAGCCATGAAACAAAACAGTAAGCTTCACTCCTCTATAGCTTCTGCTTTGGTTTATACCTCCATATTCTTTCGCTGAGTTACTGCCCCAACATCCTTCAATGATGGGCTGTCAGTTGGAAGTGAAAGATGAAACAAACCCTCTCCTCCCTCCACAAGTTATTTATGGCCAAGTTGTTTTATAACAGTAATAAAAGTTCTAACTAAGTACACATCACCAGTATTTTATTTGCTTTACTTCTAAAATATATCTCTTATCTGATATATTTACCATTTCCAATGGTATCAACCATGGTTAAGCTATCACTGTTTTCCAAGTTGATTTGTGCATTTGCCATCTTACTATGCCCATGTTTTAGGAGTTGATCATACTGGCTTCATAATTATTCAAATAACCCCCACAAGAAAAATGGATTTAAACTACTAGTCTTGTTTGTTTTGGCTAAGTACACATATAAAGATGATGGAAATAAACTGGCAATCAAAAGAGAAATCTGATAAGTGTGAAAATTACACATAACATACAACAACCTTAGGACTGGAGGAACAATACAAAAATGGTATATTACAATCTAGTTCTCACCCAACAGAAGGAAGACATCTAGGCCAGGGGTTTTCAATTCAAATATAGCAATATGAAGTAAGCCAACCTGTTCTATTGGCATCCAAATACAGCAGAAACCATACTAGCAACAGATGGAAAGTCAGGTCACACCAGCAAAGAAAAATAATAAAATCAAGAATTCATTCATAATACTGTAACCATAGTCAAAAACATGGTGAGGTAAGTCATGGATCCTAGCAGAGAACCTAATGTTGTTATTTTGCTATGGAGCCATGTTGTCACACTGTATTCTACATCTTTGTTTGTGTACACAGATTTGTGCAACTTTCAACTTTCATCAGAACATCTTATTATTGCAGTGGGTTGTGATTAATACAGAGACCCATCATTATTCAATGTGCTAAGAGTAGACAATTGTGAGGTCTCATCCATAGATATGACATCCATGCCAAGTTCCTAAACCCCAAGGTTCAGACAATATCTTGGCAGGTTGAGTGTGAATAATGTAAGATCTAGAGAATGGGAAATAGTTCTGTGAAATATGGGACATGATTTCAATATTGCACACATGAATTCACAGAAGTGATTACTTATACTAGACCTGTACAAGAGCATGACAGTTAAATATTCAAGCACTGCTGGGGGAGGGACTACCAAGGTCTCACATAAAGGCTTTACCTTTGAGGTGTTACAGTTTGTTTATATATGCTGGCATATAGAGAGTTTATTGGAGGTCTAGCCATTATTTGATTACCCATACCCTAGTACATAATCCCACTCTAATGTGCATATGTCAAACTAATTGGATTCAGTGAATCAAAACTAACTAGGTAGAAATCTAAATAAATAATAATAAAAGTAGAGAAAGTAACATTTGGAGGGGGATGTTTTGGGAGATTCTGTTGGGAGTTGTAGGGGAGGAGCAGAGTAGATATGAAGACACATTGTATAAACAAATAAAAATGTCAAATAAAAAGAAATATAATATTTAAAAAACATTCTGTAGAAGACAGGTGATATGCCCATGTTTGAAGGCAGAAACTGAAATAGCATCTAGTGTTATAAAGAAAAGTCAATTATAATGATAAAAGTTCTCATCAGAATTGGAAGGAATGTGAGCCAAGATTCAGAAAAAGGGAATTTTCCATAGAAATTCTGTAATTTATAAAAATGGCCATTCAATATTTAAAAAAGAAATAGTGAACTTAATTACAGAAGAGAAGCTCCTGGTTTTGTGACTTTGTAAGCTAATCTTTAAAGGATGACTAAGGAAAATATAAATTATAAAAGATCAATAGGGAAACATAAAGGATAATAATATAAAAATACGGGTGCATATGGCAGACTACCTCTTCATGAATTTTACAAATCATATTCAATGGTTGAAACAAAAGTTCTCATGCCATCTTATTTCCAAAGCCTCACATAACCTTTTCCTATAGTCTTCTCTGTGGCCTTATTTCTTACCATGGCTACTGACGTTCACATTCTTCCGGGTGCACTAACTTTCTTGCTTCTTCAAATGCACAAGACATATTCCTTCCCATTTTACATCATTGGCATTCACTGTGCCATGAGTTGCAGTGTACTTCCTTCAAATGTCAACATGTCTTTCCTAAAACGTTACCTAATCTCTGAGGCTTTTCCTGGCTATGTTCTTTATAATAACTCTCCTATCCCTAGCACCTTCCAACCACATTTGTGTTTTCTTTCATTGCATTGCAAAAATGTAAGCTCCATAATTATTGAGATTATGGTGAGTTCTTTTCATTTCCGTGTGACTAGTGCTTAGATAGTTTTGGATATACAATAGGGACATATATTTTAAAATGCATTAGCTAACCAATTTAAGACATATGTCTCAGTATGCTGGAAGTAACATGGACCACCTTTTATTAATCTGGAAAGAAATAGTGAGAGTCTGAGTACATAAGAAAATGGAGAATATCTAAACTATAAGCATTTTCTGGCCATCCCTTCCATCTCTTGATTTAATCATTTATTTGTTGAACATAAAGTAAGCATTACACTTTTAATTAAAAATTGCACTTAATATCTACAATAAACTTATAAAGCAAGCATTGTCATCTCTATAAAATATGATACAAACTGAAAAATAGACCATCAGTTTCATAACAGCCTTTCTGAGGATTGTTTGGGAGTTTCCATGGGAACCCCTTGCTCAACAATTCAATTGAATGCAACACTAGTCCCACCACTGGAAGCCTTGCCTGAGGACAAGCCACTTGTGACTCTCTGTCCCCATTACTAGGAGTCCTCATTAGGATCACCTTCATAGATTCTAAGAAGTTTATTCTGTACTAGGCTTCCATCTCATCTCCCCCAATGCTCCCCAATTCCACCTGTCTCTCCCTACACTCTCTCCCTCCTCTACCCTATCTCCCTCCACACTTGATTCTTCCACTTTGTCTCCCATCTACCCCAAGTCCACCAATAAAATCTATTTTATTCCTTCTTCCCAGGGAGATCCGTGTATCCCCCTAAACCACTCCTCTTTACCTAACCTCTCTGGGTATATAGAGTGCAGCTTGGTTACCACTTATTTAACAGTTAATAATCCACTTATAAGTGAATATATACCATATTTGTCTTTCTGGGTTTGGGTTACAAATTTCACATATGAATACTGTGTTTACA
Source organism: Uromys caudimaculatus (assembly GCA_028551405.1). Classification (NCBI taxonomy): domain Eukaryota; kingdom Metazoa; phylum Chordata; class Mammalia; order Rodentia; family Muridae; genus Uromys; species Uromys caudimaculatus. The sequence continues at coordinate 44,949,958 of CM052722.1, forward strand.
TTACCGCTACAACCCACACTCCTCCAACTCCACTTGTGTCTCTTCTACTTAAATTCAACATCGCTTTTTCATTAATTATCAAATCTATACAAATATAAACAAACATATCCTCATAGAAATTAATACAGATACAAACTTGAGATTCCACTTAACATAATTTCTGTGTGATACTTTCATGGGTGCCTGTGTGTGTGTGTGTGAGTGTGTGTGTGTGTGTGTGTGTATGTGTGGTGTGTGTGTGTGTGTGTGTGTGTGTGTGTGTGTGTGTTTCTGATTAAGTCTGGGTAACATATTAGGGGATTTATGTCTGGAGAAGATTGCCTGTTGCTCTTCACTTACAGATGGGGCAACATGAGATTTTCCCTGCCTACACTGAGATGTTAACTGGTACCTTCATATGTTGTTCTTGTTGATATGTTGTTCTTGTTGAGACCACAGTTTTGAGCTTTCATGGACGTAGCTTTATATATATATATATGTGTATATATACTCATATATATATATATATATATATATATATGAAACTATCTTGTAGCAGATGTGTCCTGGTCCTCTTGTGAACCCCAAAAGACCACCAAGGAGCCATTTCCAATGTAATCACAGTAGGGTCTCTGTATTATAAGTGTGGGCTTAGGCTTTCCTCTAACTCAACCCTGACACAGCAGGATGGGAAGGTAGAACCACCTCAAGCCCTAAGCAGGACAAGGTTTTATAGGAAATGAAAGTAAGTGAGGGAGGGTCTATCCTGGGAGGTATCTAATTGAATGTCTATTTGTAGGCTGACAGGTGGGTGCTCTGAAGCAAGACCTTATACAATCACAAACGTCTGAAAGTACATCTGAAACAATCAGACTAATCTTTTCTTACCTGTTGCTAGGAAGTAGCTCGGGAGTAACTCTGCCAAGGATGAGCCATGGGGTCCTTCCTGGTATGTGGTGCAGCTTGGGATCTGCTGCAGGTCAAGTTCTCAGGCTTTTTTTCTTTCTTTTTTTTCCCTTTAAGATGGAGGCCAGATCTAAGATGGAGTAGGTTTAGCCTCTCACTCTTAGTAGTAGAATCTTCTCACAACTTGTTCCAAAGCCTGTGTGTAGGACTTGTGTTGTATATGTATCAATTGAGTTTGCGCACATCATAATCAATAGATTCCTGCATTTTTAGAAGTTGTAGATACCCACAGTGGTCTCTTTCTGGTATAAAAGTAACCATATTTGATGAGGTATAAAAGCTAGATTTCTGTGTTGGTGTATGGCTAAGTATTTAGAATGCAGTTAGAAATTATATGAGTATAAGAAAGTATCAATAATTATAGGTTCTTCTCTAGGGTCCATAACCTCACCATCCATGGGTAGTTGGCTGAGTTTATAGTAACAAGCACGAATTTTCTCTTATTAGTTGGGACTTAAGTCCAATTAACTGTTGGTTCCTCCCCAAATATAAGTGCCACTATTGCACCCCTGATGATACCTTGCTATGCAAGTTATTGTTGTGGTTCATAGATTTTACAGCTTGGAAACACTATGGATTACTTTTCTCCCTTGGCAGTTTATGTAATTCTCTTGAATGCTAGGAGATCTAGGTCTAAGAAAGAAAATTTCCGGGTCAGTTATCCTGGATCCAGGATCATTAATCCAAGTCATATTCTGAAGTATGTGGTGTTTTCAGCAAAAGGATCTTACATTCAAGTTCTGGGAGGCAACCAAGGGAAAAAGAAGTGACCTGTATTATTTGAGGAGTCTATTGGAATACCCTGACCAACAACTTGAAAGGAAATTTCCCATACATTTCACTGGGGAATTAGTGACCTTTTCATGAAAGAAAGAGTATTTCAAAGATAGGTAGCCATACATGTGAAAAAGACATAGGGAAAATAGAGAAATTGACTGAATCCATCCTTGGGGCCTAGCTGCATTCATATTTTGCCTTTGCTACTTTCTATCTATGATTATGAATGAAAATTATTTCCTGTCACTCTGCTTTACTTTCCTCTTTCACAAAGTGGAAATAGAAGTTTCATCTATCTGATCTAGTAAGACTGATGGGAAAGTAATCATCTGTTAATGTGTATATTTAAAATGATGTTTGGCGCATAGTATCTCAGTGTTACTGTTGGCTGTTATTTTCAAAGTTGGTTTGGGCCTTCTCGTTACCAGAGAAAGGTTTGGGGAGGGATGAGAAGTCAAACTTACTCCATCTTAGAACCAGCTTCTACTTAAAAGATAAAAAATGGCCTGAGAACTTGACCTGCACAGAACTCAAGTTGCACCACATACCAGGAAGGACCCCATGACTTGTCCTTGGCCAGAGGTATTCCCTAGCTACTTCCTAGAAACAGGTAATCAAAGATTAGTCTGATTGTTTCAGATGGACTTTCAGACTGTTTGTGATTATATAAGGTCTTCCTTCAGAGCACCCACCTGTCAGCCTACAAATGGACATTAGGTTAGATGTTTACCAAGATGGACCCCCCCCCATTACTTGCTTCCATTTTCTATAAAACCTTGTCCCAATGAGAGTTCTGGGCAGCTTCATGAAACTGTCCTGTGGGTCAGTGGTGAGTAAGCTCAAACTCCAGTTTGCAATAATGAGACCCTAATGTGATTATATCAGGAACTGCTCCTTGGTGGTCTTTGGAGGTTCATGAACACTTCCTGGCACAACAGATGTGCTCTTGCCTTCACACTTCTAACAAGGAATAAAGGTAGATAGATGGAATGCAGGTCTATGCAGTCAATAATAAAGTGAAGAAATAATCAAGAGAGGAAAATAAGTCAGAAGTTTAAAAATTGTGTTATATTTTGTGATTTGCTATTATGGATCCTAAAGTGTCTGTTATTATAATTGCAATAATGTTCTTACACATGTGCAATTGCACTCATGTAGAAAGTAAGCCCCCTTTTTCTTTCAAATAGGTTTCTGGCATTTCTATATTTTACCCTTTGATTACAACTGTTTAAACATAGTGTGACTCTTTCAAATATCTAATATAAGGGATGTCATTATTAGACCTGAAAATATACATGTACAAGTAACATATGGACTGAGCATGCTGTTTTTAACAATATGTATATAATAATTAAAGGAAAAGAGGGCATGGATTTGAAAGAAAAACAGGGGTGCATGGGAGGGTTTGAAGGCAGGAGATGGAAGGGGAAATGATTTGATTACATTATAATCTCAAAACCTAAAAGTATTTTAAGATGTTAGATTGCTGATAGTTGTGAAGATAAATATTGCAATTGAGGTAAAGATTTTAATATAATAATAAAACACAGGAATATATGGAATGGAAAGTTAGGACCTACTTCAGATCCCAAGTATTACCATACTTTTATCAGGTATAGAATTTTTATCCTAGAGGAAAGAGAAATCCATGACAACTCTTAGGAGAATAGTGGCATGATCATATTAGTATTCACTCTTTTCCCTCTATGTTGGAGATAGGCTAAATAGGAGAACGCATTTGAGACTATGTAACTTAAATTTTTTTCAAGGTCCACTTTTTTTTTCTTTTTTCTTTTCTTTTTTTTTTTTTTTTTTTTGGTTTTTTGAAACAGGGTTTCTCTGTATAGCCCCGACTGTCCTGGAACTCACTCTGTAGACCAGGTTGGCCTCGAACTCAGAAATCCTCCTGCCTCTGCCTCCCAAGTGCTGGGATTAAAGTCAAGGTCTACTTTTAATGATGGTTCTTAAATGCTTTAACCTTCCTTTTAGCCCACCACTCACCAGAGGTAGTGGAAAAGAAAGGATACAGCGGTGTGGGGGAGTGGACCTGTTTAGAAAGGTTCTTTGGAGCAACTCCCATCTGTGTTGTCTGGAAATTGGCAGTTCAGTTCACAGGTCAGCAGCGGCAGCTTGATCCACTAGCAAACACTTTTCAGATATATTAGCAGTCCAGTTCAGTAGAGTCAGGGCAGCAGCAGTAGTGGTATGACCTAGCAGGAACAGCCAGGCTTCAGCCTTGGCACAATTTAGCAGGGGACACCAGCAGGAATGCCAGGAGAAGTTCTCGGCTGTGCCTCTTTCAGCAAAGTGAAGATCAGCAAAGACTTGAGATGAACAAGTGTTCTACAGCTAGCTCTATAAGCAAGCCTAGCTCAGCCTCAGTCCTTTGAGTTCTATTTATATCCCTTCAAACATCATGTGTACTCTATTGGTCTTGCCTCAGCACATGCATCTGTCTCAGCTGACATCACTCTGTTAATCAGCCCAAGTCTGAGGAAGTGGCAAAAAAGCCTCGGCACACCACCAGAAGGTGTGTGTGTGTGTGTGTGTGTGTGTGTGTGTGTCTCTCTATGGACTCCCAATAAATGCAGCTCAACTATGCAATGTAAGACAGACCAGTACATGTGGCAAAGAATCCCTCATCACGTGTCCTTTCACGTGCTTGCTTCCGCAGAACATCCTCTCTCCTGTGTCTGCTTCAGTGACACGTTACTTCGGTAGTCTGCCGTAGCCTTTCAGCTGTGTCCACTTCAGGAAAACACTCCTTCATGTGTCTGCCCCAGCGAAACACCATCTAACACAACTCGTTTTCCAAAGAATCCTTAAGTTTCCTTTTCAAGACTGTGAAAATTATATAAGTAGATCTAAGGTACAAATATCAGTCAGTGAGTTCAAATTAAAAAATTGTGATTTGTTTAAGAACCATACAACCTGATTGATTATTGGCTAAATGGGAATAAATAGAATTGGGCATGTGTAAAAAAAAAAAAAAAAAAAAAAAAAAAAAAAAAGAACAGAAGCTAAGAACCTAGATTTGAAGTCTCTTGAGTTTCATCCAAAGCTCTTACCATTTCTCTAAAGCTGTTTACTCTTCCCTGCTGCTGCTATTAGCTTGCGCTGGACCTCTTCCATGGCACAGGAGCTTGTTCTTTCAGTAAAGTATCCTGTGTATCTTGCTTGTCTCTGTGAGCATATTAAAGGACTGCAAGCAGGGAATGCAACTTCTCTCTTTCATTATATTTAGAGATGCTCATTTAGAGAAGCATTCCTGAAAGTTATCCATCCTGTACCCAGGAGCTCTTATGGCCATTGGGTGGCCTGAGCAACAACACAGGAACTGAGAAAGGTGCCTACTGCACCTAATGATGTAGTTCTCTAGGACCCATTTAAGTGTCTCCGTGGGAAATCTCTGCAAATACTGTGATTCCAGCTACCCTGGGGGCTTTGCCCAAACAGAGAGTGCTCTTGGCTGAGCCTCCAATCCTTCCATTTCTAAACTTTGTGTATTTCAACAGAAATCTGATCTGGACTCTTCTGATTCATTTACACTTAAATCATCCAAGGGCTCTGTTGTAAGAGTGAATTCGGCTCCAAAAATGTCTTATAAGCGTTGGTTATAAAACTCCCTAAGATTTTGTGAGCTAAAATTTTTTTACTCCCTTTTTCTTTGAAACAAGATGTTGTGACTTTGCCAAGAGTAAATGGATTTCCAACCTCAAAGGGGTCGTGTTTGGTTCAAGAGTCAGAAATTATGGAGCTCAAAGGCCCAAGTACATTCTTCAAGAATTGGCAATAATGAATCCCAGAGGATGGGAGGAATGATAAATCTGAGAAGCTGAGTGAGGGGGTGACAGGAAGCATCCACTCTACCCTTTTGGCTTAGTGCCCTAAAGCCTTAGGACTTTTGTCCCTTAACTGAGTAAATGGGGCTATGAGACGGCACAATGCTACAAGTCACCAACAAAATTAGGCAGAGAAACATTTCCCATTTTGAATAAGTGCCTGACAGTTTAGAGTGCTTTTCACAGTTTTTCCTTTCACTAAGTCCTTCAAATGCTCTGATGACTAGGAATATCTATCTCCATTTTTCAGAAGAATGAAGTGAGACTAAAAAGAGTTACAGAGACAGTCTATCACAATGCAAGAGGCTCTCTTTAATGAACTTTAGACTGCATTAATAAGGAAGATGTGAGATGTGCCTACTTACCTTGAATTAACAAGAGGAAAAAGGGCAGCATCATGGTTCCTAACTTGAAATGTCTCTTTGATGTAATCTGCAGGGCAGCAATAGATAGTTCCTTGATTTATTGAAGCCATAGGGAAAGTTGGTTGATACATCTCTTATAACATACATATTTTATTTCTTTTAAAGTTAACTGTATATTTATCTTATGGTTTCCCTACTCATGAGTCTCTGTACTTCATTAGACTGTGACTATCCTAGAGACTGAAATGTGTGCCAGGTATCTTTCTATAGCTTAATTCAATGTCAAATAGAGGAGATGATGATGTAGGAGTAAGTGTTGCAAATATATAAGATAGGTAGAACTTGGCTCGCTGACCATATAGAGACAGGAATGTATAAGAAGGTGTTGTGTGAATGAAGAGGTTTAGAAATTTTGAGGTATTGGTGAGACTAAGCATGCTACCATGCATATTAGAAAAAAATGTCATATATGTATGTATATCTGTATATTAATTAGAACTATATTATTCTATGACTGTGGTTAGAGATTGTCCATAAAGGCATTTAAAGATTTTTCTGATGGTATCTTTCTATAGTGAGTCACCAAGCAAAGAAATATCAAAAGTGAAGTTATTAAAGTCATATACTTCTTTCTGTGACATTTTCTGGTCTTCTGTAAATTTCTATCCATACCCAGCACTTTGGTCTCTTAAATCAGAGAAGTCTTGTATATGAATTAATCAGGAATATTGGCAAAGAGTTTATTTCATGGTTATGTCTTTATGGTTTGTTTTTGTATTATGGCAATATTGCCATCTTAAAATGAGTTTGGACATTTTGGCATCCTCATAAAAATATATTGCAAACCTATTGTGATCAAAACAGCATAGAGGTAGAAGAAGATTGGCATATTTACCAGTAGAACAGGAAAAGAAGAAATGTACCCATAAGTAAGTAAATGCTTAAGGAATCTTCAATAAGCATACTCAGAATTCCAAACATAGAAAGTATAACCACTTCAACATATGGAGTATGAAAACAAAATCTACATGAAAAGAATAAAACTAGGCAATATACCAACTATAAAAACTATAGATTTTCCTCAAAACATTAAAACTAGAACTGCCATATGATTCAACGACCCAGGTACAGGATTATATGTCCAAAGACAAGGAAATATGTATGTTGAATATAAAACTTTACTTTCACATATATTAAAACATTGTTATTAACAGTCAAGGTACAAAAATAGCCTAAGTTCTATAATGCATGTCTTTCTAGGCAAGACATTTTTGAAACTTGCAGAGTTCACAGATAGATGTAATTGATGATTAATTTTCTCCTCTAGTAATAGCATGCACAGAACTTTCTAGCACTCTGAAAGCTACCCAGTGGGGCAGAAGCCTCTAGGTCAGTATGTCCTATGACTCAATATATGTTGCCTGTAGTCATAGGATGTCACCATCCAGTTATGTAGGGTAATGAAGAACATTCTCAATAGCCTGTAATGTTTGGGGATCTATGGCACCCATTACTGGCAACTGGAGTTTTCATTTGTTTACATGTGGTGTTTAGTAGGGTTATTGTTGCCACATTATGGCATGACTGTTTATACTTTTTAAAAATGTGTGTTCATATATACAGCAAGCCAGCAGCCAACATCAAGCTAAATGGAGAGAAACTTGAAGCAATCCCACTAAGATCAGGGACTAAACAAGGCTACCCTCTCTCCCCCTATCTATTCAATATAGTAATTGAAGTTCTAGCTAGAGCAATTAGACAA
>CM052722.1:44958148-44996299 GCA_028551405.1 Uromys caudimaculatus
GGGTAGGTGGGAGGAGGAATTCCCTCACAGAGGCGGGGAGGGGGAGGGGACACGGGGTTTCCAAAGAAAAGGGGAATCATCGGAAACGTAAATAAAGTATCAAAAAAAAATGTGTGTTCATATATTTTAAGAAGCTTCTGCAGTGGTAGAAAAGTACATATAACACTTTTCAGATATCTTTAATATTAGTTACCCATTATTGCCTTTTCTGCCTTACAATTTAATCCTACCCCATTTAACTCTTCATATTCTAATATTCCCTTTTGCTATGTTATACTATTGCATTAACATGCCCTTTAGATGAACAACTATCCCATTATCCCTTAGTAATTTCCTGGCCTCTATAGATATTTCAAAGGCAACATCTGAAAATTCAATAGCAGATAAAATGCAAAATTTGTGTTTCTGGATCTGGGTTACCTCACTCAGACTGATTGTTTCTAGCATCATCTATTTACTTCTGAATTTTATAATTTCATTTTTCTCAACACCTAAATAATATTCCACTATATAAGTATAGCATGTTATCATTATCTACTTATCAGTTGATAGACATCTAGACTGCTTCTATTTCTACATTTTTGTGAAAAGAGCAGCAATGAAATATAAATGATTAGTATTCTGATCAAATCTCAGAAATGGGGAGCATTCTATTGGCCAAAGTAGGAATGAACATTCTTTTCTTTTAATTACTTTTTTTTACAGTCCAGCCATTGCCCCCCTCCTGGTCCCCTTTCCCACAGTTCCTCATCCCATTCTTCCTCCCTCTGTCCCCAAGAGGATGTTTCCCCCTCCCCAGGCTTCCCCACTCCCTGGGGCCTCAAGTCTCTCTTCTTCCACTGAGGCCAGCCCCAGCAGTTCTCTGCTATATATGTGTCCAGAGTCTCAGACCAACTCATTTATGCTTCCTGGTTGGTGGCTCAGTATCTGAGAGATCTCAGGGGTCCAGGTTAGTTTAGACTGCTGATAGGAAAGACCATTCTTGCATACTGAAACAATGAACATGGAAGAATTATAGTCATATCTTACGGTTTTGTGTAAGAAAAAAAGTTGGAAAGAGTAAAATTGGACTTTTGACAGAAACTATCATTTGAAAGGTGATGATAGAACAGCCTCTCTCTCTTGATGGCTAACAATAAAATGTGAGATGAGAGAACTGATTTAAGAATTCAATTGTTGATCATAAAGGAAGTCAAAACCTAAAAACTTAGAAAATTTGTAGCCTACCTATGGGTTACTAAGGAAACCCAGACTGTGTAAAGAGCAGATGAAGTTCTGTGTAAATGTGCATTGTGTGACATAAGCTGATCACGCAAGGGCCTATGGGAAATTGGCAGAAGCTCCTTTCCCTCATAGTTCAGGCTCAGGAAAAAATGGCAAAAAGTTTTCCTCTGGTTCGTGTACTAGTGTTTACAAACAATTGTCCAGTGTGTGTAAAAAGTAGTAGCTGAAGCTTCCTTCTCTAAGAATCTTGCAGCCTGATTCTGCTTGCCTTTAGAGACTTCCTACTTTTGGACAGTAGTCAAACCCTTAATCCCTATGCTATATAAAAATAAACATCCTGAGGTTCCATATTGATGTAGTATTTGGTGCCACTTCATTAGAATGCCGACATTCAACCTAACTCCAACTTTTCTGTGTACATGCATGCCATTTCCTTAGTGTTCCTATCATTTCTTTATTCCCTGGCCATACCTAGTCAGGTTTCCAAAACCAAGTTATATACCATACCTATCCATAGTGTAAAAACCAAATTGAAAGTCTATTTGAGATCAAATAGGAGCAATCTGGCCATGTTTAATAAAGAAATTAAAATAAATGATCTATGCCATTAAAAGGTAGGGCCTATTTATCAAGACAGCTATCTATACAGAAACCAAGAGCTATATACATAACTACAATGGAAAACTGGATCTAACTACTTCTTGGAGATCATCCTAACTGCATGTCACATTACAGGACCAGGGTGCAAGCCCTGATGCAGGATACCAAGTGATTTTGATCAGATGATTACTGATTCCCAATTCTATTTTAAATCATTCACTCCATTTTTTTCACTGTGGCCCTTAGCCCTTATAGAGGTTTACCAGGATCAGTGTACTGTGTATTGTGACTAGAAAAGCAATGGATATGATTGTTTCCACCTAGACTTCAAAGGATAACCCAGAGAGGTGTGAGGCACTGGTAAATAACTGTCACAGAGAAGGGTTCTTTATTTTCTCCAGACTTCTCCGTTCTATCCTTCCCTCAAATCCTTCCCACTTAACTGTTCTTTTTTTTTGTAAGTTTATTTATTTATTTGTTTGCACCTCAAATGCTGACCACCACTCCTGTTCCTTGCCACACAGTGTCCTTCCTCCCACGCCCTCCTGTTCTCTTCTGAGAATGTGCCCCCCCCCCAAATCCCTGGTGCATCAATCTCCTCAGGATTAGGCAGATCCTCTCCCACTGAGACCAGAAAAAGCAGCTATGGAGACTGAGCTGCACATATGCTACATATGTGCTAGGGGACTCAGTCCAGCCTGTGTATGCTTTTTGGTTGGTGGCTCAGTCTCTGAGTGCTCCCAGGCATCTAGGTTAGTTAACTTTGTTGGTCTACCTGTGGGGTTCCTATTCCCTTGAGTGACTTAAATCCTTCCCCCAACTCTTCCACAAGAGTCTCCAACCTCCTTCCAATGTTTGGCTATAGATATCTGCATCTGTCTCAGTCAACTGCTGGATAGAGTCTCTCAGAGGACAGTTATGCTAGCCTCCTGTCTAGAAGCATAACAGAGTATCAATACTCTCAGGGATTGGTGCTTGCCCATAAATTCCGTCCCAATTTGGGTTAATTATTTGTTGACCATTCCTTCAGTCTCTGCTCCATCTTTGTCCCTGCGTTTCTTTTAGATAGGACAAAGTTTGGGTTTAAAGTTTTGTGGGTGTGTTGGTGTCCCATATCCCTCCACTGGGGGGTCCTGTCTGGCTACAGGAGGTGGTCTCTTCAGGTTCTGTGTCTCTACTGTTAGGCATTGCAATAGCCAGAAACTGGAAACAATCCAGATGTCCTTCAACCAAAAAAACGGATACAGAAAATGTGGATCATTTACACAATGGAATAGCATTCAGCTCTTAAAAACAAGGCCATCATGAATTTTACAGGTAAATGGATAAAACCAGAAAATATTATCTTGAGTGAGGTAACCAAGTTCTAAAAGAGCATGCATGATATGTACTCACTGTTAAGTGGATATTAGCCAAAAAGTACAGATACATCCCATAGGCCCAAAGAAATTAAACAAGATGGAAGGCCCAAGTGAGGATGTTTGACTTTCACTTAGAAGGGGGGAAAATAGTCATAGGAGGCAGAAGAAATGAGAGACCTTTGTGGGAGATGGAGGGGGAGAGGAATTGGGAGTAGGATTAGGTGTGGGCAGAGATGAGAGAGGCCCAGAGAACCAGGATAATGAATGGAAATCTTAAACTGCAGGGGGTAGTGTTGAGGAAAATCTCTAGGAAGTCTCAGTGACCTGGGATGGGGGAGGCTCCCAGGACTCAATGGGAGTGACCTTAGCCAAGATACTTCTTGCTCTATTATTCCCCCAATAGGGAAAACCTACTATTGTTTTTCTCCTACATGGATATAGTATTAAACCAACAGCCAAACCTTATAATTCTATATGTGGATAAGTGCATCTCTCAACCCTCATCACAGAAGCTTCCTGCAGTCAATGGTGATTAGCATAGAGAACTACAACTGATAAATGTTCAGAGAAGAGGTTATGAAATGCACAGTCCTGAATGGGATATTTGTATAATGCTGCCTACTCTCAGAGCTCAGGAATTCCTATGGATGAGGAAGAAGAATTTTAAGAGCTAGAAGCAAAAATGACTCTTGTTAAAGAGTGTTTTCTGAATACAACAGGAAAGTTGCCTGTATGAACTGAAAGCATCTGGGACTGTTTGCCCAAAACCTGCACTGAATCAAAGATGAGATGTTATTGCCAAGTCAAACCCCCAGATAGAAAGTGAATATTATTGCATGAATGTGACCCCTTCAGTGTTCATGGGTGGCAGGCTTAATGTATAAAATGTGTATTGGGAGTTAAGCCCTTTGAATGGTGATAAGGTCCTTTATAAGTCATTGGTAAGATAGAGTTATATATAGGAGGATGTGTTTTTGTCAGAGTAGATTTGCTATATAATCAGTTTTGCCTTCATCTGCCTCATTAACCTCCTTCACTCTTTCACCATATGCTATAGAATGAATGATACACAGAATGTCATTTTCTAGATGTTGAACCCTTGGTTTTTAACTCCCCATTATTTTCCCCAGAGCCTAGAGAAATAAATTTATTATTTTTCTTATAATTCACTTGATTTAAGATATTCTTTCATCACAACCTAATGATAGTAGGTAAAATGTGTGATTTAATCCTAGTTTGCACTTATTTTGAAGCTCTATTTCTATTCATTTATTTTGAGAAGCCCAGGTACATAAGTGTGGAATGAAATGCAAATATGAGTTAACAATTCTAGTTTGATGGTGGAATTTTCTTGGTGACCTTAAAAAGATAATTAAACACTATAATAGCCTTTCATCTAAAAAGTGAGGGTTTTAATATATATTTACATTGGTTGATTTAAGCTAAGGATAAAGAAATAAAAAGCACATACATGTATTACACAAGGCAAAAAGGACAAAATGTTATACTAAGACTAAATAAGTGTGTGGGGGGGGGGGCGGGGTGATAAAGACTGACCCCAGTGCCTGTATTCAGCACTTCCAAAGTTTGGAGTTTTGTTTTGTTATCCTTTTATTCTCTCATTTCTCCCTAAGAATATTTTTCTTGAAACAATACTTTACCTGAAACTTTGATATATAAAAGTAAAGCAACTCTGGTTAAAACCAAATGGGAGTGGAGAGTCTACGTAGCAGCTAACAGTGGATCCTAAAAATTAGTGACTTATGGATTGCAACTGAGTAGTTGGCTGCAAATAAAGTTCTTCCACGCATGTACAGTGAAACCTGTCTTCATATTTCTGTAATCCATGGTGCTTTGGGAGAAATGCTGTTCATTGTTTAAGGCCTACTAGAAAATGACAAAAATTTACATTTGGGTTTTTCAGTTTTCCATAGGAGCTCTGGCTTATCACAAATCTTGCCACGTTTGATTTTGATTGTCACAGACAGGCTTCTTTGTCTAATTTTTAAAATGTTTTCCTTTACATAAGAATCAGAAAAATAATACTTTCAGCCTTTCTCTTATTCACTTGTCCTAACAAATCAAAATATTGAGGGTGTTTTTATTTCCTGCTGAAATTCACCTACATGCAGTGAAGTTCCCTCTAGGACTATAGCTCAACATCAATTGAGTGTGTTACACATAGCACATTTAGTAGTATTGCTGCTACAGCTTTCCTACAATTCTGTGTGTGCACTACTTTTAGGGATTGCAATATAACCTCTACTCTAGCAGACATTTTTGAGGCATCCTCATACTCATGTAGGCATTCATCAGGAAGTCTTATACTACAGAAAGAAAGACAGCTTTGGCACATTTTCCGTGTAAAACTTTCACCATGATTTTCCATCTTGTCTGACAGCTCTGCCTTAATTCTGTGTCTTTTCAACCACAGCAAAAATGATATAATTGCTACTCCACTGAGAAGTCATGTTATTTCATAAGACATAGCTTATGATAAACTTATCTCTGATGTGCCTACACACTCCATTCGCAGAAAACTTAGTCTCAGATGCCTGCCTTACTACACACAAGTGCCATACAACTACTTTTTCCAAACTCTAATTGTTTCACATCTGAGACTGATCACCAATCTATTGTGTTACTTTTCTTGGGACTGTATGAGAAAAATGCCCAATCATGTCACATAGGGCACTGATGACACACAAGATAGTCAAGCCTAGATTAGTGATCCAATAAGTTTTTGTGGAGTTGCTTAGAGTAAGTGACACAAGTGTATGCAATTCAAAGGCAGTTATACCAACAAAATGTTCTGCCACAGCCCAGGATGCCTAAGGAAAAGTACATTACTAAATCCTTCACCAAAGTCATCTTCTACCTCTTATTATGGTGCTGTCAAGATAACGTGCAGATGTAGCAGGATTATTAAAACCTAAGGGACAAGAAAGTGTATGGTGTTGGGCTATCAATCATGGTTCTGATTACACTCCTCTTTTTTTTTTAAGTTTAGAGTCAAACACAAATCTCTTTATTAAAGAATGGAATAAAGAATTAAAGCACATGCATTCTCTTTCACAAACCAGTGAATGTTTCAGAAGAACAGCAGCAACTCCCATGGAGACAACATTTATCAATGAACAAAAATGGTTTCACACGCAATGTCTCAACTGGGTAGCCAAGGCTACCTTAAACTTGGACCAGGCTCGTAAGCACCTGTATTTTACAGCAAAGAACACAGAAGCATTGATGAAATGGCCAGTTGTTTTTACAAAAGTATTTGCCACTCAACATTAAAAACAAAACAAAACAAAGAAACAAAAAAACATAAAACCGAAACCAACGCCCTGATGGAATTTGAAAAGTTTGTCAGCATTGTTCTGTACTAAATGTTTTGTTGTGCATTCCATAGTGTTCCTCTTGTTTGGTTCTATGATGGCTTATGTTCTTTTAAACAAGACTTAGCAATTTTTAAAAGACTTAACAGTTAGTTCAAATTCCTAACCACATATTCCAAAACCAAGCATCTAGCCAGTCCTCGGCTAGTTCATGCGAATGGCGTCCTTTAGTCCATAAGTCCCAACTCTCTTTCCTCTGAGATCTTTGTACAAGCACAACCATTTCCAGTGGATTGCAAGACCATTGCTATTGCTCTCCTGATAATTCTAAAGTGTGTCAGCTGCCCAAAATGTGATGGAAGTGGGCGTGTGGGAAGAACAGGATTTTAGCCTGTAAGAACATGTGTCCTAATGTAGAAACGTACTCATACTTTCAGAAGTGACACTGTTTATCTTCATATGAGTGAAATTTGGTCCCACAAGTGCAGTTCTAATTCTTTTGCTGGAGATGGCACAGAAAAGTCAGGTTTCAGTCCTGTTTACCAGATGACACCAGGATGTTCAAGGGAGTCCTGACGCAGGAAAGATTTAAATATTAGTTCAAGGCAAACTCCCACATTTTAAAAATCCTCTTCTTTAGACAGCGTTTATTACATCTAGAAAGTCTACTGAATGAGAGGAAAGCTTAAAATACAATTTCTCATGCAGATAGCTTTTTAAATTATATCTATAAATAAATAATTAGGAGTCATCTTCTTCTTGGTTACTTATTCTTCCAGTGACTCACAATGTAGCTCAGACCTGACCTCTGCTTTCTCTTCTGAGCCAAATGGCATTGCCTTGTAAAGAGAAGACCTCAACCACAGCCTTTAAAAAGAAATCTGCCTGCCTTCTGCTCTATGAACTCTAAATGTATTGTATGCAGGAATATGAGTGTAGCACTATTCTAAGTACACTTTACTGATAATTCAATGCTGCCTCTAAATTTAATGCCTATTGTCTTTGCATCAAAAAGCTTTTTTTTTCTTTTTATGTTGTAAATTTGACTCTGAATTTCTTTTTTTTTTTAATTTTCATTTTTTGATACTTTATTTACAATTTCAAATGCTTCCCACTTTTGAGGTCTTCACTTTGGAAACCCCATATACCCTCCCCACTCCCACTGCCCCTGCCTCAATGAGGGTATTTCCTCACCCACCTACCTGCCCACACACACACTCCCGTCTTCCCACCTTGGCATTCCCCTATACTGGGGCCTCTAACACCCTCAGGCCCAAGGGCCTCTCCTCCCCCTGATGGCCAACAAAGCCCTCCTCTGCCACATATGTGGTCCGAACCATGGGTCCCTCCATGTGTATTCTTTAGTTGGTGACCCAGTCTCCAGGAGCACCATGGGGTCAGGCCATATGACACTGTTGCTCCCTCCATGGAGCAGCAAACACCAGGTGTTCAGTCCCTTCTCCAGCTCCTCCATCTGGGACCTCACACTCAGTCCAATGGTTACTGTGAAGTGAAACTTGGATATTCCCAACTTTTGGGCTAATATCCCCTTATCAGTGAGTACATACCATGTTTGTTCTTTTCTGACTGAGTTACCTCGCTCAGGATATTTTCAAGTTCTATCCATTTGCCTGCAAATTTCATGAAGTCATTGTTTTTAGTAACTGAGTAGTATTACATTGTATAAATATACCACATTTTCTGTATTCATTTTTCTGCTGAAGGATATCTGGGTTGTTTCCAGCTTCTGGCTATTATAAATATGGCTGCTATGAACATAGTGGAGCATGTGTTTTATTAAATGTTGGAGCATCTTCTGGATATATGCCCAGGAGTGGAATAGCTGGGTCCTCAGGTAGTGTTATGTCCATTTTTCTGAGGGTCCACTAAACTGATTTCCAGAGTGGCTGTACCAGCTTGCAATCCCACCAACAATGGAGGAGTGTTCCTCTTTCCCCACATCCTTGCCAGCATCTGCTGTCACCTGAGTTTTTGATTTTAGCCATTCTGACTGGTGTGAGGTGGAAATTCAGAGTTGTTTTCATTTGCATTTCCCTGATGACTAAGGATGTGGAACATTTCTTTAGGTGCTTCTCAGCCCTACGAATTTCCTCAGTTGAGTATTCTCTGTTTAGTTGTGTTCCCCATTTTTGGATAGGGTTATTTGGTTCTCTGGAGTGGAACTTCTTGAGTTCTTTAAATATATTGGATATTAGCCCTCTATCGGACGTAGGATTGGTAAAGATCTTTTCCCAATCTGTTGGTTGCCATTTTGTCCTATTGACAGTGTCCTTTGCCTTACAGAAGCTTTGCAATTTCATGAGGTGCCATTTGTAGATTCTTGATCTTAGAGCATAAGCCATTGATGTTCAATTTAGGAACTTTTCCCTTGTACCCATGTGTTTGACATTTTTCCCCACTTTCTCTTCTATTAGATTCAGTGTATCTGGTTTTATGTGGAGGTCCTTGATCCACTTGGACTTGAGATTTGTACAGGGAGACAGGAATGAATCAATTTCCATTCTCCTACATGTGGACTGCCAGTTGAACCAGCACCATTTGTTGAAAATGCTGTCTTTTTTCCACTGGATGGTTTTAGCTCCTTTGTCGAAAATCAAGTGACCATAAGTGTGTGGGTTCATTTCTTGGTCTTCAGCTCTATTCCATTGATCTACCTGCCTGTCACTGTACCAATATCATGCAGTTTTTTTTTTTGTTTTTTTTTGTTTGTTTTTGTTTTGTTTTTTTATCACTACTGCTCTGTAGTACAGCTTGAGGTCAGGGATACCAATTCCCCCAGAAGTCCTTTTGTTGTTGAGAATAGTTTTTGCTATCCTGGGTTTTTTGTTATTCCAAATGAATTTGAGAATTTCTCTTTCTAAGTCTGTGAAGAATTGAACTAGAATTTTGATGGGTATTGCATTGAATCTGTTAGATTGCTTTTGGCAGGATGGCCATTTTTACTATATTAATCCTGCCCATCCATGAGCATGGCAGATCTTTCCACCTTCTAAGGTCTTCTTCGATTTCTTTCTTCAGAGACTTGAAGTTCTTGTCATACAGATCTTTCACTTGTTTGGTTAGAGTCACACCAAGATACTTTATATAGTTTGTGACTATTGTGAAGGGTGTGATTTCCCTACTTTCTTTCTCAGCCTGTTTATTCTTCAAGTAAAGGAAGGCTACTGATTTGTTTGAGTTAATTTTATATCTGGCTACTTTGCTGAAGTTGTTTATCAGTTGTACCAGTTCTCTGGTGGAGTTTTTCAGGTCACTAAGTATATGATCATATCATCTGCAAATAGTGATATCTTGATTTCTTCCTTCCCAATTTGTATTCCTTTGATCTCCTTTTGTTGTCTAATTGCTCTAGCTAGAACTTCAGTTACTATATTGAATAGATAGGGAGAGAGAGAGGGCTGCCTTGTTTAGACCCTGGTTTTAGTGGGATTGCTTCGAGTTTCTCTCCATTTAGTTTGACGTTGGCTACTGGTTTGCTGTATATTGCTTTTACTATGTTTAGGTATGGGCCTTGAATTCCTGATCTTTCCAAGACTTTTATCATGAAGGGATGTTGATTTTTTTTTTATTTTTATTTTTAGTTTTTGATACTTTTTTTTACATTTCCAATATTTCCCCCTTTCTAGGTCTCCTCTTTGGAAACCCCCTATCCCCTCCCACTCTCTGCCTCTATGAGGGTATTCCAATGCCCACCCACCTTCCCATCTACTCCCATATTCCCACTTTGAAATTCCCCTTACTGGGGCCTCTAACACCCTCAGGCTCAAGGGGGTCTCCTCCCTCTGATGGCCAAAAAGAAGGCCCTCCTCTGCCACATATGTGGTCTGAACCACCGGTCCCTTGATGTGTATTCTTTGGTTGGTGGTCCAACCTCCAGGAGGACCGGGTGGGGGTCAGGCCAGTTGACACTGTTGCTCCCTCCATGGGACTGCAAACTCCCTCAGCTCCTTCAGTCCCTTCTCCCACTCCTCCATCTGGGACCTCACTCTCAGTCCAGCAGTTACTGTAAAGTGAAACTTGGGTATTCCGAACTTTTGTGAGTACATACCATGTTCATTCTTTTGTGACTGAGTTACCTCACTCAGGATGATATTTTCAAGTTCAATCCATTTGCCTGCAAATTTCATTAAGTCATTGTTTTTAATAGCTGAGTAGTACTCCATTATGTAAATGTACCCCATTTTCTGTATCCATTCCTCTGATGAGTGACACCTAGGTTGTTTCCAGCTTCTGGCTATTATAAATATGGCTGCTATGAACATAGTGGAGCATGTATCTTTGTTATATGTTAGAGCATCTTCTGGGTATATGCCCAGGAGGGGTATAGCTGGGTCCTCAGGTAGCATTATGTCCAGTTTTCTGAGGGTCCACCAAATTGATTTCCAGAGTGGTTGTACCAGTTAGAATGTTGAATTTTTTCAAATGCTTTTTCAGCATCTCATGAAATGACCATGTGGTTTTATTCTTTGAGTTTGTTTATGCAGTGGATTACATTGTTGTATTTCCCGGAATTGAACCATTCCTGCATCCCTGGAATGAAGTCTACTTAATCATGATGAATGATCCTTTTGATGTGTTCTTTGATTCGGTTTTTGAGAATTTTATTGAGTATTTTTGCACCGATATTCATAAAAGAAATTGGTCTGCAGTTTTCTTTCTTTGTTGGATCTTTCTGAGATTTTGGTATCAGTGTAACTGTGGCCTCATAAAAGGAATTGAGTAGTGTTCCTTCTGTTTCTATTTTGTGGAATAGATAGAAGAGTATTGGTATTAGGTCTTCTATGAAGGTCTGGTAGAATTCTGCAGTGAACCCACCTGGGCCTGGACTTTTTTTGGTTGGGAGACTTTGAATGACTGCTTCTATTTCTTTAGGCATTATGGAACTGTTTAGATGGCTTCTCTGATCCTGACTTAACTTTGGTATTTGGTATCTGTCTAAAAAATTGTACATTTCATCCAAATTTTCCAATTATGTTGAGTACAGGCTTTTGTAGTAGGATCTGATGATTTTTTGAATTTCCTCAGAATCTGTTGTTATGTCTCCCTTTTCATTTCTAATTTTGTTAATTTGGATTCTGTCTCTGTGCCCTCTGGTTAGTCTGGCTAAGGGTTTATCTATCTTGCTGATTTTCTCAAAGAACCAGCTCCTGGTTTTGTTGATTCTTTGTATAGTTCTTTTTGTTTCTACTTGGTTGATTTCAGCCCTGAGTTTGATTATTTCCTGCGTTCTACTCCTCTTTGGAGTATTAGCTTCTTTTTGTTCTAGATCTTTCAGGCGTGCTGTTAAGCTGTTAGTGTATGCTCTCTCCAGTTTCTTTTTGGAGGCCCTCAAAGCTATGAGTTTTCCTCTTAACACTGTTTTCATTTTGTCCCATAAATTTGGGTATGTTTTGCTTTCATTTTCATTAAATTCTAGGAAGTCTTTAATTTCTATCTTTATTTCTTTTTTGGCCAGGTTATCATTGAGAAGGCATTGTGTAGCTTCCATATGCATATGGGCTTTCTGTTGTTGTTTTTGCCATTGAAGACCAGCCTTAATCCATAGTGATCTGATAGGAGTCATGGGATTATTTCAATTCTCTTATATCTCTTGAGGTTTGTTTCTTGATTAATTATATGGTCAATTTAGGAGAAGGTACCATGAGATGCTGAGAAGAAGGTATATCTTTTTGATTTAGGATGAAATGTTCTATAGATATATGTTAAATCCATTTGGTTCATAACATCTGTTAGTTTCACTGTGTCTCTGTTTAGTTTGTGTTTCCAAGATCTGTCCATTGATGATAATGGGGTGTTGAAGTCTCCTACTATTATTGTGTGAGGTGCAATATGTGCTTTGAGCTTTAGTAAGGTTTCTTTTATGAATGTGGGTGCCCTTGCATTTGGAGCATAGATGTTCCAAATTGAGAGTTCTTGGTAGATTTTTCCTTCTCTTTTTTGATGCCTCTTGGGTGAAAGTCGATTTTATCCGACATTAGGATAGATACTCCAGCCTGTTTCTTGGGAACACTTGCCTGGAAAATAGTTTTTCAGCCCTTTACTCTGAGGTAGTGTTTGTCTTTATCATGGAGGTGCGTTTCCTGAATGCAGCAAAATGCTGGATCCTCTTTATGGATCCAGTCTGTCAGTCTATGTCTTTTTATTGGGGAATTGAGTCCATTGATGTTAAGAGATATTAAGGAATAGTGATTGTTTGTTCCTGTTATGTTGATGTTATTTTTATGTTTGTGAGGCTATCTTCTTTTGAGTTTGTTGAAAGATTACTTTCTTGCTTTTTGTAGCGTGTAGTTTCTCTCCTTGAGTTGACGTTTTCCATCTATTATCCTTTGTAAGGCTGGGTTTGTGGAAACATATTGTGTAAATTTGGTTTTGTCATGGAATATCTTGGTTTCAACATCTATGGTAATTGAGAGTTTTGCTGGGTATAGCAGCCTGGGCTGGCACTTGTGTTCTCTTAGGGTCTGTATTAGTTCTGTCCAGGATCTTCTAGCTTTCATAGTCTCTGGTGAGAAGTCTGGTGTAATTCTGATAGGTCTGCCTTTATATGTTACTTGACCTTTTTCCCTTACGGCTTTTAATATTCCTTCCTTGTTTTGTGTATTGGTGTTTTCACTATAATTGATGGGAGGAATTTTTTTTCTGGTCCAATCTACTTCGAGTTCTGTATGCTTCTTGTATATTTATGCTAATCTCTTTCTGTAGGATAGGGGAATTTTCTTCTATAATTTTGTTGAAGATATTTGCTGGCCCTTTAAGTAGAGATTCTTCACTCTCTTCTATAACTATTATCCTTAGGTTCTGTCTTCTCATTGTGTTCTGGATTTCATGGATGTTTTGGGTTAGGAGATATTTGCATTTTGCATTTTCTTTGACTGTTGTGTCAATGTTTTCTATGGTATCTTCCACACCTGAGATTCTCTCTTCTATCTCTTGTATTTTGTTGGTGATTCTTGCATCAATGACTCCTGATCTCTTTCCTAGGTTTTCTAACTCCAGGGTTGTCTCCCTTTGTGATTTCTTTATTGTTTCTATAACTATTTTTAGTTCCTGGATGGTTTTGTTCATTTCCTTCATCTGTTTGATTGTGTTTTCCTGTAATTCTGCCTGTTTGTTTGTGCTTTCCTGTAATTCTTTAATGTATTTTTGTGTTTACTCTTTAAGGGCTTCTAGTTCTTTACCTGTGTTCTCTTGTATTTCTTTAAGGGAGTTATTAATTTTCTTCTTAAAATCTTCTATCATCATCATGAGATGTGATTTTAAATCTGAGTCTTGCTTTTCTGGTGTGTTGGGGTATCCAGGGCTTCCTGTGGTGGGAGAGCTGGGTTCTGATGATGCCAAGTAGCCTTGGTTTCTGTTCCTTATGTTCTTGCCCTTGCCTTTCACCATCTGGTTAACTCTGGTGTTAGCTGGTCTTATTCTCTCTGGCTGTGGCTTGTCCCTCCTGCAAGCCTCTGTGTCAATACTCCTTGAAGACCAGCTCTCTCTGAGAGGAATTTGGGTTTGGAGAGCTGTGGCACAGGGTCAGCTCTGGGGTGCAGACAGAAACCAGAAAGATCTTGTCCCCAGCTGTCCCTTGGTTCTTGTGTCTTGATGGCTCTGCAAGGGTCCTTCTTGATCCTTTGAATTTGAACAGAAGTAGTGATCTTGCCTGTGCTTGAAGGTGTTTCGGCACTCCTAGGATACCAGCTCTTTCCTGGCACTATTTGAGTATGGAGTCCTGTGTCACAGGATCATCTGCCTGGCCACAGAAAGAAACTGGAAGACCACTCCTCAGTCACTGTGTACTGGGATTCCAGGTGGATCCCTCTGAGCAGACAGGCTTGCCCACACTCCTGACTTTCTCCCGGCACTATTTGGCTATGGAACCCTAGAGGCCCAGGCAGAGGTCTCTAGCCACAGATGGAAACCACAAGGCTCCTTCCCCCGGCTGTTCCTCAGTCCCTGTATCTCAAGGATTCCGGGCAAGTCCCCCTGAGCAGTGGTGCTCCTCGTACCCTCTCTCACGGGCTTTTCCACACTCCTGGGAGTCTAGCTTTCTCCCAGCCCTATTTGGCTATGGAGCCCTGTGGCACAGGCTTAGGTCCCCATCCACAGATGGAAACTGGAAGACTTCTGTCCCAGGCTTTTCCACAATCCCTGTGTCATGAGGATTCTGGGGGGGTTCCTGCTGAGCAGTGGTGCTTGTCTTAACCCCACTCACGGCTTTCCCACACTCCTGTGAGGGTTGATTTCTCCTGGCACTATTAGGCTATGGAGCCCTGGTGGCCCAGGTGAGGTCTCCCTCCACAGATGGAAACCAGATGACTCCTGTCCCAGGTTTTTCCTCAGTCCCTGTGTCCCGAGTGCCCGAGAGGCTAGCTTTCTCCAAGTGCTATTTGGCAATGGAGCCCTGGTGGCCCAGGCAGAGGTCTCCCCACCACAGATGGAAACCAGAAGGTTCCTGTCCCCAGGCTTTTCCTCAGTCCCTGTGTCCTGAGGATTCCAGGTGGGTCCCACTGAGCAGTGGCACTTGTCTTAACCCCAAGCACAGCTTTTCCACACTCTTGGGAGGGTAGCTTTCTCCTGGCCCTATTTGGCTATGGAGCCCTGGTAGCTGAGGCAGAGGTCTCCCGCCACAGATGGATCCCGGAAGGCTCCTGTGACACTCCTTCCTTCTCTTTTTATGAGGAAATATTAATGAATGGTCTTAAAATGATTATTTTTTCAGGTGATCACAACTGCTTTGATATAAAGATGATAGTAGTTACATTGTGCTCAGAGGAAACAGTTCCAACACAAAACAGTTGTTTGTTTTTTTAATTTTTTTCTTTTATTGGATATTTGCTTTACTTACATTTCAAATGTTATCCACTTTCCTGGTTTCCCCTCTGGAAACCTTCTATCCCATTCCCCCTCCCCCTGCTTCTATGAGGGTGCTCCCCCACCCACCCACCAAATCCTGCCTCCCTGCACTGGCATTCCCCTACTCTGGGGCATTGAGCCTTCACAGGACTAAGGGTTTCTCCTCCCATTGATGCCAGACAATACCATCCTCTGCTACATGTGCTGCTGGAGCCATGGGTACCACCTGTGTACTCATTGGTTGATGGTATAGTCTCTGGGAGCTTTGGGGATTCTGATTGGTTGATATTAGTGTTCTTCCTATGGAGTTGCAAACTACTTCAGCTCCTTCAGTTCTTTCTCTAACTCCACCATTGGAGACCCTGTGCTCAGTCCAATGTTTAGCTGTGACCATCAGCCTCTGTATTTGTCAGGCTCTGGCAGTGCCTCTCAGGAGACAGCTATTTCAGGCTCCTCTCAGCAAGCATTTCTTGGCATCCACAATAGTATCTGGGTTTGGTGACTGTATACAAGATGGATCCCGAGGTGAGTCAGTCTCTGGATGTACTTTCCTTCAGTCTCTGCTCTATACTTTGTCTCCATATTCTCTCCTGTGCGTATTTTGCTCATCCATCTAAGAAGGACCAAAGCATCCACACTTTGCTTTTCCTTCTTTTTGAGCTTCATGTGGTATGCGAATTATACCTTGGGTATTCCGAAGTTTTGGGCTAATATCCACTTATCAGTGAGCGTATATCATGTGTGTTCCTTTGTGACTTGGTTACCTCACTCAGGATGATAATTTCTAGTTCCATCCATTTGCCTGTGAATTTCATGAAGTCATTTTTTGTAATAGCTGAGTAGTACTCCATTGTGAAAATGTACCACATTTTCTGTATCCATTCCTCTGTTGATGGACATCTGGGTTCTCTCCAGCTTCTGGCTATTATAAATAAGGCTGCAATGAACATAGCAGAGCATGTGTCCTTGTTATGTTTTGGAGCACCTATTGAATATATGCCCAGGAGTGGTATATCTGGGTCCTCAGTTTGTACTATGTTCAATTTTCTGAGGAACCAACAGATTAATTTCCAGAATGGTTGTATCAGCTTACAATCCCATGAACAATGGAGGAGTGTTACTCTTTCTCCACATCTTCGCCAGCAACTGCTGTCACCTGAGTTTTTGATCTTAGCCATTCTGATTAGTGTGAGGTGGAATCTCAGGAGTGTTTTGATTTGCATTTCCTTGATGACTAAGGATGTGGAACATTTCTTTAGGTGCTTCTCAGTCATTCAGAATTCCTCAGTTGAGTATTCTCTATTTTGCACTGTACACAATTTTTAATAGGGTTATTTGGTTCTCTGGAGGCTAGCTTCTTGAGTTCTTTGTACGTTTTGTATATTAGCCCTCTATCAGATATAGGATTGGTAAAGATCTTTTCCCAATCTATTGATTGCCATTTTGTCCTATTGACAGTGTCCTTTGACTTACAGAAGCTTTGCAATTTCATGATGTCCCATTTGTCTATGGTTTATCTTAGAGCATAAGCCATTGGTGTTCTGTTCAGGAACTTTTCCCCTCTGCCCAAGTGTTTGAGGCTCTACCCTACTTTCTCTTCTATTAGTTTCAGTGTATCTGGTTTTATGTGGAGGTCCTTGATCCACTTTGCCTTGAGCTTTGTACAAGGAGATAAGAATGGATCAATTTCCATTCTTCTGCATCCTGACTTCCAGTTGAACCAGCACCATTTGTTGAAAATGCTGTCTTTTTTCCACTGGATGGTTTTAGCACATTTGTCAAAGATAAATTGACCATAGGTGTGTGGGTTCATTTCTGGGCCTTCAATTCTATTCCATTTTTATCACTATTGCTTTGTAATACAGCTTGACGTCAGGGATGCTGATTCCCCCAGAAGTCCATATATTTTTGAGAATAGTTGTCACTATCCTGGGTTTTTTATTGTTCCAAATGTGTTTGCAAATTGCTCTAAGTCTATGAAGAATTGAGTTGGAATTTTCATGCAGATTGCATTGAATCTGTATATTATTTTAGACAAGTTGGCCATTTTTACTATATTAATCCTGCCAGTTCATGAGCTTGGGAGAGCTTTCCATCTTCTGAGGTCTTCTTTGATTTCTTTTTTCAGAGACTTGAAGTTCTTGTCATACAGATCTTTCACTTGCTTGGTTAGAGTCACACCAAGGCACTTCATATTATTTGTGACTATTGTGAAGGATGTCATTTCTTTAATTTCTTTCTCAGCCTGTTTATCTTTTGACTAGAGGAAGGCTACTGAATTGTTTGAGTTAATTTTATATCTGGCCACTTTGCTGAAGTTGTTTATCAGTTTTAAGACTTCTGTGGTGGAAATTTTGGGGTCATTTAAGTATACAATCATATAATCTTCAAAAAGTGATATTTTGATTTCTTCCTTTCCAATTTGTATCCCTTTGACATCCTTTGTTGTTTAATTGCTCTAGTTAGAACTAGCACTATATTAAGTAGATAGGGATAGAGTTATCAGCCTTGTCTATTCATTGATTTTAGGGGGATAGCTTCAACTTTCTATCCAATTAGTTATCTGTTGTTTACTGGTTGGCTGTATGTTGCTTTAACTATATTTAGGTATGAGCCATGAATTCGTTATCTTTCCAAGACTTTTACCATGAAGGGGTGTTGAATTCTGTCAAATTGTTCCTCTGTATCTAATGAGATGATCATGTGGTGTTTTTTCATTAAGTTTTTTTATATAATGTATTACTTTGATGGATTTTCATATATTGAACCATTCCTGTATCCCTGGGATGAAGCCTAGTGATCGTGATGGACAAGCATTTTGATGTGTTCTTGGATTCAGTTTGGGAGAATTTTATTGAATATTTTTGCATTCATATTCATAAAGGAAATAGGTCTGAAGTTCTCTTTCTTTGTTGGATCTTTGTGTGGTTTAGTTATCAGTAGAATTTTGGATTCATATAATGAATTGTACACTGTTTTTTCTGTTTCTCTTTTGTGGAATAGTTTGAGAAGTATTGGTATTAGGTCTTCTTTGAAGATCTGATAGAATTCTTCACTAAACCCTTCCGGTCCTGGGCTTTTTTTTTTTTGTTCGGAGACATTTAATGACTGCTTCTATTTCTTTAGAGGATATGGGGCTGTTTAGATGGTTTATCTGATCCTGTTTTAACTTTGGCACCAGGTATCTGTCTAGAAAATTGTGCATTTCATCCAGATTTTCCAGTTTTGTTGAATATAGGCTTTTGTGGTGAGATCTGATGATTTGTTTTTAATTTCCTCAGTTTCTGCTGTTATGACTCCCTTTTCATTTCTGATTTTGTTAGTTTGGATATTGTCTCTGTGCCCTCTGTTTAGTCTGGCTAAGGGTTTGTCTATCTTGTTGATTTTCTCAAAGAACCAGCTCCTGGTTTTGCTGATCCTTTGTATAGTTCTCTTTGTTTCTACTTGGTTGATTTCAGCCCTGAGTTTGATATTCTCCTGCTGTCTACTCCTCTTGGGTGTATTTCCTTTTTTTTATTCTAGATTTTTTTTTTGGAGGCAGTTAGAGCTATGAGTTTTCCACTTAGCATTTCTTTCACTGTGTCCCATAAGTTTTGGTATGTTTTACCTTCATTTTCAATTAATTTTTAAAAGTCTTTAATTTCTTTCTTTATTTCTTCCTTGACCAAGTTATCATTGAGTAGAGCGTTGTTCAGCTTCTTTGTGTATGTGGACTTTCTAATGTTTTTGTTGTTATTGAAGACCAACCCCAGTCCATGGTGATCTGATAGGATATTTGGGGTTAATTCAATCTTCTTGTAGCTGTTGAGGCCTGTTTTGTGACCAATTATATGGTCAATTTTGGAGAAGGTTCCATGAGGTGCTGAGAAGATGGTATACACCTTTGATTTGGGATGAAACGTTCTATAGTTATCTGTTATATCCGTTTGGTTCATAACTTCTGGTAGTTTCACTGTGTCACTGTTTAGTTTCTGTTTCAATGATTTGTCCATTGCTGAAAGTGTGGTGTTGAAGTCTCCCATTATTATTGTGTGAGGTACAATGTGTGCTTCGAGCTTTAGTAAAGTTCCTTTCATGAATGTGGCTGCCCTTGCATTTGGAGCATAGATGTTCAGAACTGAGCATTCATCTTAGTAAAGTTTTCCTTCGATGAGTATGAAGTGTTGTTCCTTATCTTTTTTTTTTGATAACTTTTAGTTGCAAGTCTATTTTATTGAATATTAGAATGGCTATTCTAGCTTGTTTCTTGGGACCATTTGCTTGGAAAATTTTTTTCCAGCCTTATACTCTGAGGTATTGTCTGTCTTTTTCACTGAGGTGTGTTTCCTGTATACAACAAAATGCTAGTTCTTGTTTAAGCATCCAGTTTGTTAGTCTATGTCTTTTTATTGGGGGAATTGAGTCCATTGATGGTAAGAGATGTTAAGGAACAGTGATTGCTGCTTCATGTTATTTTTGTTGTTAGAGGAAGAATTATGTTTGTGTGGCTATCTTTGGGTTTGTTGAAAGAAGATTACTTTCTTGCTTTTTCTAGGGTGTGGTTTCCCTCCTTGTGTTGGAATTTTCCATCTATTATCCTCTGTAGAGCTGGATTTGTGGAAAAATATTGTGTAAATTTGGTTTTGTGATGGAATGTCTTGGTTTCTCCATCTATGTTAATTGAGAGTTTGCTGGATATAGTATCCTGTGCTGGCATTTGTGTTCTCTTAGTGTCTGTATGATATCTGCTCTGGATCTTATGCCTTTGAGACTCTCTGGTGAGAAATCTGGTGTAATTCAGATAGATCTGCCTTTATATGTTACTTAGCCTTTTTCCCTTACTGCTTTTAGTATTCTTTCTTTGTTTTGTTCATTTGGTGTTTTAATTATTATGTGACAGAAGAAGCTTCTTTTCTGGTCCAATATATTTGGAGTTCTGTAGACTTCTTGTATATTCGTGGGCATCTCTTTCTTTAGGCTAGGGAAGTTTTCTTCTATAACTGTGTTGAAGATATTTACTGGCCCTTTAAATTGGGAATCTTCACTCTCTTCTATACCTATTATCCTTAGGTTTGGTCTTCTCATTGTGTCCTGGATCTCCTGGATGCTTTGGGTTAGGAGCTTTTTGCATTTTGCATTTTCTTTGACTGTTGTGTCAAAGTTTTCTATGGTATCTTCTGCACCTCAGATTCTCTGTTCTATCTCTTGCATTCTGTTGGTGATATTTGCATCCATGACACCTGATTACTTTCCTAGGTTTTCTATTTCTAGGGTGGTCTTCCTTTGTGATTTCTTTATTGTTTCTATTTCCATTTTTAGATCCTGGATGGTTTTATTCAATTCCTTCATCTGTTTGGTTGTGTTTTCCTGTAATTCTTTAAGGGATTTTTGTGTATCCTCTTTAAGGGCTCCTACCTTTTTACCTGTGTTCTCCTATATTTCTTTATGGGAGTTATTTATATCCTTCTTAAAGTCCTCTATCATCATCATGAGATGTGATTTTTCAATCCAAATCTTGCTTTTCTTGTGTACATCACACAGGACTTGCTGTAGTGGGAGAACTGGGTTCTAATGATGCCAAGTAGCCTTGGTTTCTGTTTGCCTATGTTTTTCAGCTTGCCTCTTGCTATCGTGTCTCCAGTGCTATTTGCCCTTGCTGTCCCTGACTGTGATCCTGACTGTTTCAGAACTCCTCAAAGTCCAGCTGTCTATGTGATCCTGTGATTCTGGGATCCTGTGATTCTGAGATCCTGGGTGGGTCAGAGCTCCTGGGAGTCAAGCTGCCTCTGGGATCCTGAAATCCTGGTGTGACCAAGCTCCTGAGATCCTCTTGTGTGAGAGCTCCCATGAGTCAAGTTTTCTCTGGGTGTTACAGGGTGGGTGGGGCACCAGAGCCCTGCATCTGCTCTGGGCATAGGTGCAAGCTTGAAGGTACCTGTGCCTCTAGTTGAACAGAGGTTTGTGTTTCCCTGGTTTCTGTGGGGTTCCCAGTTAAGCTGGGTGTTGCAAAAGATGTTGTGGCGTCAAATGTGATCTTGAGTGTGTCAGAGCTCCAGTGCTCCTGGGTGTGTCTGATCTCCTGGGAGTCGAGCTTCTTCTGTGATCTTGTGATCCTGTGATCCCGGATGTTCCAGAGCACCTGGGGTTTGTTCTCCCTCTAGGTGTTGTAAGAGTGTGTGCAGAGCCAGCACCCCAGGTCTGCTCCCAGTGCAGGTTCAAACGGGATGGAACTCAGTTGTTTCTTAACAGATACTTTAGGTGCCAGTTAATCCTAACCATGCATTTTTTCAAATACTCAGACATACATAGCCAGTCTGTGAGGTTGTCTTGTTTCTAATGTTTTTATGAAATATGTGGAGAAACTTGCTAAGAAAAGATTCAGTACATGGATCACCATGTGAACAATTTTGGTTTATCCATAAAAGTTCAGATGATGAAGGAAGTAAAGTTTCTAAACATAGTGTGATAATTTTCACTTGAATCTGCTTGAAAAGCACCAAATTTTTCATTGAGATTAACACAATATTAATATTTAGAGAGTTAAAGTACTCCTAGTAATAGGTTTAGACTGTAAACACTTCCTAGATGATTATGATTAACAATATTTGCTGTCATCCTCTCAGGTGAATAGATTCAGTACTGAGAAGTGTGTTGGAGTAACAAAATAATTAATAAAACCCATGAGGCTGGAGATGGTGACAACAACTATTTATAAATGACTTTTGAAGTTTATTTCAACATGTTTTAAAAATAAATTTATTTATTTATTTATTCTTTTATTTACATCCTGCTTCTTGCTTCCTTCCTGTCACCCCTCCCACAATCCTTCCTCCATCCACCCTCCCCTTCTCCTCTGAGCATGGGGGAGAACCCTGGGTATCCCCCTACCCTGACCAGATGGCCATGAGATTAAATAGAAATCTGAAACTGACTGGGTGAGGTGTTGGATGGTAGGGAGCATCTCCAGGAAGAGATGGAGACCTGGGATAGGGGAAGTGCCCATAAATCAATGGGAGTATCCTTAACTGTGAATCACAGCATTGGGGATATGGAATCTGAAGCGCCCACCTCCTGTGGCCAGGCAGTAACCCCCAGGGAGTGACAAGAATACCAACCTACCCACTAAACTTTCCACCCAAAACTTATCCTGTCTACAAGAAATGCAGAGACTGGGAATGTGGCAGAGACTGAGGGAATTGCCAATCAGTAACCAGCCCAACTTGAGACCTATATCATGGTCAAGCACCAATGTCTGACACTATTAATGATATTCTATTATGCTTGCGGACAGGAGTTTTGCATGGCTGTCATCTGAGAGGCTCCACTCACCAACTTACTCAGACAGATGCAGACACCTACGGTCAAATAGAGGATTTAGCTTGGAGATTCTTATGGAGGAATGGGGGAAGATTGCAGTCCCTAGGGTGTTAGGATCTCCACAGGAAGACAAACAGAATCAACTAACTTGGACACTTGGGGCTCTCAGAGACTGAACCACCAACCAAAGAGCATACACAGACTGGGCCTAGGCCTCCCCTAACATTTGTAACAGATGTGCAGCTTGGTCTTCATGTGGGCCCCAAACAACTGGAGCAGGGGTTATCACAAAAGCTGTTGCCTATATGTGGGATATATTCTTCTAGCTGAGCTGCCTTATCTGTTCCAGTGGGAGAGGAAGTGCTTAACTTCACAGAAACTTACTTCAACATTTTATATGTATGTAAGCAGGGAGTGGCAGTATATTTAAATGGATACGAGCTTATAAATCAAGATATTATAATCCGTGTATCAATAAGAAGGTAAATCTAGGAGAAGAAATAGAGTAGCCAGCACAATCAAACTATGAGATCTTGTCTTCCTGGGACTCCTGATCTATTTTATTTAAGATGGAGACATATAGAGAAAAAATACCTAACATTTTAAAGAAGAAATTCCTGAAGAGGTATAAATCACTTTCACATATTTTTAGACCAAATTTTGACCACATAATTATACCTAACTGTGAGAGAAACTATAGAATATAGAATAATTGTGTGATAATGTGGGTAAACAGTTTCATTTGGTAGAAAGCAATCCAATGCTCATTGTAACATTGTCCTTAACACTTTCCACATGCCATCTAGGTTAATCATTCTATAACCTTTATAAGGAATGTGTAACCACTACTTCCATATAATACATGATGAAGCTGGGAAGATTCAAAGGCAATGAAGCAAGATCATTTAGCTAATACATCACAAACTTGAGGTTCAAGCCAAGAAATCAGGGACAAGTCTGAGATATAGGGTTGATCTCATCCAACATTTTTAGAATTAGTTTGATTGCTTCTATAAAACTGTTTCTGGGATTTTAATAGAAAATGCATGAAATCTATCAGAGAATTGACATCTTTATTATTTAGATGTTTTCTTTCTCTTATTTACTTTTAGTTTGATTTGATACTTAAGAAATATATTTCATATGTTCTTGACTCTCAGTTTTTATAGCACAGTAATGTGTGTTGTGTATTAGGGAGTATTTTGTCATAGCTTATAAATCATATTCTGCTATTGCCAGACAAAATGATCTCAATATGTCAGTAATTTTATTCCCATATTTCTTTGTCAAACTTTTCCATTAGTTGCTGAGAGGGAGCTTAAAGTACACCATTATAGTTGTGAGTTTGTCTATTTCGTTTTTCAGGTCTGTCAGGTTTTACTTTATCTATTTTGAGGGTCTGTTGTTTGATGTGTATATATTTTTAATGACTATATCTGCTTGTCCACCAATAGTTTTACCTTTTTATTATTATGCAATGGCTTCCTTTGTGTTTAGTCATTTTCTTTTCTCTGAATGAAAGGTACTGTTTTAGTGTAACTATTCATTAGGGAATAACATGACATGACAGTTATGATTGTGTGACACAGAATACTGTGCTCACCTATAGAACACTGGCTCTGTAATCATAGCAATAAAATCAGAGGAATAACTGAGTGAGAACTAAATCTATGGCAATGGTTATGTAGCTTTTAACATTTTTGTAGTAGAAGAAAATTCAAAAGCATCAAGCACATACTCTGGGATTGCACAACTTCTCCTTGCCTCTCAGGTGTAGATGGTTTAGAGATTTTGGAGTAGGAAGGGGGATGCTAACAGAGGACAGGTCTTCAGTGATGATGATGAGATAGTCACCCATACAAGGATGGAACTCCTAAATTGGGATATACTATTAAATTAAGACCAAAAAATTCAGAGGCTCACAAGGCTAGGCTTGAATGGAATCATTGCTTTGTTTTATTGTCAGTGCACTGAGGTGAATTGATGTTTGTTTACTCCAGGAAAAGTAGATATTACCAGATAATGTTAGATACTAAACCAGTCCTGACTTGCTATATAACTGATGTACATTAAATATACCTAAGCACATTCAGACCCATTCAATTTACTTGTGTTTTTGTTTTAAAGAGTATTTTGTATAAAAAACAAGTGGGCTATCTTTTTAAAGACATTCCATCAGTCTTGGTCTTTCTGATTAGGATATGTAGGCCATTTACATTTGATATAATTGTTTATATATGTTGGAATTAGTCAGCCTTTTTGTGGTGCTAGGGATTAAATTCATGGCAATGTATATGCAAAGAAAATACTCTATCACTGAGTTACACCACAAACCTCATGTCGGTGTCTTTATTGTTTCTTCTATTGTCTTTTTTTTTGTTATTTTAACACTTTTAAAATGGCTTATTGATAGTAGTCTTTCTTGTTTCAGTGTGATATTGTTTTATAGATTTTGTAGTGGATATTGTCAGTACTTCTGCAAGTATTATCAGCAGGTTTATATTAGCTAGGATTGATATTTTAAACCTTTCAACCAAGTGTGGAACTCTTTCATTTAGGTCTAATAACACTATCGCTATCCATGGAGTACCAGACAATATCACTTTTGTTGAAACCACTATTGCATTATTGTTTATTAATTTATATGGTGAAAATAATCTAATGTCTGGACAAAATTTCTATGGCTATGCTAGTGTGAATTCTTTCCAGATACCCTAAATATTTTTAAAATGTCATTCTTAATATGGTTGAAATTTTTCCTTGGTTTTCTTTTATCTGATTATATCGTTTTCTCTTAGTATTAGAGAATATTTTCCCTTTGCTTTTTAAAATAATATTTGTATCATTTATTTAAGAATTTCATAGAGTATGCTATTATTATATTCACTCCCTCCCCTGTCTGCATTGCATCTAAATTGTGTGGCCAAATTCATTTTGTGTAAAGCCTACCTTGAAGTAAGGTCTACTTATTAGGGGACACATTGTTTTTGTTGGTGGTGTTTTTCTTATTTTTATTTAATTTCTCACATAATATATCAGTTTCACCTTAACCAAGAAGCTATTATAATTGACCCCTTCTGGAAAAAAGAAAATCAGTATTCTCAAATGAACTGCTACTGGGTATATTGACCACAGTCCAGTACAAGCCATATACTCAGTAATAGTTGCTTAACACAAAAAGGGAACACATTTTGAAAGAAAAGTGACTATTGTACTTCTGCTCAGCTAGGGGTGGGACATCATTTCTAACTCTACTTTCTATGCTCAGCTTTGATCTGGTTTGCGCTTCTACATTGCTTGTTTGTGCTGCCACTATCACTATGAGGCTTTATGTGCAGCTGCCCTGCTGTGTCCAGAAGATGATGTTTCCTTGTAGTGATTCAACATCTTTGGCTCTTACACAATTTCTACCTCTCCCCTACAATGATACTTGATACTTAGGAGGAGTAAGTGAAGAATATATGTTTCCTTCAGAGATAAGAAATCTGCAAATATTTATTCTCTATTCATTGGCCAGTTGTGGGTCTATGTTAATTGTCTTCTGCTGCACATTGAAGCTTCCTATATTAAGGTTTAAAGATGCATTAGTCTATATTATGATGATAAGTCATTAGGAATCAGTTTAATTCAATGTCTATTTAGTAGAGTAATAGTGATAGGTTCTTCCCTAGGGCTCAAGACCTGACTCCCACAGGTACTTGGCTCTGATGCTGCTGCCATGTATGAACTTCATCTTGTAGAATATGCCTCAAATCTAATCAGAAAGTGATTGTTTACTCCATAAGATTCATGCCACTATTTTATCAGTGGCTAAGTCTTGTCAGGCCAGTTCTGGCAAGTGTTCACAGATTCACACACACAGGCTCTCACACACAGTATTATAGTGTTCATAGGTAGATATGATTGCTGAATACCTTTTTCCACTGGTAGCATGCATAACACCTTTGGCACTATGAAAGCTAGCCAGTAAGTATGAAGCTTTGGGGTCAGTACAAGCTACTTTTTTATGACTCAAGTATATGGTGTCTTTAGCAATAGGGACTTACAGTCAAATTCTGGAGAGTAATCAAGAGCATTGGCAATAGCCTGTAATACTGGGGTATCTATGGGACCCCACTGGCTAAGAACTCCAAAATTGGTGACCCGTTCGGGTTACTGGGGTATTTTATTTGCTTTCTTGAGTTGTCCAGCAGGGTCTATCCCCCACCCATACATTGCCCTGAAGGACAATTTTAATGAAGTCAGAATTCATGGTTGACAGTTATTTTACTTTTCTCTGCCTTTCATTTTTTTTCAAATCCTGTTTTATAATTGACATTTTCTAAGTAACTTATTTTTCTCTAGCAGACTTTATTTGAATTTTCAGAAGTTTAATGTTTTTGTCATAGATTTAATTAGGTTTCTTGTATTTGTAGTTTGATGTAATTTTATTCTGAAATTTTAAGTTTTAATCAACTTTGGAATTGGAATCATGTGCGTGTGTGTGTGTGTGTGTGTGTGTGTGTGTGTGTGTGTGTGTATGTGTGCGCGCATGCGTGCGCAAACGCATGTGTGTTTGGACAGTGTATAATAGATCAAGGGCCTCATTATATGATTATATGAGACAAGCACTCTCCCATTAATTTTTAAGCTATAAAATGTTTTATTTCCTTTTTGTTGATTTTTATTTTTGCTTGTTATTTATATTTCAGTTGGAAGATCCATGGCTTGTTTTTCTTTTACTGAAAATAGATTTCTTTTATATCCTGTATCCTGATTACAGTACATCCTCTATCTAATACTTCCAATTCTTCCCTACATTTCATCCAATCCAAATCTAACCCCTTTGTTTCTCTCTTTAGAAAGCAACAGGCACACAGGAGATAATAGTAAGTTAAAATTAAATATAATAATATATCAGAATATGACAAAGCAAGCATGTATATGGAAAAGAGCCCAAGAAATGGCACAGGAAATGGATATAGACACGGAGATTCACTGTTTGCATATTCTAGATTCCCATAAAAAATTATGGGAACAAAATCTCCACCTATCTCTTTGAGTTCATTTTCTGTTGCTCTTCTACAAACTGGGCATGTGGCCTACCCTTAAAAGTATTTGTTGTCACAGTAAGACACTCTTGAGGAAAGTTAAATTGTCATTTGTAAGTGGTTATCAATTGGAGATAGCTTCTGGGTTAGGGACGGAAGCACGAGACCACTTCTTTCAGGTCTGGGATTCCATCTGGTACAGATTCTTGCAGACCTTGCTTCCTTGGTGACCTTCATCCCCTCTGGCTTTTACACTCTTTCTACTTCTTCTTCTGCAGGGTTTCCTGAATTCTAGGAGAGGGATTTGATGGAGATTTCCCATTTAGGGTTGAGTGTTTCCATGTCTCTCACTCTGCATATTTTCTGGCTTGGGTTTCTATATTTGTACTATCTACTGCTGGATGAAGCTTCTCTTATCATGGCTGATTTTACTGCTATGTTCTTTTTAATCAAATAGTGATATATAGCTTTGTCCTAGGTTCTTTAAACTCAGTTTTGTTCTCACGTTCTTGAAATTAAAACAGTATCATATATAGGTTCTATTATGTGGAGTCGGCTTTCAATAAAATCTGATATAGATTGGTTGCATTCAAAAGCTATGTTCCATCATTGAAATATCATATCTTGCAGACAAAATACCATTGTAGATCAAAGGGTTTTGATCATGGGTTGGTGTCTACATTTTTCTTTTTATAGTGTTGATTATTGTTTTGTACCAATGGCTCTAGTAGGTAGACATATAGGTTTTATGTAAGCACTTGATTGACTTCTCATTGTTTAATGAATCGTGTAAGTTCTGTTTGCAGCAATAGGGCTTGACGTCAGTTTGTGTGGAGTAACCTATAGCTTTGACAACAACCTGGGTTGTTTGGAGTTCCCATAAGGTGCCTTTACCCAACAACTCATATAGATGTGACCCAATTCCAATACAAGTATCAGAACCTTTATTTGCTGGCAAGAGACACCTAGCTGAGGCATTGTTTTCTATGTTATTTGGCAATTTCCTTTCACACACAATCACACACACACACACACACACACACATATATATGTATATGTACATATATATATATTATATATATATATATGTATATATATATAATATATATATGTGGAAAATTCTTATATAGTAGATTTCCATACCCTTAATCAATTAACCCTTAATTTTAGAAGTCTTTCCATGTATTCCCTCTCTCACTGCTTGATCATCTCATTCTAGCGTGCCCATGCCTATGCCTCCATCCATCCACACTAATCTATTTATTATATTTTCCCATTATAGAGAGACCTATCCATTCTTCCTAGTTACTCTATACCTAACCTCTGTGGGTCTATGGATGGTTTCTTTGTTACCATAGACTTACTAGCTAATACCAACATATGAGTAAATATATATATATATATATATATATAAATCATACTTATGTGAAGGAGTTACCTCACTCAGGATAATTATTTATAATTCCATCCATTTACCTATGGTTTTCATTTTTAACAGGTGGACTTTTTGACATTTCATTATGTAAACGTACCACATTTTTCTTTATCTCTTCATCTGTTGAAGAACATTTAAGTAGTCTTCATCATGTGTGTATATGCTCAAGAGAGGTATAGCTAGATCAGTAGTTGCTTTACAAGTTTGCAGTCCCATCAGCAATAGATGAGTATTCTCCTTATTCTCATCCTTGACACCATGTGTCATTTGTTTTGTACTTCTTAGCCATTTTGGTATAAGATATAAGGTGAAATTTCAAAGTAGTTTTGATTTGTACTTTCCTGATGACTAAAGATGCTAAACAATTCTTTTAGTGTTTCTCTGCCACTGAAGTTTTCTCCTTTGAGAATTCTGTTTAGATATGTACCCAATTTTTAATGTGGTTATTTGTTTTCT
This sequence comes from Uromys caudimaculatus, assembly GCA_028551405.1. Classification (NCBI taxonomy): domain Eukaryota; kingdom Metazoa; phylum Chordata; class Mammalia; order Rodentia; family Muridae; genus Uromys; species Uromys caudimaculatus. The sequence continues at coordinate 44,987,748 of CM052722.1, forward strand.
TGATATCAGATCATTTGAGTTCTTTATGTATGTTGAGTCTTAGTCCTCTCTCAGATGTGTAACTGGTAAAATTCTTTAATCATTGAGCAAGCTGCAACTTTGTTTGAATTATAATGTTATTGGCCATGTAGACATATTTTCAGTTTCATGAAGTCCCCTTTATTAATTATTGATATTGGTGCTTGTGCTAACTATGTTCCTTCTGTTCAGAAAGTATGCTTTTGTGTTGTACCATTCCCCATTTTCTCTTCTATCAGATTCAGTGTACCTGATTTTTTGTTGAGGTTTTTGATCCACTTGGACTTGAGTTCTATGCAAGGTGATGAGTATGTATCTATTTCATTTTTCTACATTCAGTTATTCAGTGTGACAGGCACTGTTTATGGAAGATACTTTCTTTTTTCCTTTGTATATTTCTGACTTTCTTTGAAATGAAAAATCAGATGTTCATACTTTGTGAATCTAGGCTTTTGCACTGAAGTCTATTTTGATAGATACTACAATATTTACAGCAGCTTGATTCTTATTTCCATTTTCTTGAAATATGTTGTTTTCATCCTTTTCCTATGACGTGAATTTTTCATGCTCATTTGATTTGCCTTTCTAGAATTATTTACTCCTTGTATCTTCTTTAGTATGGTTAATTCCTTCAGGTTGAATTTGTCCTTCTAGCACCTTCTGTAGAGTTGTATTTTTAGATAGATACTATTTAAATGTGAATTTATTATAGATTATCTTTCTTTCTCCATTTATTGTAACTGAAAATTTTGCTGAGTATAATAGTCTGGTTTATTATCTGCTGTCATTTAGCATTTGTACAACATCTTTGCATCACCTTCTGGATTTTAGAGTCTTCATAGTGAAGTGAAGTGTTATTCAAATAGGTTAGCCTTTGTATGATACTTGGTCTTTTTTGCCCTGCACCCTTTAATGTTCTTTCTCTATTTGGTAAATTGAGTGATTTTTTTAATCATCTATTTATTTTTTGATACTTTATTTACATTTCCAATGTTTCCTCCTTTCCAGGTCTTCTCTTTGGAAACCCCCTATCCCCTCTCCCCTTCCCCACCTCTTTGAGGGTATTCTACCTCCCACTCACCCGCACACCCACTCCCATATTCCCACCTTGACATTCCCCTTTACTAGGGCCTCTAACACCCTAAGGCCCAAGGGCCTCTCCTTTCCCTGATGGCCAACAAGGTCCTCCTCTGCCATATATGTGGTCTGAGCCATGGGTCCCTCGATGTGTATTCTTTGGTTGGTGGTCCAAGCTCCAAGAGGACCGGGGAGTCAGGCTAGTTGACACTGTTGCTCCCTCTACGGGACTGCAAACTCCTTCAGCTCCTTCAGTCCCTTCTCCAACTCCTCCATCTGGGACCTCACCCTCAGTCCAGCGGTTACTGTAAAGTGAAACTTGGGTATTCCAAACTTTTTGGCTAATATCCACTTATCAGTGAGTACATACAATGTTCATTTTTTTGTGACTGAGTTACCTTGCTCAGGATGATATTTTCAAGTTCGATCCATTTGTCCACAAATTTCATTAAATCATTGTTTTTAATAGCTGAGTAGTACTCCATTGTGTAAATGTACCACATTTTCTGTATCCATTCCTCTGATGAGGGACATCTAGGTTGTTTCCAGCTTCTGGCTATTATAAATATGGCTGCTATGAACATAGTGGACCATGTGTCTTCATTACATGTTGGAGCATCTTTTGGGTATATGCCCAGGAGTGGTATAGCTGGGTCCTCAGGTGGTATTATGTCCATTTTTCTTAGGGTCAGCCAAACTGATTTCCAGAGTGGTTGTACCAGCTTGCAATCCCACCAGCAATGGAGGAGTGTTCCTCTTTCTCTACATAATCGCCAGCATCTGCTGTCACCTGAGTATTTGATCTTAGCCATTCTGAATGTTGTGAGGTGGAATCTCAGACTTGTTTTGATTTGCATTTCCCTGATGACTAAGGATATTGAGCATTTCTTTAGGTGCTTCTCAGCCCTACGAATTTCCTCAGTTGAGAATTCTCTGTTTAGCTCTGCTCCCCATTTTTTGATAGGATGATTTGGTTTTCTGGAGTTTAATTTCTTCAGTTCTTTTTATATATTGAATATTAGCCCTCTGTCAGAGGTAGGATTGGTTAAGATCTTTTCCCAATCTGTTGGTTGCCATTTTGTCCTATTGACAGTGTCCTTTGCCTTACAGAAGCTTTGCAATTTCATGAGGTCCTATTTGTAGATTCTTGATCTTAGAGCATAAGCCATTGGTGTTCTGTTCAAGAAATTTCCCCTGTACCCAGGTGTTCGAGACTTTTCCCCACTTTCTCTTCTATTAGATTCAGTGTATCTGGTTTTATGTGGAGGTCCTTGATCAACTTGAACTTGAGCTTTGTACAGGGAGATAGGAATGAATCAATTCTCATTCTTCAATATGTTGACCACCAGTTGAACCAGCACCATTTGTTGAAAATGCTGTCTTTTTTCCACTGGGTGGTTTTAGCTCCTTTGTCGAAAATCAAGTGACCGTAGGTGTGTGGGTTCATTTCTGGGTCTGCAATTCTATTCCATTGATCTACCTGCCTGTCTCTGTATCAATTCCATGCAGTTTTTATCACTACTGCTCTGTAGTACAGGTTGAGGTCAGGAATGCTGATTCCCCAGAAGTTCTTAGGTTGTTGATAGCTTTTGCTATCCTGGGTTTTTTGTTGTTCCAAATGAATTTGAGAATTGCTCTTTCTAAGTCTATGAAGAATTGAGTTGGGATTTTGATGGGGATTCCATTGAATCTGTAGATTGCTTTTGGCAGGAGGGTCATTTTTGCTATATTAATCCTCCCAATCCATGAGAATGGGAGATCTTTCCATCTTCTGAGGTTTTCTTCGATTTCTATCTTCAGAGACTTGAAGTTCTTGTCATACAAATCTTTCACTTGCTTGGTTAGAGTCACACCAAGATACTTTATGTTGTTTGTGACTATTGTGAAGGGTATCATTTCCCTAATTTCTTTCTCAGCCTCTTTAGCTTCAAATATAGGAAGGCTACTGATTTGTTTGAGTTAATTTTATATCCAGCCACTTTGCTGAAGTTGTTTATCAGCTGTAGCAGTTCTCTGGTGGAGATTTTCCTGTCACTTAAGTATACGATCATATCATGTGCAAATAGTGATATTTTGATTTCTTCCTTTCCAATTTGTATCCCTTTGACCTCCTTTTGTTGTCTCATTGCTCTAACTAGAACTTGAATTACTATATTGAATAGATAGAGAGAGAGAGAGAGGGCAGCCTTGTCTAGTCCCTGATTTTAGTGGGATTGCTTCGAGTTTCTCTCCATTTAGTTTGATGTTGGCTACTGGTTTGCTGTATATTGTTTTTACTATGTTTAGGTATGGGCATTTAATTCCTGATCTCTCCAAGACTTTTATCATGAAGGGATGCTGAATTTTGTTAAATGCTTTTTCAGTGTCTAATGAAATAACCATGTGGTTTTTTCCTTTGAGTTTGTTTATGTAGTGGATTACATTGATGGATTTCGGGGTATTGACCATACCTGCATCCCTGGGATGAAGCCTATGTGATCATGATGAATGATCGTTTTGATGTGTTCTTGGATTTGGTTTGTGAGAACTTTATTGAGTATTTTTGCATTGATATTCATAAAGGAAATTGGTCTGAAGTTTTCTTTCTTTGTTGGGTCTTTGTGAGGTTTTGGTATCAGTGTAATTGTCACCTCATAGAAGGAATTGGGTAGTGTTTTTTCTGTTTTTTTTTTTTTTTTTTTTTTTGTGGAATATATTGAAGTGCATTGGTATTAGGTCTTCTTTGAAGGTCTGATGGAATTCTGCAGTGAACCCATCTGGTCCTGGGATTTTTTTGGTTGGGAGACTTTTAATGACTGCTTCTATTTCTTTAGGCATTATGGGATTGTTTAGATCATTTATCTGATTCTGACTTAACTTTGGTATTTGATATCTGTCTAGAAAATTGTCCATTTCATCCAGATTTTGCAGTTTTGTTGAGTATAGGCTTTTGTAGTAGGATCTGGTGATTTTTTTAATTTCCTCAGAATCTGTTGTTATGTCTCCCTTTTCATTTCTAATTTTGTTAATTTGGATACTGTCTCTGTTCTCTCTGGTTAGTCTGGCTAAGGGTTTATCTATCTTGTTGATTTTCTCAAAGAACCAACTCCTGGTTTTGTTGGTTACTTGTATAGTTCTTTTTGTTTCTACTTGGTTGATTTCACCCCTGAGTTTGATTATTTCCTGACTTCTACTCCTCTTGGGTTTATTAGCTTCTTTTTGTTCTAGAGCTTTCAGGTGTATTATTAAGCTCCTAGTGTATGTGCTCTCTGGTTTCTTTTTGGAGGCACTCAATGCTATGAGTTTTCCTCTTAATACTGCTTTCATTGTGTCCCATAAGTTTGGGTATGTTGTACTATCATTTTCATTACAATCTAGGAAGTCTTTAATTTCTTTCATTATTTCTTCCTTGACCAAGTTATCATTGAGTAGAGCATTGTTCAACTTCCATGTTTATGTGCACTTTCTGTTGTTATTGTTGCCATTGAAGACCAGCCTTAATCTGTATTGATCTGACAGGAGCCATGGGATTATTTCAATCTTCTTGTATTTGTGGAGGTTTGTTTTGTGACCAATTATATGGTAAATTTTGGAGAAGGTACCATGAGGTGCTGAGAAGAAGGTATATTCTTTTGATTTAGGATGAAATGTTCTATAGATATCTGTTAAATCCATTTGGTTCATAACCTCTGTTAGTTTCACTGTGTCTCTGTTTAGTTTTTGATTCCAAGATCTGTCCATTGATGACAGTGGCGTGTTGAAGTCTCCTACTATTATTGCGTGAGTTGCAATTTGTGCTTTGAGCTTTAGTAAAGTTTCTTTTAGGAATGTGGGTGCCCTTGCATTTGGAGCATAGATGTTCAGAATTGAGAGTTCTTCTTGCAAGATTTTTCCTTTGATGAGTTTGAAGTGTCCTTCCTTCTCTTTTTTGATGACTTTTGGGTGAAAGTCAATTTTATCTGATATTAGAATGGCTACTCCAGCCTGTTTCTTGGGACCATTTGCCTGGAAAATTGTTTTCCAGCCCTTTACTCTGAGGTAGTGTTTGTCTTTATCACGGAGATGTGTTTCTTGAATGCAGCAAAATGCTGGGTCCTCTTTATGGATCCCGTCTGTCAGGCTTTGTCTTTTTATTGGGGAATTGAGTCCATTGATGTTAAGAGATATTAAGGAATAGTGATTGTTGGGTCCTGTTATTTTCGATGTTACTTTTAGCTTTGTGTGGCTATCTTCTTTTCAGTTTGTTGAAAGATTCTTGCTTTTTGTATGGTGTAGTTTCCCTCCTTGAGTTGACGTTTACCATCTATGATCCTTTGTAAGGCTGGGTTTGTGGAAATATATTGTGTCAATTTGGTTTTGTCATAGAATATTTTGGTTTCACCATCTATGTTAATTGAGAGTTTTGCTGGGTATAGCAGCCTGGGCTGGCAGTTTTTTTCTCTTAGGGTCTGTATGAGTTCTGCCCAGGATCTTCTAGCTTTCATAGTCTCTGGTGAGAAGTCTGGTGTAAATCTGATAGGTCTGCCATTATATGTTACTTGACCTTTTTCCCTTACTGCTTTTAATATTCTTTCCTTGTTTTGTGTATTTGGTGTTTTTACTATAATGTGATTGGATGAATTCCTTTTCTGGTCCAATCTATTTGTAGTTCTGCAAGCTTCTTGTATATTTCTGTTCATATCTTTCTTTAAGTTAGGGAAGTTTTTTTCTATGATTTTGTTGAAGATATTTACTGGTCCTTTAAGTTGGGAATCTTCACTCTCTTCTATACCTATTATCCTCAGGTTCTGTCTTCTCATTTTGTCCTGGATTTCATGGATGTTTTGGGTTAGGAGCATTTTGCATTTTGTATGTTCTTTCACTGTTGTGTCAATGTTGTCTATGGTATCTTTTGTTCCTGAGATTCTCTCTTCTATCTCTTGTATTCTGTTGGTTTTGCTTGCATCTATGATTCCTGATCTCTTTCCTAGGTTTTCTAACTCCAGCATTATCTCCCTTTGTGTTTTCTTTATTGTTTCTATTTCTATTTTTAGTTCCTGGATGGTTTTGTTTATTTCCTTTGTCTGTTTGTGTTTTCCTGTAATTCTGCCTTTTTGATTTGTGTTTTCCTGTAATTCTTTAATGGATTTTTGTGTTTCCTCTTTAAGAGCTTCTAGCTGTTTGTGTTCTCTTGTATTTCTTTAAGGGAGTTATTTATGTCCTTCTTAATGTCTTCTATCATCATCATGAGAACTAATTTTAAATCTGAGTCTTAATTTTCTGGTGTGTTTGGATATCCAGGGTTTGCTGTGGTGGGAGAGCTGGGTTCTGGTGATGCAAAGTAGCCTTGGTTTCTGTTCCTTATGTTCTTGCCCTTGCCTTTGCCATCTTGTTAACTCTGATGTTAGCTGATCTTACTCTGTCTGGCTGTGGCTTCTCCCTCCCACTGGCCTCTGTATCAATACTCCTTGAAGACCAGCTCTCTCTGAGAGGTGTTTGGGTTTGGAGTGCTGTGGCACAGGGTCAGCTCTGGGGTGTAGACAGAAACCAGAAGGATCTTGTCCCCAGTGGTTCCTTGGTTCCTGTGTCCTGATGGCTCTCAAGGGTCCCTCTTGATCCAGTGAGTTTGAAAAGAAGTGGTGGTTTTGCCTATGCTCGAAGGTGTGTCAGCACTCCTGGGATACTAGCTCTCTCCTGGAGGCCTGTGCTCCTGGCTGAGGTCCTCAGGTCCCAGTGAGCAGTGGTGCTTGTCTTATCCCCATTCATGGCTTTTCCACGCTGGGAGGGTGACTTTCTCCCGGCGCTGCCTGGTGGCCCAGGCAGAGGTCTCCTGCCACAGATGGAAACCGGAAGATTCCTATGCCTGACTTTACCTCAGCCCCTGTGCCCCGCAGGTTCCAGGTGGGTCCGGGTGAGCAGTGGTGCTTGTCTTAACCCCACTCACGGCTTTTCTGTACTCCTGGGAGGGTAGCTTTCTCCTGGTGCTACTTGCCTATGGAACCCTGGTGGCCCAGGCACAGGTCTCCCACCAGAGATCGAGTGTTTTGATTACATGTGTTAAAGTGAGTTTCTTTTCTGGTCCCATCTATAAGGTGCTCTGTATGCTTCTTGTACCTTGATATACCCCTGCTTCTTTAATTTAACGAAATTTTCTTCTATAGTTTTGTTGAAAATATTATCTGTGCCTTCGACCTGGGTTTCTTCTTCTCCCTCTTTATCTATTATTCATTGATTTGATCTTGTTACAATGTTCCAGATTTCCTGCATGTTTTCTGCCTACAGGCTTTGTACATACATACATACATACATACATACATTCATCCATACATCCATACATACCTTCATTCACACACACACACACACACACACACACACACACACACACACACACACATACACACACACATACACACACACACACACACACACACACACACACACACGTTATTTGACCCAGGTATCCATTTCTCCTATTTTCTTTTTAATTCCTATGCTTCTCTTTTCCATTTCTTATATTATGCTAGTGAAACTTGATTCTGAGATTTCTGTTTGAAGTCTTGAATTTTTCATTTCTGGATTTTCTTTTGTGTTTTCATTATTGATTCTATTTATATTTTCATGTTTTGGACTGTTTTATTTACTTATTTTCACTGTTTAATTGTGTTTTTATAGATTTATTTATTGTATTTATTTATTTCCTTTTTGAGGACTTCTATCATATTCATAATCATAAAGGCTACATTTAAGTCTTTATGTTGCATGTCAGCAATGTTGCAATTCTCCCCTGAGTAAGGTTTCCTAGGTTGTAGTGAAAATCTATTTTCCTGGCTGTTATTGATTGTGTTTTTGACTCCGGCATCTAGGCATCTGGTTTTGAGACAAATTACTTTATAGATGCTTATATATGGATTGGTGTTTATTTGGGAGAATTCTTTTTGTTCCTTGCATTCTGTTGTCCTTCTGTTTCTTAGGAGAGCATGGTAGCTTGTGTTGCCTGGTAGGAAACTCTTCTATGATCCTCCAAGGTATGGGGTCACTGAGGGGTTTTCATTACAATTTGTTTCTAGGTATTGGGAACCTACACCTAAAAATTGGTGGGGGCTAGAAGTTTTTTTTTTCTTTTAATCCATTCTCCAATTTTTCATTAAAAATTAAAATGTATCATTTTTATTTTTAATTTAAAAATTATTTAGTATTTTTCTTTTTTATCATATAATTTCTTTGCATATACATTATATCTTCTTTTTTTGATACTTTATTTACATTTCCAATGTTTCCCCCTTTCTAGGTCTCCTCTTTGGAGACCACCTATCCCTTCCCCCTCCCCCCTCTCTATGGGGGAATTCCACCTCCCACCCACCCGCCCGCCCATTCCCATATTCCCACCTTGACATTCCCCTTTACTGGGGCCTCTCCTTCCCCTGATGGCCAACAAGGCCCTCCTCTGCCACATGTGTGGTCCGAACCATGGGTCCCTCCATGTGTATTCTTTGGTTGGT
>CM052722.1:44996399-45018843 GCA_028551405.1 Uromys caudimaculatus
AGTGAAGCTTAGATATTCCAAATATTTCGGCTAATATCCACTTATCAGTGGGTACATACCATGTTTGTTCTTTTGTGACTGAGTTACCTCACTCAGGATGATATTTTCAAGTTCCATCCATTTGCATGCAAATTTCATTAAATCATTGTTTTTAATAGCTGAGTAGTACTCCATTGTGTAAATGTACCACATTTTCTGTATCCATTCCTCTGATGAGGGGCTAGAATTTTTGTTGGAGGAGTCCACAGGATAGATGAAAGTAGAGTGTTTCCCCAAGATCTTCTTAGTTACCTGGTAACGGGTGTAGAAAGTGAGGAGAAGCAGCAGCAGGTAGTCTACTACAGAACTGGGAATAAGACTGGGGTATTGGATGTGGAAAGTGTACCTATTTGGCTCCTCTACTTCCTTTTCTGGCACACATGGCCAGTGGATGTTTGCCGAGGGCTAGGCCAAAAGGATAAGTAAGGGGGAAAATTGGAGAGGTCTGCATAGTTTTCTGAAGATGCTGGCAGAGATGAAAGAAAGGCCACAACAGGTTGTCTGCTGAGCTGTGAATGATACTGGGAGATTGGACTTGGAGGTGAGGAGAGGAGTGGTGAAAATCTACAGTTAGATTACCTAGTTCCCAATCAAGTGTGGCCTGCACTTTCCCCAGATAATGCCTACTAGATTTGGGCTAATGGTACAGGTTTTGCTGTTGGCCAGTTTGGTTTGTTTGTTGAGAGGTTTTTATTTGTTTGTTTATTTGTTTTGTTTTGTGTTTTAGGAAGCAGAACCCCAGCTTTATGCAAGTGCCTAAAATGTCTCTGAAAGTCTTATGAAGGAATCCAGAAACTTAATAATCATTAAGTTTTATTTTCTAATTTATACTGGTTTGTTTTTTCCTAAACTTGACCCAAGCTAGAGTCATCTGCAAAAAGCAAAACTTAATGGAGAAAATGCCTCCAACATATTCACTCTTTAGAAAATCTTTGAAAGATATTCTTCTTTAATTAATGATATGGCAAGGTCTAGACTCCTGTAGCTGGATCCAACCATAGGCAGGCAACTGTGCACTGCATAAAACAGCAAGATGAGTATGAGCCATGAGCAACAAGACAGTACGCAATTTTCCTCTATAGTTTGCACTGTAGCTTTTACCTCCAGATTCCTGCTGTGAGTTTATTATTGACTATAAACTACAAGATGAAATAAGCCCCCAAGCCCATTGCAGTCTTTTTCTATTCACAGTATTTATTGAACCAAGAGAGAACCGGTTAAAAAATTGATACCAGGAATAAGGTATTGCTATAACAAACCTGATCATGTAACTTTGGAGGAGAAATAAGAAGTGTTTAGAACACTGGTCTAGAAAGTTCATTGAGAGCTTTAAGCTTAATGGAAAGTTCTCTAGGATCTTAGAAAATAAGAGTACTGGGATATTGGGCCACGGCAGGGGGAGGGAGCGTGGGCGGGGATGGGAGTATGAGCCACCTTGGCTGCTCACCCACTCTGAGCCAGATCCTGGCCGCAGCAAGATCCCTGCGATCCCCGCCTCTGTTGGTGCATGCCCCACTGCTTGGCCCAGAGAGCAGATCTCTTTTCGGGTCAAAATTGTTACAGTTCGTTGGACAAAAGGCTCTTAGATGCTGGAGCAGTTTTGCACCTTTATTCCTTCTGGATGGTGCGCAGTGGGCATGGGCGGAAGCGGGCAGGGCAGGCAGGTGGAGCAGAGAGAAAGAGCTACACAGGTCGGGATGGTCTGATACACTGTTTGGGAGGGGTCGGGGGGTTGGCAACTGATACTTTCCATTGGCTTGGTCTGGAGACTTTGTAGTGCCACATTTGCTTGTGGGAGAACTCAGAGTTGCTTTCTACATAACAAATTTCACATGCCAGGCCTCTCTATATACAGGGATTGTGAAAGCTATAGCTGTTTTTCCAGGAGTCTTCCAGGAGCATTGGCCAAAAACATAATCTGGTCCCTCGTGGAAATTTCACGGGGTCTCCCAGAATTTTCAGCCTATGCTCAACCAGGTGTCAGATTGCCTACCACAGACCACTGCCCACATTGGGATAAGTGCAAACAGAAGAAACCTGTCTTGATATGTTTGAAAGGGAAACACAGGGCCATTCTTGTGATATATTTAAATAAAAATTGTGGTTTCTCATCACCTGTGGATATAGAATAAATTTTGATTAATAAAAGACACTTGTACCAAACTTTACTGGAACAATTGATACTCATTACCTAGGGATAAAATGCCAGCGACAATTAACAATATACCAACATCATTAAGGCAAAATCTTCTTAGAAGGTTTTCTCTGGACAAGCACATAGAAGCTATGATCTACTATTGCCAAGGTTGCTTGTCAAGTTGGTATTACAGAAAGCTGCCTCCCTCTTTCACCAAAGTTCCGTAGTTAGGGGTGAGTGTTATATATCTATATACCCTTACTTCTGTGCTGAGATTTGGTCTTGCTTAGATTCATTCAGATTTTGTATATTCCCTTTAAAGCCAAGAAGTCTGAAATCTCCAGTCTGAAGTCTCTTATTCTCTGTACCTTAATCAGTTGTGGGCCACTGTGTTCATTAACATGTACTGCAAATAGAAGGGTATTAGATCAGTGTTGTGATATGCATTAATCTGCAAGGATAGCAATTGATTTCATAGCATGTGCACCATAAAGCCTACTTTTGTCTAGTCATAAGTTCTTGGAAGAATAATGGTGTCAGGTATGGATTTCATCTTATGGAGAATTATTTACATTCAAACAGAAAATGGTTCTTTACTCATATGCTTATGTCACTATTGTATCAAATGCCATATATTGCCAAGAAGGTCATAATTGGATCTTTTAAGGTTTTAGGTGGGTTTGATCTATGATTACTTTCATTCAGTGATATGAAAACTAGCTAGTATTGATGAAGCTTTCAGGCCAGTACCAGCTTGATGTCTCTATCTTTAATGACTGAAGTATATGCTATCTTAAACAATAGAGTCTTACCATCAAGTTCGGTAGGACATCTACTAGTAATGTCAATAAACTCTAACATTTTGAGGTCAAAGGGATTTTACTGGCTAATATCTCCAAAATAAGTAACCTCATCTTTGCACTGAGCCTTTTATTAGTTAGACTCTGGTGCTTAGTAGCGTCACTGTTTTTGTTCTGTAATATAACTCTATATTACCTGTTTATATGAAAAGTCACACATGAGTCTAAAGAAATTGGTTTCAATATAGTTTTTGTAATAGTTCTTTATTGATGCTTATTCCTTTCATACTCCTTTCTCTATCCTACCCTCTGTATCCTGACAAGAGCTTAATAATTTCTCTTTCACTATTTACTTCTTTTTTTGATACTTTATTTGCACTTCAAATGTTTTCCCCTTTCAGGGTCTCCCCTTTAGAAACCCCGTATTCCATGCCCCCTCCACTGCCTCTATGAGGGTATTCCCCCCCCCACCATCCACTCTGGGCTTTCCTCTCTGGCATTCTACTATACTGGGGCATCTAACACTCTCAGATGGAGGGCCTCTTAGCACAGTGATGGACAACAAGGCCCTCAATCTGCCATATATGTGGTCAGCACCATAGGTCCCTCCATGTATATTCTTTGGTTGGTGGTCCAGTCTCTGGGAGCACCAGGGGGCCTCACCAGTAGACACAGTTGCTTCCTCCCATGGGTCTGCAAACTCCCTCAGCTCCTTCAGTCCCTTATCTAACTCCTCCACCTGGGACCCCATGTTCAATCCAACAGTTGCTGTGAATTGAATGGGTGTTCCAAAATTTTGGGCTAATATCAGCTTATCAGTGAGTACATACTATGTTTGTTCTTTTGTGACTGAGTTATCTCACTCAGGATGATATTTTCAAGTTTGACCCATTTGCCTATGAATTTCATGAAGTCATTGTTTGTAACAGCTGAATAGTAATCCATTGTGTAAAAGTACCACAATTTCTGTATCCATTCCTCTGCTGAGGGACATCTAGGTTGTTTCCAGCTTCTGGCTATTATAAATATGGTTGTCATGAACATAGTGGAGCATGTGTCCTTATGACATGTTGGAGTATCTTTTGGGTATATGCCCAGGAGTGGTATAGCTGGGTCCTTAGGTAGTATTATGTCCAATTTTCTGACGGTCCACCAAACTGGTTTCCAGATTGGTTGTACCAGCATGCAATGCCACCAGCAATGGAGGAGTGTTCCTCTTTCTCCACATCCTTGCCAGCATCTAATGTCACCTGAGATTTTGAACTTAGCCTTTCTGACTGGTGTGAGGTGGAATCTCAAGGTTGTTTTGATTTGCATTTCCCTGATGACTATGGATGTTGAACATTTCTTTAGGTGCTTCTCACCCCTTCAAGTTTCCTCAGTTGAAAATTCTCTGTTTAGCTCTGTTTCCCATTTTTTGATAGGGTTATTTGGTTAGCTAGAGTCTAACTTCTTGAGTTCTTTGTATATATTAGATATTAGCCCTTTATCAGACAAAGTATTAGTAAAGATCTTTTCCCAATCTGTTGGTTGCTGTTTTGTCCTATTGACAGTGTCCTTTGCCTTACAGAAGCTTTGCAATTTTATGAGGTCCCATTTGTCAATTCTTGATTTTAGGGCATAAGCCATTCGTGTTCTGTTCAGGAACATTTCCCCTGTGCCGATGTGTTCAAGATTTCCCCCACTTTCTCTTCTATTAGATTCAGTGTATCTGGTTTTATGTGGAGGTCCTTGATCAACTTGGACTTGAGCTTTGTACAGGGAGATAGGAATGGCTCAATTTGCATTCTTCTACATGTTGACCTCCAGTTGAACCAGCACCATTTGTTGAAAATGCTGTGTTTTTTCCACTGGATTGTTTTATCTCCTTTGTCGAAAATCAAGTGACCTTAGTTGTGTGGGTTTATTTCTGAGACTTCAATTCCAATACATTGATCTACTTGCCTGTCACTGTACCAAGACCTTGCAGTTTTTATCACTACTGCTCTGTAGTACAGCTTGAGGTCAGGAATGCTGATTCCCCCAGCAGTTCCTTTATTGTGAGAATAGTTTTTGCTATCCTGGGTTTTTTGTTGTTCCAAATGAATTTGATAATTGCTCTTTCTAAGTCTATGAAGAATTGAGTTGTAATTTTGATGGGAATTGCATTGAATCTGTAGATTGCTTTCAGCAAAATGGCCATTTTTACTATGTTAATCCTGCCAATCTATAAGTATGGCAGATCTTTCCATCTTCTGAGGTCTTCTTCAATTTCTTTCTTCAAAGACTTAAAGTTCTTGTCATACAGATTTTTCACTGGTTTGGTTAGAGTCACACCAAGATAGTTTATATTGCTTGTGAAAATTGTGAAGGGTGTAATTTCCGTAATTTCTTTCTCAGCCTGTTTATCCTTCGAGTATAGGAAGGCTACTGATTTGTTTGAGTTAATTTTATATCTTATCACTTTGCTGAAGTTGTTTATCAGATGTAGCAGTTCTCTGGTGGAGGTTTTTGGGTCACTTAATTATACGATCATATCATCTGCAAAGAGTGATATTTTGATTTCTTCGTTTCCAATTTGTATCCTTTTGACCTCCTTTTGTTGTCTAATTTCTCTAGCTAGAACTTCAAGTACTATATTGAATAGATAGGGAGAGAGAGGAAAGCCTTTTCTAGACCCTGATTTTAGTGGGAATGCTTCACGTTTCTCTCCATTTAGTTTGGTTTTTTTCTACTGGTTTGCTGTATATTGCTTTTACTATGTTTAGGTATGGGTCTTGAGTTCCTGATCTTTCCAAGACTTTTATCATGAAGGGATGTTGAATTTTGTCTAATGCTTTTCCAGCATCTAATGAAATTACCATGTGATTTTTTTTCTTTGAGTTTGTTTATGTAGTGGGTTACATTGATGGATTTCTGGGTATTGAACCATCCCTGCATCCCTGGGATGAAGCCTACTTGATCATGATGAATGATCCTTTTGATGTGTTCTTGGATTCGGTTTGCGAGAATTTTATTGAGTATTTTTGCATCGATATTCATAAGGGAAACTGGTCTGAAGTTTTCTTTCTTTGTTGGGTCTTTCTGAGGTTTTGGTTACCAGTGTAACTGTGGCCTCATAGAAGGAAGTGGGTAGTGTTCCTTCTGTTTCTATTTTGTGGAATAGATTGAAGAGTATTGGTATTAGGTTTTCTTTGAAGATCTGATAGAATTCTGCAGTAAACCCATCTGATCCTGGGCTTTTTTTGGTTGGGAGACTTTTAATGACTGCTTCTATTTCTTTAGGCATTAGGGGACTGTTTAGGTGATTTATCTGATCCTGACTTAACTTTGGTATTTTGTATCTGTCTAGAAAATTGTCCATTTCATTCAGATTTTCCAATTTTGTTGAGTATAGGCTTTTGTAGTAGGATCTGATGATATTTTGAATTTCCTCAGAATCTGTCATTATGTCTCCCTTTTAATTTCTAATTTTGTTAATTTGGATACTGTCTTTGTGCCCTCTGGTTAGTCTGGCTAAGGGTTTATCTATCTTTTTTTCTCAAAGAACCAGCTCCTGGTTTTGTTGATTCTTTGTACAGTTCTTTTTGTTTCTACTTGGTTGTTTTCAGTCCTGTGTTTGATTATTTCCTGCCTTCTACTCCTCTTGGGTTTATTAGCTTCTTTTTGTTCTAGATCTTTCAGGTGTGCTGTTAAGCTGCTAGTGTATGCTCTCTCCAGTTTCTTTTTGGAGGCACACAAAGGTATGAGTTTTCCTCTTAACACTGCTTTCATCATGCCCCATAAGTTTCAGTATGTTGTACTATTATTTTCCTTAAATTCTAGGACATCTTTAATTTCTTTCTTTATTTCTTCCTTGACCAAGTTATCATAGAGTAGAGCATTGTTCAGCTTCCACCTGTATGTAGGTTTTTTGATGTTTTTCTTGCCATTGAAGACCAGCCTTATTCCATAGTTATCTGATAGGAGGTAGGGGATTATTTCAATCTTATGTCTGTTGAGAATTATTTTGTGACTAATTACATGGTCGGTTTTGGAGAAGGCACCATGAGGTGCTGAGAAGAAGGTATATTCTTTTGATTTAGGTTGAAATGTTCTATAGATATCTGATAAATCCATTTGGTCCATACCTTTGTTAGTGTCACCTTGTCTCTGTTTAGTTTGTGTTTCCAAGATCTGTCCATTGATTAGAGTGTGGTGTTGAAATCTCCCACTATTATTGTGTGAGTTGCAATGTGTGCTATGAGCTTTAGTAAAGTTTCTTTTATGAATGTGGGTCCCCTTGCATTTGTATCATAGATGTTCAGAATTGAGAGTTCTTCTTGGTAGATTTTTCCTTTGATGAGTATGAAGTGTTCTACTTTATCTTCTTTGATGACTTTTGGGTGAAGGTTGATTTCATCTTATATTAGAGTGGCTACTCCAGCCTGTTTCTTGGGACCATTTGCCTGGAAAATTGTTTTGCAGCCTTTTACTCTGAGGTAGTACTTGTTTTTAACACTGAGGTGTGTTTCCTCTATGCAGCAAAATACTGGGTCCTGTTTTATGTATCTAGTCTGATAGCCTATGTCTTTTTATTGGAGAATTGAGTCCATTGATATTACAAGATATTAAGGAATAATGATTGTTGCTTCCTCTTATTTTCAATGTTATTTTCATGTTTGTATGGATATCTTCTTTTGGGTTTGTTGAAAGATTACTTTCTTGCTTTTTATAGGGTGTAGTTTCCCTCCTTGTGTTAGCGTTTTCCGTCTATTACCCTTTGTAGGGCTGGCTTTGTGGAAAGATATTGTGTAAATTTGATTTTGTCATGGAATATCTTGGTTTCACCATCTATGGTAATTGAGAGTTTTGATGGGTATAACAGCCTGGACTGACACTTGTGTTCTCTTGGGGTATGTATGAGATCTGTCCAGCATCTTCTAGCTTTCATTGTCTCTGGTGAGAAATCTGGTGTGATTCTGATTGGTCTGCTTTTTATATGTTACTTGACATTTTTTCCTTACTGCTTTTGATATTTTTTCCTTGTTTTCTGCATTTGGTGTTTTGACTCTTAAGTGACAGGAGGAACTTCTTTTCTGGTCCAATCTATTTGGAGTTCTGTAGGCTTCTTGAATGTTTATGTTCATCTCTTCCTTTAGGTTGGGGAAGTTTTCTTCTATAATTTTGTTGAAGATATTTACTGGCCCTTTAAGTTGGGAATCTTTACTCTCTTCTATAGGTATTATCCTTAGGTTTGGTCTTCTCATTGTGTCCTGGATTTCCTGGATATTTTAGGTTAGGAATATTTTGTATTTTGCATTTTCTTTGACTGTTGTGTTAATGTTTTCTATGGTATCTTCTGCACCTGAGCTTCTCTCTTCTGTCTCTTATATTCTGTTGGTGATGCTTGCATCTATGGCTCCTAATCTCTTTCCTAGGGTTTCTATCTCCAGGTTTGTTTCCCTTTGTGATTTCTTTATTGTTTCTATTTCTATTTTTAGACCTTGAATGATTTTGTTCATTTCCTTTGTCTGTTTGATTATTTTTTCCTGTATTTCCTCTTTAAGGTCTTCTAGCTGTTTACCTGTGTTCTCTTGTATTTCTCTAAGGGAGTTATTTATTTCCTTCTTAAAGTCTTCTATTATCATCCTGAGAAGCGATTTTAAATCTGAGACTTGCTTTTCTGGTGTTTTGTGGGTCTCCAGGGCTCCCTGTGGTGGGAGAACTGTGTTCTGATGATGCCAAGTTGCCTTGGTTTCTGTTCCTTATGTTCTTGCCCTTGCCCTTTGCCATCTGGTTATCTCTGGTGTTAGCTGGTCTTACTCTCTCTGGCTGTGGCTTGTCCCTCCTACAAGCCATTGTGTCAGTACTCCTTGGAGACCAGCTCTCTCTGAGAGGAATTTGTGTTTGGAGAGCTGTGGTACAGAGTCAGCTCTGGGGTGCAGACAGACATCAGAAGGATCCTGTCCCCAGCTGTTCCTTTGTTCCTGTGTCCTGATGACTCTCTGAGGGTCCCTCTTGATCAAGGAATTTGAACAAAAGTGGTGGTCTTCCTGTGCTGGAAGATGTGTTGGCAGCTCTCTCCTGGCACTGAATATGGAGTCCTGTGTCACAGGATCAGCTCTCTGGCCTTAGAAGGAAACTGGAAGGCCACTCCTCAGTCCCTGTGTCCTGAGGGTTCTTGGTGGGTCCCTCTGAGCAGAGGTGCTGGCCTTACCCCTGATCACAGGCTTATCCACACTCCTGGGAGGGCAGCTCTTTCCCTGCACTATTTGTGTATGGAGTTGAGTGGCACAGACCACAGGTGTAAACTGGAAGGCTCCTGTCCCAGGCTGTTCCTTGGTCCCTGTATCCTGAGGATTCTGGGTGGGTCCTGCTGAGCAGTGGTGCTCATCTTACATCCACTCATGGGCTTGTCCACACTCCTGGGATGCTACTTTTCTACTGACGCTATTTGGCTATGGAGCTCTGTGGCACAGAATGAGGTCCCCGGCCACAGAAGGAAACCCCATTATTTACTTCTTAACCCTCTTTATCAGTGTATTTTATCACCCCATTAAAAGGATCTACCCTTGTGCCTTACCAATTCCCTGATCTCTATGGTCACTGGAAATGAAAACAAATATCTGAAAGTTCAAAGCTAACATCCACAGATGAGAGAAATCATTCAACATTTGTCTTTCGGGGTCTGGGTTCCCTCACTAAGAATTATTGTTTCCAGCTCCATGCATTCTTATGTCTGCTAATTTCATAATTTTTCTTAATAACCAAATAGTATTCAGTTATGCAAATATATCACAATTACAATGTCCATCCATCCCTTGATTAGGTATAATGCAGATTTGAGAACAAGTTTTTCTCATATTTCCATCATTTTTTACTACAGTTGCCACTTAATTTTTGATCTACAATTGATCTCCTCTATTCTTATACATGCTCAGTTTCTGTTTTTTGTTCCTTATACTTGCATGAACTTCTAAGGCTCAGTACTCATATGTTGTCTTTCTTTCTTTGCTACTTTACTGAAGAGCCCCCAGTTTTAAGGCGATTTGATGTTTTAAAGTGTCCATTTTAAACTCTTAAACAGTGGGCATGATCAAATGAGAAAAGAAGTGAAAGTTTAAACAGAACATCCATAAGAAATAAATTAAATGCAGGTGCTTTTCAGAAAGCACTGTTCTAGATTGATAAAAGGGCACGGTATAGTCTGCTAGCTCATCTTTGCTCCTATTGATTTTGGGCCACACTCAGGAACCTCCAGGTTCAACAAAGTGCTTATTTCACTTTTATCTGCCTTAAAATGGAATACTTTTACCATGTTTACTCTATCAGAAAATTAGAGTCCTTTAGTAATGTCAACAACATGGTCACATTTACCTCCAAGAGCATATAATATATTCGCATACTTACTAGAATTTCAGATGTCTCCAAATTTTCTTCCTATGTAACCAACAACAGAATATGTTCTTAATTTCAGCTGTTTTCCTCTCAGTCAAGCTCTTCTTCATATTCTTAAAATGCTATAGATAAATGGGTCCTGAGCCAGAGAGGTAATTTTACAGAGATCGGAAAAATATTTCTTAATTCCCAGTCAAATACTCATTATTCATAAACAGACTAGTGGGATAGTTCCTTATCAACATTTCCCTTTCCTTTCTGTACCTTTCAAACCTCCATTAAGTCATATGATTTTTTGTGCTTTGTTACTGTGCAGACAAATATGAGGAAGGAAGAGAGAAATAAGTAATACACACAGTACGAATCACTTAAGAATCTGCAGACTTCAAAGTCAAAGTTTTCTAGCCTATAAGGCCACTTGATGTCTCTAGATTTCTTGAGATGATTTTATCTCATTGGCTCAGTAAAGCATCTGACTTCATGTGTGATATCAAGTTAATATAGTCTTTGCATCCAGCTATATATGAATACCAGTGTTGGCCATTATAGAGAAAAACAGACTTAATATACTTTACAAAATTTTAGTGTACTTAAGATGTACCAGATGGTTTTTACTTTTTTAGTAATAAGAGCACCATTGATAGAATTTTATACTATGTTCCAATCATTATGCTTGACTTTTGGGTGTTGTTTTAAAATCAAGACAACACTATCACTTAGTTATATTAGTAGGTTAAAAATCAAGGCAAGCATAATTGGCTGTAATCCTTGTCATTCATATATATATATACATATATATATATATATATATATATATATATATATATATATATGTATGTATATATACACATTCTGTTTAACTACATGCCTATGTATCTTCTACCACTGCTTCTTTCAGAGATTTTGAGGCATAGTATAGAAAATATGAATGAAGCTTTCAATAGAGAAGGCCTAACTTGATGGTTCTAGTGATTTTTTATTGATTTTATAAGTTCCAGGTTTCACATAATTCTAAAATGAAAGAATAAAGTGAAGGAATAAAATTATGCAGCTGTGTTGTCTGAGATTCAGACAAGTGATCATTCCCGCATCTATCCTGCATTGTAAACATATCTGACTCAGTGAAGATCCTAGTTTAGAAAATTAAAGGAGCTCTATTGGAGTCAAACTAATCTCAATATTCTTGGGGAGCAAATATTAACTCTTTCCCTAGAAAGGCATGCTTATCTGTGCTCCCAGGGTGCCTACAGTGGCTCATTATAAACAAGGAAATGTGTTTGTATTTCCCTCCCTGTATTCACTACTGCTCAGTCTGTAAAGCACTATCTATTAATTCAATTCATAAAATATCAGTCCAAATCAAAAATATGCCAGCAGTGCTCTAATCTTTTGTACTGAACCTGAAAATGAGAATGTTGAATACATGCTTCGGCCTATTGAATCCTGTTTCTGCTAAATGAGCACTTTCCAATTGTGTGATAATCTCTGGATTGAAGTATATTTTTCTAAAAATTATAGGCTATAATTGTACAATTTCAATTTTTGTGTGGTGGCTCATGCCTTGAACTTTCACAAATGTGCTATAGAAACTCAGCACAGTTTCCAATTTCTAAATCATGCCTCCCAAAGTGAAGAAAGATGAAGAAAGCTTTGGACTGAACAGAACTTCTTTTTTTTTTTTTTTTTGAACAAAACTTCTAAAGTCAGCTCATCTTATCCTTAACCTGAGTCATTTCAAACATCTCCACCCAACATGTCTTTCAAGTCCTGCCTTTATATTTCTAGTTCTAGAAACTCAATTTAAAGGATCTTCCTTGTGTTGACTGAATTGCAGCTTTCTGGAGCTTCAATGTTTTATAGTTATGTTTCCTGGAACCTTATGGATATTTTATTTTCCCCCATTGTTCCTGTCCAAAATCAGAGCTCCATTCAGTGATTCACAGGAATCATAAGCTCTCACTCATGCATCACTCTGCTGATTTCTCTCTCTCTCTCTCTCTCTCTCTCTCTCTTTAAACCCACTCAAGGTTTTCCATGTCATTTAAGAGAGTCTCAGCAGATCTTCAAACAAAACATCTCTTGGACAATACAGAAAACAGATAATGTCACATTTTTCAGTTTTGAAAATAAATACCTCTATCAATATACTTTAAAATGGAATTCCCTTTTTTCTTTCTCTCCCCTTTACAAACCTTCCCATATTAACTTACCGATATATATACTCCTCTTTTTTTTCTCTGAAAGAAGTCAGGCCACACCCCTCCAGTCTTTTCCTAGACAGATAAAAAATTGACAAGTCTTCCCTCACACTTGCACATGCAGAATAAATTGATTGTCTCATCTAGTGACTTCCTCCTTGACTTCTAACACTATATCAAAACAAATGCTAGTTCATATGATGTGGAAATTACACTCCTATACCCGTGAAATATGTGAATAAAAGAAATGCAACTTGTTCTCAAGTTTTGAAGGAAAATGAGGGACCTAGAGGCTCATGTCTTTCCCTTCAAGGTCCCCAATCACTCCTATGGCTCTCATAAAATTTTCTCTTCATTGTTCTCTGTCTCAGTCAGGGTTTCTATTTCTGCACAAATATCATGATCAAGATGCAAGTTGGGGAGGAAATGGTTTATTGAGCTTATACTTCCACACTGCTGTTCATCACCAAAGGAAGTCAGGACTGCAACTCAAGCAGGTCAGGAAGCAGGAACTGATGTAGAGGCCATGGGGGAATGTTTCTTACTGGCTTGCTTCTGGCTTGCTCAGCCTGCTTTCTTATAGAACCCAAGACCACCAGCCCAGAGATGGTACCACCCACAAGGGCCCCTCCCCCTTGATCACTAATTGAGAAAATGCCTTACAGCTGGATCTCATAGAGGCATTTTCTTAACTGAAACTCCTTTCTCTGTGATAACTCCAGCTTGTGTCAAGTTGACACAAAACCAGCCAGTACACTCTCCCACTTCAAAGCCTTACAATGGTTGTTCATGCCTACATCTCTTCCGTTTCACAACTAAGTAAGACAAGGTCCACAGAGAAAAGTGATGTGCCTTAGTTAGAATTATAGTTAAAAACTGCAACCCAGCTATCTTATGGCTAAGCAATAACTCAAAATTCTATAGTTAATACATGGTACTACAAAATAAGTCATTTTTCTCTAATAAAAAAATCCACATCCATGCATTCATATCTTCCCCTTTTCTTCACTTCCTCATTCTCTCATTACTCCTTTCCTCCTTCCTCTGTTTCTTTCCTTGCTCTTCTTCTTACCTTCTTTTTTATCTTTTTCTGCTTTTCTGTCTTCTTTACTTCCTCTAGCATATTCTCAGCACCTTCAATGTATCAGATTTGTTTACAGTAATACATAAGATGCAGTTTATGTAAAGAAGGGGGTCACAGTCTCTGAAAACGATGAACATGTAGACAAACATTTAGAAAAATGCACTCCTATCAAGATATCAAGGTCAGTGATTAATTCAGAATGAAAGAATGGTGAAAGATTTTTCAGAGGGATTTGAATAACCTCACAGTGAGAAAACAGAAGCTTGCCAAAAATGCATTCTAGATAAGATGAACACTGTGTGAAAAAAACATAGCCATGCTTAGATAAGTAAATATCAAAGCATGCTTGATACATAGGATATCATGGAGAATGGTGAAGGAAAATTTAAAAGACATAAAATTAAAAACTAAATTAGTGTTGACCTCTCATGACAGATTAAGTACTCAGAATTTGGCCAGCTACTACCCCTACCAACTAAGGGGCTTGTAGAGTCATGCACATCATGCAGATAGCAACACCCACCCACCAAACCAAAAATGCAGCATTAAAGAAAATGATGCAGAAACAAATATAAGGAGCATAACCTACCCTGAAAATTCCAACTTGAACTTGAGGATCAACACAGAAATACATCTCCTACCTTCTCAAGATCCATTGTCTGAAACTTTGAGGTAAACAGAGCTTAATCAATGTAAAGTAACTGGACTTACCAAACCATAAAGAATGATAAACAGAAGAGGACCAGCAAGAGGTATACTGGATCTTGAAAAGTGTCTGTTCAGTTAGCCAGCAGCGGATTGTCAAAATGCTAAGGAAAGGAGAAATTAGATAATTTAGTGAATGTCAGTGAGAAATTTTAAAAATATATATGAAAAAATTGTGAGAACTGTGGTACACCAAGAGAAGAACTGACATTTGAATTATGTACATAGAAAAATAATACATTAACAATGGCATAAAAATATCTTCAGTAAGACCATAGAAGAAAATTTCTTAAACCTAGAGAAAGAGTAGTCAGTCCAAGTACATGAGACCAACAGAGCAACAAACAGACAGACTAGAAAAAAATAATTCTCACAGCATATTAAAGTACAAAAAATAAAAATACAGAATAAATAGAACTTCTAAGACAGAAAATTAAAGTAGAGACATCAGAATAGCATCGATTTTTTTTGGCAGAAATCTATAAGATTAAAACTTTCTGGAAAATATGTATGCCAAGTGTTTTTATTTATTTTAATTGAAAATAGATATCCAAAGCATTTTGGTTACAGTTTTTCCTCCCTCAACTCCTTCTGGATCCTCGCCATTTCACCTTCCACACAAATCTACATCCTTTATGTCTGTCTCTTATTAGAAAACAAATACTCATGTAGTTATTATTATTATTATTATTATTATTATTATTATTATTATTATTATTAAAACAAACCAAAATAGAACAAAAGAAATGAACAAACAGGAAAAAAGCAGCCAATGAAAAAGCACAGAAAACACATACAGACAAAGACACACACAGAGAAATCCCCTAAAAACATAAAACTGAAAACCGTAATATATATGCAAAAGACCTGCAAGGTTAAAAAAAAACAAATGCTCAGACAAAGCACTGTGATAAATAACATTCAAAAGGACATGTAGTTAGCTTTGTCTTGGCCATTTATGCAGGGCATGGGGCCTGCCTTTAAGAGTGTTTGTATATCCAGTGAGACTTTATTAGGGAAAATTAAATTTTACTTTGCATGCAGTTAGCAGTGGAAGAGATCGTCTGCTTTAGGCATGAGGCTGTGTCAACTTCCCCTCTCAATGCTGGGACCTCATCTGGCTTAGACCCTTGTGCATGCTGCCACAGCCTCTGTTAGTTCATATGTGCGTTGGTCGTGCTGTGTTTAAAGGGCCTCATTTAATGGGTGTCCTTCATCCCCTCTTGTTCTTACAGTCTTACTGCCTCCATTTCTATGGGTTTCCCTGAGCCCTGAGGGAAGGAAGTTAATGAAGACAGACCCATTAGGACTGAGTGTTTCAAGATTTCTCACTAGTTTCACATTGTTCAGCTGTGGGTCTCTTTATTTCTTCCCATCTACTCAAGAAGGAAGCTTTTCTGGAAATGGCTGAGCATGATACTGATCTATGAGTATAGTAGAATGTTATTAGGAGTCATTTTATTTTATTCCTATGTTCCTTTAGCAGATCAGTAGTATTTTGTTTTGTTGTTTAGATCTATGACTTATCTAGTCTTAAGTTATTGATCACCTGAGCAGTGTCAGGAATGGGGTCTGTCTTATGGAGTGAGCACCTTAATTCCTATTAGATAGTACTCAAGTCACTCCCACAAGCACATGCCACCATTGTACCAGCATAGCTTACTGACATGTCACCATTGTGGATTAAAGTATTTATGGCTGAGTTGGTTATTTACATGTCTCCTTAGGTAATATTCAGAGTACTTTCCAGTAGCACAAACACTAGTCAGTAGAAAGGAAGGTTCTCGGTAGGCACAAGTTCAACTTCTCCATCTTCAGTGAGTTGTATAGGAGTTCGTTCCAGCAATAGGGCCTAACCATCAGTTTGTGGAGTACAACCAATAACCTTGGTAATTTTGCGTCCGTTTGGCTAAAAGTCAATTAGATGTAACCCATTCCCAGAACTGGAGGTTTGATTTTGCTATGAGAGATGTCTAGCTGGACTTTTGTATCCCCCATTATTTGGTGTTTGTATTTAGATTTCTTTCATCTATGTATATATTTTAAGATGTTTCTTTATATTAGGTTTCCAAAGGACCCCTCAAATGACTCATAGTTTTAGCTCTTCCTCTTCATATGCTCTACTTTTCCCACCTCTTGTTTCCCCTTCTCTGTTTGATGCTTCCATTCCACTTCCAACCTAGTCCAACTTTAGTAATCTACTGAATTTCCCTTTCTAGGGAGGACTGTTCCTCCCCTAATATTCCCTTACTCAATAAATAACCTTTCCAGTTATATATATATATATACTGTAGCCTACTTGCTTAAATAGCTAATATCCTCATGCAACTAAATACATACTGTATTTGTCTTTGGGTATCTTCACTACTACATTCAGTATATTTTTTTTCTAGCTCACTCCAAATATCTACAAATTTATTTTCTAAATAACTGAATAATATTCCATTATGTAAATGTACCATATTTTATTTGTTCATTCATCCATTGATGGACATCTAGACTATTTCCAATTTCTGGCTCTTATGAATAGAGCAGCAATGAATGTATTTGACCATATGTGTTCATAGTTGGATGTAGTGTCTTCTCGGTATGTGTCTAAGAATAATATAGCTGGATTTTGAGGGATCCTGGGGATTTGCCACAATGATTTTCATAGTGGCTGTACATGTTTGCACTCCCATCAGCAATGGATTAGTATTCTCCTTACTCCACATTCTTGTCAGCATGAACTGTCATTAGTTTTATTGCTCTTGGCCAAGCCCACTGGTATAAGATGAACTCTCAATGTAGTTTTGAATTGCATTTTCCTGATGATTAACAAAATTAACATTGTTTTTTAATTACTTGATTATATTATTTATTTACATCTCAAATGACATTTCTTTAAGTGCATCTCAGACATCTGAGTTTACTTTTTTGAGATTTCTCTTTGTAGATCATTACACAAGTTTTTGTTGAATTATTTGTTTTCTTGATGCCTATTTTTTTTTATTTTTAAAATATATTTTACATAGTGGCTCTCTATCAGAGGTGTCATTGTAAGAGTATTTTCCCATTCTCTAGCCCTCCACTTTGGATGAGTGATGCTGTCCTTTGCCCCGTAGAAACGTTCATTTGCTTGGTTAGAGTTACTCTAAGATATTTTATTTTCTGAGGCTATTGGAGAAGGTGTTGCTTTTCTGATCTTTTTCTCAGTTCATTTGTTGTTTGTATATAGGAAATATAATCATCTTTGTATGTTAATTTTGTACACTGCCACTTTTCTGAAAGTGATTTTTAGCTGTAGGAATTTCCTAGTGGAATTTTTAGGATCATTTATGTATAAAATTATAGCATCTGCAAATAAAGATACTTGATTTTTCTTTACTGTTCCTATGCTCTTGAGCTCTTAGAGTTAATTGTCTTGTTACTCTACCTAAGATTTCAAGTACTATATTAAGTAGGTATGGAGAGAGTGGACAACCTTGTATTGTTCCTTATTTTAATGGATATGTTTCAAGTTTATCTTCATTTAGGTTGTGAGTTTTCTGTAAATTGACGTTATTATGTTGAGGCATGTTCCCTATATCCCTAGTCTTTCCAGGATGTTTATAATGAAGGGGTGTTGGATTTTGTCAAAGACCTTTTCATTAGCTAATGAGATCATCATGAGGTTTTGTATTTCAGTCTTTCTCTGTTGGATAACATTTATCAGTTTACTTATGTG
Organism: Uromys caudimaculatus; assembly: GCA_028551405.1. Lineage (NCBI taxonomy): Eukaryota > Metazoa > Chordata > Mammalia > Rodentia > Muridae > Uromys > Uromys caudimaculatus. The sequence goes on from CM052722.1 coordinate 45,014,428, forward strand.
GAACCTCTCTTGCACCTTTTAGATGAAGCCTTCTCATCATTGTAGATGTATTATAATTTTGGTGTGTTTTTATATTCCATTTGGGAATGTTTTATTGGGAAGTTTTGCAGCGATGTCCAAAAGGGAACTTGGTTTGTAGTTCTCTTTCATTCTTGGGTCTTTATGTGTTTTAAACATCAGGGCAATTGTGGCCTTATGAACATAACTGGTCAATGTTTTTTCTGCTTCTATTTTACAGACTGATTTAAGGAATATCAGTATTAATTGTTCTTGGAAAGTTTGGTAGAATTTTTGTCTAAAAACATCTGACCCTGAACTTTGCTGTTGTTGTTGTTGTTTTAATCATTCCATTCAATTACATCTCAAATGATATCCCATTTCCCAGTTACCCCTCCACCAACTTTCCATCCTACATTCACCCTCCTCCTCCCCTTTACCTGTATGAGGGTGCTCCTCCATCCATCCACACTCTCCTGCCCCACTGCTCCAGCATCTCCCTACGCTGGGGCATCAAATCTCCCTGGGACCAAAGGCCTCCCCTCCCATTGTTGTCAGGAAAGGCCATCCTCTGCTATATATGCATCTGGAGCCATGGATCCTTCCAGGTACACTCCTTGGTTGGTGGTCTAGTCTCTGGGAGAACTGGGGGGGGTCAGACCAGCCTATGTTGTTCTTTCAATGGGGTTGCAACCCCCCTCCACTCGTCCAGTCTTTCTGCCAGTTTCCTTACCAGGTTCCCTGAGCTCAGTCTGATGGTTGGCTCCAAGCATCCACATCTTCATTGGTCTGTTGCTGGCCAGACCTCCCAAGGAGCAGTCATACCACGTTTCTGTCAGCTAGTGCCTCTTGACAATGGCAACGGTGTCGGGTTTATTGTCTGCAGACATGATGGATCCTTAGGTGGGGTAGTTTCCAGGTATTTTGTCCCTGTTCTTCCTTTGGACAGGAACATTTCTGGGTTAAAAACTTTGAGATGTATGGGTGGCTCCATCCCTCAACCAGAAGCTGTGCCTAACTGCTGGATGTGGTCTCTACAGATTCTATCTCCCACTTCACTTCATATTTCAGATAAAGTCATACCCTTTGGGTCCTGACAGCCTCACATTTCCCTGGAGTCTGGGATCTTCCAGTGGCTATCCCCAGTTACTCAACCCCCGTGCTGCATATTTTTATTCGATTTCCTGACCATCTGTACCTCTCTCACATCTTGAGTTCCTGATACTGCCATCCTTATTCCCCCCCCTCCCTCACAGGTCCCCCTTGCCCTCCACCTCCCACATCCTGTTTCCCCCTCAATGCAGAACTGAAGTATCCACACCCTGGTCTTCCTTCCTTCAAAACTCCATATGGTCTGTGGGTTATATCATGGGCATTGTGAGCTTTTGGGTTAATATCCACTTATCAATGAGTATATACCATATGTGTTCTTTTGTGTCATGGTTACTTCACTCAGGATGATATTTTCTAGTTACATTTCAAGAAGTCATTGTTTTTAATAGCTGAGTAGTACTCCATACTGTAAATATGCCACATTTTCTGTAACCATTCCTCTGTTGAAGGACATCTGGGTTCTTTCTAGCTTCTGGCTATTATAAATAAGGCTTCTATGAATATAGTGGAGCATGTGTCCTTGTTATATGTTGGAGCATCTTTTGGGTATATGCCCAGGAATAGTATAGCTGGGTCCGCAGTTAGTACTATGTCCAATTTTTTTTTTGAGAACCACCAAAGTGATTTCCAGAGTAGTTGTACAGCTTGCAATTCCACCAGGAGTGGAGGAGTGTTCCTCTTTCTCCGCATACTCTACAATATCTTCTGTCACCTGAATTCTTGATCTTAGCCATTCTGACTTGTGTGGGGTGAAATCTCAGTGTTGTTTTGATTTGCACTTACCTGATGAATAAAGATATTGAACATTTCTTTAGGTGCTTCTTGACCATTCAATATTCCTAGTATGAGAATTGTCTATTTAGCTCTGGACCCAATTCTTTAATAGGGCTATTTGTTTTTCTGGAGTCTAGCTTCTTGAGTTCTTTGTATATTTTGGATATTAGCCCTCTATCAGATGTAGGGTTTTTAAAGATCATTTCCCAATCTGTTGGTTGCTGTTTTTTCATATTGATAGTGTCTTTTGGTTACAGAAACTTTGCAATTTTATGAGGTCCCATTTGTTGATTGCTGATATTAAAGCATGAGTCATTGGTGTTCTGTTCAGGAAATATTCCCCTGTGCTCAAGTATTCTAGGTGATTCTTCACTTTCACTTCTATTAGATTCAATGCATCTGGTTTTATATGGAAGTCCTTGATCCACTTGGACTTGAGCTTTGTACAAGGAGGCAAGATTGGATCAATTTTCATTCTTCTCCATGCAGACCACCATTTGAACCAACACCATTTGTTGAAAATGCTGTCTTTTTTCCACTGAATGGTTTTTGCTCCTTTGTCAAACATCAAGTGACCATAGGTGTGTGGGTTCATTTCTGACTCTTCAGTTCTATTCCATTGATCTACCTGCCTGTCACTGTACCAATACCATGCAGTTTTTATCACTACTGCTCTATAGTACAGCTTGAGATCAGGGAAGGTAATTTTCCCAGAAATTCTTTTATTCTTGATAATAGTTTTCACTATCCCGGGTTTTTTGCTTTTTCCATATGAATTGAGAATTGTTCTTTCTAACTCTATGAAGAATTGAGTTAGAATTTTGATGGGGGTTGCATTGAATCTGCAGATTGCTTACGTAAGATGGCCATTTTTACTATATTAATCCTACCAATCCATGAGCATGGGAGATTTTTCCATCTTCTAAGGTCTTTGATTTCTTTCTTCAGGGATTTGAATTTCTTGTCATATAGATCTGTCACTTGCTTAGTTAGAGTCAAATAAGATATTTTATAATATTTGTGGCTATTGTGAAGGGTGTTGTTTCCTTAATTTCTTTCTCAGCCCTTTTGTCCTTTGAATAGAGGAAGGATACTGATTTGTTAAAGTCAATTTTATATCCAGCCATTTTGATGGAGTTGTTTATCAGCTCTAGGAGCTCTCTGGTAGAATGTTTGGGATCACTATTGTGTACTATCATATCATCAGCAAATAGTGATATTTTGACTTCTTCCCTCCAATTTATATCCCGTTGATCTCCTTTTGTTGTCTAATTGCTCTGGCTAGAACTTCAAGTAGTATATTGAATAGGTAGGGAGAGAGTGGGCAGTTTTGTCTTATTCCTGATTTTAATGGGATTGCTTTGAGTTTCCCTCCATTTACTTTACTTTATATTGCTTTTATTATACTCAGGTATGTACCTTGAATTCCTATTCTCTCTAATACTTTTAACATGAATGGGTGTTGTATTTTATCAAAGGCTTTTCCAGCATCTAATGAGCTGATCATGTGGGTTTTTTTTTTGTTTGCTTTTATAGTGGATTGGATTGATGGATTTCTGTATATTGAACCATCTTTACATTCCTGAGCTTAAGCTTACTTGATAATGGTGGGTGATTGTTTTGATGTGTTCTTGGATTCAGTTTGCAAGAATTTTTTTGAGTATTTTTACATAGATATTCATAAGGGATATTCATCTGTAGTTCTCTTTCTTTGTTGGATCTTTTTGTTGTTTAGGTATCAGTGTAACTATGGCTTCATAGAAAGAATTGGGTAATGTTCTTTCTGTTTCTATTTTATAGAATATTTTGAGAAGTATTGGTATTAGATCTTTGAATGTCTGATAGAATTCTGCACTAAAATCATCTGGCCCTTGGCTTTTTTTGGTTGGGAGACTTTTAATGTCTGCTTCTATTTTGGGGGGTTTATGGGACTGTTTAGATGGTTTATTTGATCCTAATTTAACTTTGGGACCTGGTATCTGTATAGAAAATGATCCATTTCATCCAGGTTTTCCAGTTTTATTGAGTATGGACTTTTGTAGTAGGATCTGATTATGCTTTATTAAATTCTTTAGTTTCTGTTGTTATGTCTCCATTTTCCTTCTTGATTTTGTTAATTTGGATACTGTCTCTTTGCCCTCTGGTTAGTCTGGCTAAGGATTTAACTATCTTGTTGATTTTTCCAAAGAAAAGGTCCTAGTTTTGTTGATTCTTTGTATAGTTCTCTTTGTTTCTACTTGTTGATTTCACCCCTGAGTTTGATTATTTCCAGCAGTCTACTCCACTTGGGTGTATTTGTTTCTTTTTGTTCTAGTGCTTTCAGATGAGCTGTTAAGCTGCTAGTGTATACTCTCTCCAGTTTCTTTATGGAGGCACTCAGGGCTATGATTTTTCATCTTAACACTGCTTTCATTGTGTCCCATAAGTTTGGAATCTCAGTATCATTTTGATTTGTATTTCCCTGATAACTAAGGGTGTTGAATATTTCTTTTTTTTTTTTTTTTTTTTTTTTTTTTTTTTTTTTTTTTTTTT
>CM052722.1:45019343-45040468 GCA_028551405.1 Uromys caudimaculatus
AAAGAAGGAACATGGTATGTACTCACTGATAAGCGGATATTAGCCCAAAAGTTCAGAATGCCCAAGTTTCACTTAACAGTAACCGCTGGACTGAGAGTGAGGTCCCAGATGGAGGAGTTGGAGAAAGGACTGAAGGATTTGAGGTAGTTTGCAGCCTCATGGAGGGAGCAACAGCGCCAATGGGCCTAACCCCCCACCCCGGTCATCCTGAAGTTTGGACCACCAACCAAAGAATACACATCTATGGACCCATGGTTCGCACGACATATGAGGCAGAGGACGACCTCGATGGCCATCAGGGAGAGAGGAGAGGCCCTTGGGCCTGAGGGTGTTAGAGGCCCCAGTAAAGGGGAATGTCAAGGTGGCAATAGGGGCATGGGTGGGCGGGTGGGTGGGAGGTGGAATTCCCTCATAGAGGTAGGGATGGGGAGGGGATTGGGGACTTCCAAGAGGAGACCCAGAAAAGGGGAAACATTCGAAATGTAAATAAAGTATCAAAAAAAAAGTAGTGGGTCTAGGGGGCTGGAGAGATGGCTCAGCAGTTAAGAGCACTGACTGCCCTTCCAGAGGTTCTGAGTTCGATTCCCAGCAACCACATGGTGGCTCACAACCATCTGTAATGGGATCTGATGCCCTCTTCTGGTGTGTCTGAAGAGAGCAATAGTGTACTCATACATAAAATAAATAAATAAAACTTAAAAAAAAAAAAAAAAAAAAGAAGTGGGTCTAGGGGCTGGAGAGATGGCTCAGAGGTTAAGAGCACTGACTGCTCTTCCAGAGGTCCTGAGTTCAATTCCCAGCAACCACATAGTGGTTCACAACCATCTGTAATGGGATCTGATGCCCTCTTCTAGTGTGTGTCTGCTGAAGACAGCCTCAGTGTACTCATATAAATAAAATAAGTAAATAAATAAGTCTTAAAAAAATAAGTTATTTTAAAATGTGGGCATATGTATAATGGAGTTTTATCAGTATGCTTGGAAGTAAATGGATGAAAGTAGAAATTATATTGAGTGAGGTAAACTGGTCCTAAAGAGACAAACACTAGGTATTCTCTCTTATTTGTGTATCCTAGCTCTGAATCTTTAGATTTGGGTACACATCTTGAATTTAATGCAGAAGCAAGAATAGTATAATGGGACTATGGGAGGGAGGTGCACTTAAAAGGGGATAGTAGGACATAGGTGCTGTAAAGAAGGGAAGAAAGGGAATATATCCAAGGGGCCTCTAACTAGGGAGAGGGAAGAATGTAATAATACAAAGGAACAAGGAGAAAGGGAGATAAAAAATTATGCTAAGCTTGCTTGAAAAAACAGTAACAGCACATTGTTTTATAAACATAATTTAAAACACTATTCATATTTTTGATGGAGTTGTGCCACACAGTGGTAATTTTGCCCACAAGACCCATGGGCTATCTAATGCAAACTTTATCAGAAACCTCCCTTCAAGATGTTGGTTACTGGTCTCAAAGAACCTCTAAAAACAGTGTAGGAATGTTTGCTATTATCCTTAGTTTCCTCTAAGAAAAGCACCAGTTTTCCCCCACTTTATATAACCAGGTTGCCCTATATGGTAGGCACTAATCCCATGTGGCTATTTGATTAAGCATAAAATTAAGCAAAATGGAAAATCAGATTGCCTCAGTTGCAATCAGTTGTAATTTAGAAGCCATATGCCTACTTTATTGGATAGTGTGAATATAGAACTCCCAGAAACTTGTAATAAACATTTATACTATATAGAAATGAAGAAAAATATGTTCGTCATTTTTTAAATGTCTTGTTGAGATAGTTGTTGTAAATGTCAAATTTAACACACCTGGTTAGGAAGGCTATACAAAATATTGCATTCAGTACTGACACATGGGTTATATACTCTACACATCAGATGTTTAAAAATCAGTGGGCAACTGTGTAAAAGAGAATATATACCAATGGTAAATTATAAAGTCAAGTCCCATCTTAGTCTCATACTCTCTAACATTTAGGAATCATTTACTTCTTATTTGTTCTGTAAAATACAGAAGGGTTCATATCAAAGGCTTTGTATTCTGTAAACCTATGAAACAATGGCTGAATTTTCACTAAATAAAAAGGGGCATCTCTGTGAAAGGAAACTTCAAAAATTCTGATAGAAATTTGAATTATTAAATAGCAATGATTGTGTACTAAGTGTGCAAAAGAAAAAGTAAAGACCAAAAAGTACCCATGTATTCCTTGTCCTGTAGAAAATATTTAATGGATTCTTGCTCAATTCATATTCCTATTTGGTTTTTTTTTTTTTTGGTTTTGTTTTGTTTGTTTGTTTATTTTTGTTCTTTTGAAATGTGTGGGTCACCTGTTAGTGATTTTTAAAGTTTTTGGCTGTTGCTATTTATACTAGCCAAAATGTTTCGTAACAGACATATTCTGCTTCAGAAAGTTGCTTTTCTGAAATGTAAATAATAATAATTACTAGGCATCTATGTGTCACTTAAAAACCAAAGACTTTTGAGAAGACTTAATAGATGAGCTTTTTTATATGCTTAATGCCAGCTTTAGAGTTGGAGAAACTTGGTGTAATATTTGAAAGCAGCACTTCCCTTTCATTTTTTATTCTCCAGGACCCACATTTCCTTGTGCTTCAGCCTACATGTTTGTCTTTCCTCTATTTCCACAGGTTAATTCTGACTTTCCCAGAGACCTGTCCTGTTCTGTTTTAGTATTCACGTGTATTTATTTATCATGTGTCTGTGAAATGTGGGTGAGTACCTGTGGAGCCCAGGAGAGGATATTGGATTTCTTGGAGCTGTAGTAATGGTGGTTGTGTCCTGTCTGGTTGTGGGTGCTAGAAATCAAACTTGGATCTATCTCTCCAAATACTATAACTTTTTTTTTAATTATTAGGTGAGGAAACAAAAACTTAATATACTGGATTAGATTGTTGATCTGTAAAACATTGCACTAAGGCCTCTGCGCTTCTCATTCTAGTATGTAATATAGCTCTGTGAAATTGTAGCTACTTACCAAACTTAGTATTTTAAGAAAGAGACCCAAGATGTACAGAGATAATCCTTCCCAGAACTGGAAATTGAAGTAATTCTATGCCTGTGGCTTACTTTTTTGTTTTGTTTTATTTTGTTTTGGTATTGTTGATGTTGTTACTATTAAGACTGCAGGTGACATAAAACATTATTCATAGGCTATGATTTACTTGGATAGAAGAAGCCAAAGAACTTTATGGTGAGGGCAGGAAGCCATAAATAGATGAAGTGCTGAGTGAGTGTATATTACTTACCTAGGCACAGCCATGTCAGGGACCAATGCCTTAGACACATAAGAAAATGACAAATCTTTCCATTGTTCCAAGTAAGAGTGTTTATGAATGATTGACTAGTGCATGCAAAAACTAGAAACTATAGCTTTTTCACTCTAAATGTTTATAGCCTATGACTGCTCACCTATGGAGACCTCCTACCAATACTAGTTAACACCTCCCCACTACGCTGGATATAAAAAAAGCACTTCAGTTTCAGGTTGATTAGTAGTTGGCTCAGCACCTTCAGAGTATGCAGAGCATCCATGATCTGAGCATTTCTTTGTCCATTTGTCTGCATTGAACCTGTAGTGCAAAAGAATTTATAGCTATTTATACATTTTAATAGAAACAGCCAAACTAAAATAAATGTATAGATATGAACATGTCTGCAATATAAGACCCAATTTTCAAATGAACAAAGAAGCAAGTGCTCTAATTCTCAGAGTGGTTTACTCTCAGGCAAAGAATTCCTAATTTCTCCCAATATACTCAATTTTCCCACCCTTTCTCTGGCTAGTATGTAAAGCTCAAACTGTCAGTTGATCCAAAGAGTTTTATGTATTTGATCCCAGAGTAAGAATATTCACAGATATGGAGGGAGGACATTATTGATAATGGGAGGCAAAGTCTAGAAAACAATATTTCTAAGTAGATTCATAGCATATAATCCTTTTTTAATAGGATCTGTGATCCAGAAAATTTAATAATTCTGGTTCAGACTTGTTTATGATTGGAAAAGTTAAGGATATCATTTATTCAAGGACACTGAGATAGTAGAGGTATAAAAAGAATCAGAAACAAAACCCTTTTCATGTCAAACCAATATTTTCTCCTTTCTAGAGTATTAAGTACAAGCCTTCATTCTGTGTTCCCTAAAATGTATTTAGCTAGACCACTAAATGGCCAGTCCTCCCCCAGATGCTGCTTTTGACATGTCCCTCTCCATCATTATCTAATTCAAACTTCTCTAATATTCTTTCTCATCTAAAATTCACTATTTTTAGAGTATTGCATTGTAATTTAGTGGGGTCCCTAAACAATATATTTTAAAATATTAATGATAATGATAAATATAATGAATTACTGTAATAAACAAAAAAGAAATGATAACAGATGACTCTGGAATTACCCTCAAGAGCTTTATATTTAAATGGGGTTGTTCATCTATAGTGTCAGACCAACATTATAAAATTTGTAACCTTCAAGATGCTACTAAAATTGACCATAAATGGAAGTAAAGATACTGACTAAGGCTTAAGTACTGACTGTCCTCTTTCCTACATAATCTGGGATAAATTATGGAGGCATCAGTTGTTTTATACAAACTACTAACTTCCTAACATTGAACCTAAAATTTGTAGCATATTGTATACACTCAATGAATGTCTCTTAATAATTATTGAATTTAAGTTTCAAGTTTGTATTATCACCCTGACAAAGAAAACTTTTAACCCACACTTTAATTATATAAAAATACATATATCATGGTGCTTATTGTCTGGAATACCTTTTAAATTTTTTCCATATGAGGACTGAATCCATGACCTTAAGCATAAAAGTCTAGTATATTACTATGTCTATAACCACAGTACCCATTTTTTGTTTTGATTTATTTGTTTATATCATAACCCAATACCATCCCTTCCTTTCCATCTTCTCAGGTAAGTCCTCCTTCTATTACACCTTCCCCTTCTCTTTTGAGAAGAGAAAGGCCCCTGCTGGGTGTCACACCCCCACACATAACACCCTCACCCACTTCCCACCCCCAGCTCCCACACATCAAGTTGCTGTTGGACTAGGTACATCCTCTCCAAATGAGGCCAGATAAGGCAGTCCATTTAGGGACATAGGGTCCACAGACAGGCAGGCAAAAGTCTCAGGGACAATCCCTGCTCCAGTTGGTGGGGGATCCACATGAAGACCAGCTGTTTATCTTCTTCATATGTACAGGGGGCCTACATCCAGCATGTTTTTTTCTATTTGGTTGGTGATTCAGTTTCTGGGAGCCCTCAAATGTCCAGGTTAGTTGACTCTGTTGGTCTTCCTATGAAGTCCTTGTCCTCTTCAGGTCCCTCAATCCTTATCCCAACTCTTCCATAAGACTCCCCCAAGCTCCATCTTATGTTTGGCCGTGAGTCTCTGAATTTTTTTTCTATTAGTCACTGGCTGAAGCCTCTCAGAAAACAGTTATGCTAGGTTCCTGTCTGCAAGTATAGCAGAGTATCATTGATAGTGTCAGGGACTGGTTCTTGCCTATAGGATGGGTCTCAAGTTGGGGCAGTCATTGGTTGACCATTTCCTCTGTCTCTGCTCTATCTTTGTCCCTGGACATCTCATATGTAGGATACATTTTGGGTCCAAGATTTCGTGAGTGGGTTGCTGTCCTTATCCTTCTACAAAGAATCCTGACTGGCTGTCAGAAGTGGCCACATCAGGATCTATATGCCCCCCTGCTAGCTGTCTCAGCTACAGTCATCGCCATAGATTGTCTGGGGCCTCCTCCAATTCCAGGTATCTGGCACATCCTAGAGATTACCCCCTCACACATACTGCCAAACTCCCTTCTCTCTCTGCTGTTCTCCATATATATGAGCTCTACCCCTCCCCTCTTTCACCGGTTTTCTTCTTCCATTGACCTCTGATATGCATTTTGTTTCACCTTCTGAGAAATATTTAACCATCTTCCCTTTGGACACTCCTTGTTATTTGACTCCTTTAGTTCTGTTGATTATAGCAGGGGTATCATGTACTTTATGGCTATTATCCACTAGTATATACCATGCATATACTTTAAGGTTTAGGTTATATCACTCATGATGGTATTTTCTGGTTTTATCCATTTGCCTGCAAAATTCATAATGTCCTTGTTTTTAATGGCTGAATAGTATTCCATTGTGTAAATGAACCACATTTTCTTTACCTGTTCTTCAGTGGAGGGACACCTAGGTTGTTATCAGTTTCTGGCTATTAAAAATAAAAATGCTATGAACATAGTTGAGCAAGTGTCTTTGTGGGATGATGGAGCAACTTTTGGGTATATGCTAGGCGTAGTATAGATGGATCTTGAGGTAGAACTATTCCCAGTCATCTGAGAAACTGCCAAATTGATTTCCAGATTTGTTGTACAAGTTTGCACTTCTATAAACAATGGAGGAGTATTCCCCCTTGTTCCACAACCTTGGCAGCATGTGATGGTCTTGGAATTTTTTATTTTAGCCTTTCTCTGATGGATGTAAAGTAGAATCTCAGAATTGTTTTGATTTGCATTTGCAACCAAGGAAGTTGAACATTTCTCTAGGTGCTTCTCAGGCGTTCTGGATTCCTCTGTTGAAAATTCTCTGTTTTCCTATGTACCCCATTTTTAAATTGGGTTATTTGTGTTGTTGCTGTTTTACTTCTTGAGTACTTTATAAATTTTAGATAATATCCCTCTTTCAGATGTAGGGATGGTAAAGATCTTTTCCCAAACTCTAGGCTATTTTTTTTATACTAATATGGAAAAACGAAGGATTGTCAAGTGGTATCTTTGTAAAAAGAACATTGTCCTTTGCCTTACAGCCACTTTTAATTTTCATGAGGTCCCATTTATTAATTCTTGACCTTAGTACTTGAACCATTGGTGTTGTGTTCAGAAAGTTGTCTCTTGTACCAGTGAGTTCAAAGCTGTCTGCTTTATTAGATTTAGTGTATCTGGTTTAACATTGAGTTCTTTGATCCATTTGTACTTGAGTTTTCTGCAGGGTGATAAATATGAATCTATTTGCATTCTTCTACATGCAGGAATCCAGTTAGACCAACTCCATTTGTTGAAGTTATTTTCCCTTTTCCACTGTATGGTTTTGGCTTCTTTGTCAAAAATCGTGTGTCTGTAATGTGTGGGTTTATTTTGGGGGCTTTGATTCAATTTATCTACCTGTCTGTTTCTATACCAATAAAACCCAGTTTTTTAATTAGTATTGTTCTGTAATACAGGTTGAAGTCTGGGATAGTGATACCTCCAGAAATTCCTTTATTGTTATAGATCATTTTGGCTATCCTAGGTATTTTTGTTTTCCATATGAAGTTGAGAATTGTTCTTTCAAGATCTGTGAAGAATTGTGTTGGAATTTTGATGGGAATTGCATTGAATCTGTAGATTGCTTTTTGGTGAGATGACCATGTTTTACTATACTAATACAACCAATTCATGAACATGGGAGATCTTTCCATCTTCTGATATCTTCTTCAATTTCTTTCTTCAGAGACATGGAGTTCTTGTCATAAAAATCTTTTACCTGCTTGGTTAAAGTTACACCAAGGCATTTTATATTATTTGTGGCCATTGTGAAGGGCACTGTCTCCCTAACTTCTTTTTCAACCCATTTATCACTTGTATAGAGGAGTACTACTGATTTCTTTGAGTTACTTTTTTTTATCCAGCCACATTGCTGAAAGATTTTGTCAGCTGTAGAAGTTCTCTGGTAAAATTTTTGGAGTCACTTATATATACTATGGTACTATCTGCAAATAGTGATACTTTGAGTTCTTCTTTTCTAATTTGTATCCCCTTGATATCCTTTAGTTGTCTTATTTCTCTAACTATAACTTCAAGTACTATATTATTAAAGACATAGGGGAGAGAGTGGACACTTTTATCTAGTGTGTGATTTTAGTGGAAATGTTTGAAATTTCTTTCAATTTTATTTGATGTTGGCTATTGGATTGCTATATATTGCCATTATTGTGTTTAGGTATGTACCTTGTATCCCTGATCTATCTAAGACTTTTAACATGAAGGTGTGATTGATTTTGACAAAGGCTTTTCAGAGTCTATTTAGATGATCTTGTGCTTTCTTCTTTTTTTCAGAGTGTTTATTTGGTAGATGGTGTTGATGGATTTTCTTCATATATTGAACCACCCCCTGCATCCCTGATAGGAAGCTTACTTTATTATGTTGGAAGATGTCTTCAATATGTTCGTGGATTTTGTTTCCTAGTATTGTATTGAGTATTTTTGCATCAATGCTCATAATGGAAATTGGTCTGAAATTCTCTTTCTTTGTTGAGCCTTTGTGTAGTTTAGGTATCAGAGTGGCTGTGGCCTCATAGAATTAGTTTCATGTAACTTTAATTATTTTCAAACCCTATTTTTAATCGTGGTTCTTAAATGTTTTAACCTCCCCCTTGTAGCCCATCATCCACCAGAGGTAGTGAAAAAGAATGGGTACAGGAGAAGTGGACCTGTTTAGAAAGGTCTTTGGAGCAACTCTGTGTTTTCTGGAAATCGGCAGTTCAGTTCACAAGTCAGCAGGCAGTAGCAGTTCAATCCACTAGCAAACATTTCATAAATATACCAGCAGTCTGGTTCAGTAGAGTCGGGTTAGCAACAGCAGTGACAGAGGTCCCAGCCTCAACTTGAGTCAGCAGGAGAGAACAACAGGAGTACCAGGAGAAGTTCTCAGCTGTGCCTCTCTCAGGGAAATGAAGATAAGAGAAGACTCAAGACCCACAAGCATTGCACAGCTAGCTGTACCATCAAACCAAGCTATCTCTTTCTCTGTCACTCTGTGGAGTCCTATTTATATCCCTCCAAATATCACATGCTCTCCATGTGCCTTGCTACAGCATGGGTCTTGCCTTTCAGCACAGGTCTTACCTCAGCACAAGTCTTGCCTCAGCACATGCATCAAATCAGCCCAAGTCTACAGAGTCCTGACAAAATGGAGCTTAATTATGTGATGTAAGGTGGACCAATGTATGCGTGTTGTTAGCAAAAACTCCTTCATCACATGTCTTTTCATGTGTTTGCTTTAGCAGAACCGCCTCTCTTCTCTGTCTGCTTCAGTGAAAAAGTTCCTTCACTAGTCTGCCTTATGATTTCATCTGTGTCCACTTCAGAAAAACATTCCTTCACATGTTTGCCCCAGCAAAATGTCATCCAACACAACTGCCTCTCCAAAAAACCCTTAAATTTCCATCTCAGTTTCCCAATGTTCCTTCTGTTTCTATTTTATGGAAGATTTAGAGAAGTATTGACATTAGCTCTTCTTTGAAGGAATGGTAGAATTCTTCACTAACACCATCTGAACCTGGGATTTTTGGTTAGGAGTCTTTTAATGGCTATCTCTATTTCCTTAGGTGTTATAGGTCTACTCAGATAGTTTACCTGATCTTGATTTAGCTCTGGTAATTGATATATGTCTAAAATTTCAAACATTTCATTTAGATTTTCCAGTTTTTGGATTACAGGCTTTTGAAGTAAGACATAATGATTCTTTGAATTTTCTCAGTGTATCTTGTTATATGTCTCTTTCCATTTCTGATTTTGTTAATTTGTGTATTGTCTCTCTGCCTTTTAATTAGTGTGGCTAAGGATTTGTCTATCTTGTTGATTTTCTCAAGGAACCAGGTATTGGTTTCATTGATTCTTTGTATTGTGCTTTGTTTCTAATTGATTTATTTCAACACTTAGTTTGATTATTTCCTGTTGTCTACTCCCGCTTGGTGTTTGTTTCTTTTATTCTAGAGATTTTAGATTTACTTCTAATTCATTAGTGTGAGAATCTCTTAATAAGGGCACTTAGTGCTATGAACTTTCCTCTTAGCACTGCTTTCATAGTGTCCCATAAGTTTGTGTATGTTGTGTTCTTATTTTCATTGAATTCTGGAAAATCTTTCATTTATTTCTTTATTTCTTCTCTTACCCAGTGAACACTAAGTAGAGAGCTGTTCAGTTTCCAAGAATATGTAGGCTTTCTGTTATTTCTGTTGTTGAAGTCCACCTTTAATCCATAGTGATCTGATAAGATGCATAGGGTTATTTCAGTCTTCTATTGCAGCTTGCTTTGTGGCTGATTATATGGTCAATTTTGGAAAAGGTTCCATGAAGTACTGAGAAGAATGTATATTCTTGTGTTTGTGTGAAATGCTCTATAGATATCTGCTAGATTCATTTGAATCATAATCTCTGTTAGTTTTGTTATTTCTGTTTAGTTTCTGTCTTGATGACCTGTCCATTGGTTAAAGTAAGATGTTGTGCTCTTCCACTATTGATGTGTGATTTAAGGTTTAGTAATGTTTCTTTTATGAAAGTGTGAGCCCTTGCATTTAGGCATAGGTGTTCAGAATTGAGACGTTCTCTTTGTGGATTTTTCCCTTGATGAATATGACCTGCCCCTTCCTGTTTCCTTTGATTGCTTTGGTTGAAAGTCTATTTTATTAGGTATTAGAATGGCTACTCCAAATTGTTTCCTGTATCTATTTGCTTCAAAAAACTTTTTATAATTTTCCAGCCTTTTATATTGAGATATTAACTACCTTTGTTAATGAGATATATTTCTTGTAAACAGCCAAAAGATGGATTATGTTTATGCATCCATTCTGTTAGCCTGTGTCTTTTTACTGGAAAATTGAGTCCTTTGATGTTGAAAGATATTAATGACCAATGATTGTTACTTTCTTTTATTTGATGTTGTTGTTGTTGTTGTTGTTGTTGGTGGTGGTGGTGGTGGTGGTGGTGGTGGTGATGGTGGTGGTGGTGGTGGTGGGGTGTGTGTGTGTGTGTGTGTGTGTGTGTGTGTGTGTGTGTATTTCTCTTCTATTAGTGTGAAATTATTTATTTCTTGTATTTTCTTGAGAGTAGTTGACTTCATTGAATTGGGTTTTTTCTTCTGATATCTTCTTTATGGCTGGGCTAGTGGAAAGGTATTATATAAATTTTGTTTTGTCACAGAATATCTTGATTTCTCCATCTATGGTGATTGAGAGTTATTCTGGATGTTTTAGGAATATTTTGAAGATCTCTTGCAGGATAACTCATATTCTTTGAACATGGGCTCCACGGGAATTTTGGGTTATATTTCCCTGGCATGACAGATTTGACAAAAGCCTGAGAATAGGTTTATATAGTAAGCAAAATGTTTTTAAAATTAGAAGGTAGATTGTAAAAAAAATAATGCTTTAGGGAATTTTTGAAGAAGTCTTACAGGATAGCTCAATTTCTTCAAACATGGGCTCAGTGGGAATTCTGGGTTGAAATTCCTGGCATGACAGATTAGAGAAAACCTAAGAATAGGCTCATACAGTTTTTGTTTAGTTTACCTCATTTGTTATGAATTGTTTTAATTATCAAATGGGCGTGGTTTGAGTTTTGTGGTTATATTATTTCTCTGGAAGAGAAGTCCAACTAAGAGTTTTTCTGGTTACTGTCTCAGGAACATTTTATTTTGGGAGAAAGGTTCTACTTTTGTGTTCACAGAAAAGGAGATTAGGCTCTGAACCCATTCCAGTGTTATATGGATCAGATATGACAGAGGGAGAACTGCAGGAGAACTAGAAAATTTCAAGAGAATCAAACAGGTAAAGATTCTTTGTGCCATCCTTCACATGGCATAAATGAAGACTTATGATTGGTTATTATTAAAATTGGCTCATAAAAAAGACAGCTATCTTTCACATGCTCAAACAAGGAGCAGAATTTCACCCATAACTGATCTGTGCACCATACAGAAACTAACACAATCTATGCAGTTATCTTTATGGTACTTAAATTCTGTTTTGAAATTTGTATATTGCAGAGTGCATGGCTTTGGTGAGATTCATCTTTAGACATTCTGATCTGACCTGATTAGACTCACTGTTTCATGGATTCCTGGTCATCTTGCCTCATTCAGCCTTTCAGATGGATCCAGTGAGAACTTCAGTCAAGCCCTGAGCCTTCTAGGCATCAGAGAATGAATAACAATTGCTGTCTTGGCTTTCTTTTAATAATTTTATTGGTTATTTTATTTATTTACATTTCAAATGTTATCCCCCTTCCCAGTTTCCCCTCTACAAGCCCTTATCCTCTCCCCCATCACCCCTGCCACTATAAGGGTGCTCCCTTACCAGCCCACTTACTCCTGCCTCATTGGCATGGCATTCTTATATCCTGGGTCATCAAGTCTTCACAGGACCAAGGGGTTCCCCTCCCAGTGATTCCAGATAATGCAGTCCTCTGCTACATATCCAGCTGGAGCCATTGGTACCTCCTGTGTACCCTGTGGTTGGTAGTCCCTGGGAACTTTGGGGGGTCTGGTTGGTTGGTATTGTTGTTCTTCCTATGAGGTTGCAAATCTCTTCAACTCCTACAGTCTTTGCCCTAATTTCCCCATTGGGGCTCCTGCACTTAGTCCAATGTTTGGATGTGTACATCCACATCTGTATTTGTCTGGCTCTGTCAGAGCCTCTCCAGGGACAGATATACCAGGCTCCTGTCAGTAAGCACTTCTGGGCATCAGCAATAGTGTCTTGGTTTGGTGTCAGCAGATAGGATGTATCCCTAGGTGGGGCAGTCTCTGGATGGCCTTTCCTTCAGTTTCTGCTCAACCCTTTGTCCCTGCATTTCCTTGTGACAAGAGGAATTCTGGATTAATATTTTTGAAGTGGATAGGTGGCTCCATCCCTCAACTGGGGACTTTGCCTTGATCACTCTCAGCTATTTTTATCTGAAATATCTCAAAACACCCTCTTTTAATTAACTCAGAATCATGCCTTTGCTATCTGTCCTTTAACTCGTATTACTTAATCATTTTAAACAGTTTGTAATGGCAGTTATAAGAGGGACTGGTTCCAAGCCCGATATTCTTAGAATAGTTGCACAGGCACAATGCCTATCAAAGAGTAACAGTGTTAATTATAAATGATGTATCAAATATAAGAAAGTCACACCAATGAAAACCTTAAACCTGCACTAATTTATAAACTGCATACCAATGTAAAATTATAACTTCAATTTGCATTAATTATAAAGATTTCTACCAATGTAAGATAGGGCTATGTCCACCCCAAACCCAGGAAATTGGGTTGAAGAGTTTTCATAAATTTTTCCAGCTGAACAGGTGTGATGGAATATCTTTAAAGGGGAAGGGGAAGGGTAGAAAAATTAGTAAATTTGGTTAGGCCTTAAGAAAGCTAAAGGGAAAAGGTGGAACTTCCAGGAAATTCTTAACTGTAGTTGATGTTTGTTGCTGTAATAGTGTATTGCCTGTATTTCTACCTCTAATAATGGGTTTTATGTGCTAGATTTTAATATCCTTGAGCCTGGGCAAGTACACAAGTCTGGTTTATTTTTTTAAGGAATATAAAATTATATATTGACCACTGTTCACCATTATTTACAATAAAGTAAATATACAGTTGGATGACATTCTGATACTACGGTTTACTTGCACAAAACTGATCAATTTGAGAGATCATTAATGGCCTTGAAGTGTTTTTGTGGATATGAAACAAATGGTGAGACTTTGAATTGGACTCTCTTATTATAGTATTGAAATTAAGTCTACTTCATTTATCAAGTCATGTTCATGCTCTGATTTTATATACTTGTAACTATCAATAAACACTGTGATACTTGAAAAAATTATATGCAACAGATTAGGGAAAAATTTCTTGTATGATTTTGTTGAAGATGTTTTCTGGGCATGTAAGCTGGGAATCTTCTTCTATTCCTATGATTCTTAGGTGTGGTCTTTTCATAGTCACAAATTTTCTGGATGTTTTGTATCATGAATTTTTTAGACTTTTTTTTGAATTTGTATTTTCTTTAACCAATCTATTGATTTCTAAAAAATTGGATATTTTCTTTATTTACATTTGAAATGTTATCCTCGTTCTTGGTTCCCCTCCAGAAACCCCCTATCCCATACCTCCTCCCCCTGCTTCTATGAGGGTGTTCCACCCATCCACTCCTGCCTCCCCGCCCTCGGACCTCTCCTTCCACTGATGCCTAACAAGGCCATCCTCTGCTACATATGCAGCTGGAGCCATGGGTCCCTCCATGTGTACTCCTTGGTTGGTGGCTTAGTCCCTGGGAGCTCTGGTGGGTCTGGTTGGTTGATATTGTTGTTCTTCCTATGGGGTTGCTAACCACTTCAACTACTTCAGTACTTTCTCTAACTCCTCCATTGGGGACCCTGTGCTCAGTCCAATGGTTGGCTGTGAGCATCTGCCTCTGTATTTGTAAGGCTCTTACAGAGTCTCTCAGGAGACAGCTCTATCAGGCTCATTTCAGGAAATACTTCTTGGTGTCGACAACAGTGTCTGGGTTTGGTGACTATATATGGGATGGATCCCCAGGTGTGACAGTCTTTGGATGGGCTTTCCTTCAGTCTCTGCTCTACACATTGTCTCTGTATTTGCTCCCATGAGTATTTTATTCCCCTTTCTAACAAGGACCGAAGCACCCACACTTTGGTTTTTCTTCTTCTTGAGCTTCATGTGGTCTGTGAATTGTATCTTGGGTATTCCGAGATTTTGGGCTAGTATCCACTTATCAGTGAGTGCATACCATGTGTGTTCTTTTGTGACTGAGTTACTTCACTCAGGAAGATATTTTCTAGTTCCATCCAATTGCCTAAAAATTTCATTAATTCATTAATTCATTGTTTTAAATAGCCTAGTAGTACTTCATTGTGTAAATGTACCACATTTTCTGTATCCATTCCTCTGTTGAAGGACATCAGGGTTCTTTTCAGCTTATGGCTGTTATAAATAAGGCTGCTATCATATCTTCTACACTCAATAGTCTCTCTTCTATCTCCTCTATCCTGTTGGTAATGCTTATGTCTGTAGCTTCTGTTCTCTCTCCTAGGTTTTCCATCTCTAGGATTGCTTCAGTTTGTGTTTTCTTTATTGCTTCCTTTTTTCTTTTCAGGTCTTGAATAGTTTTATTCATGTCTTTTACCGGTTTGATTTCATTTTCCTACATTTTAAAATATTTATTTGCTTCCTCTTTTAATTCCTCTACCTGTTTGAATATATTTTCCTGTATTTCATGAAGGGATTTACTTATGTCCTCTTTAAAGACTGCTATCATCTTTATAAGATTGGATTTTTATATCCTCTTCTTGTGCTTCAGTTTCATTAGGATATCCAGGGCTCATTGTAGCAGGATGGCTGAGTTCTGGTGGTGCCATATTGCTCTGGGTCTTGTTGATTGTGTTCTTACATTATCCTTTAGACATCTAGTTTTTCCTGGTGTTGACTGGATGATTTTGGTGGCAGCAGGACTTCCTGGAAAGGTAAGGAGAAGCCTGGGCCAGACAATGGAGGTTGGAGTATTTGACTCTGCTGGCTGTGCCTCAGGCAAACCCTAATCTGAAGGCTATGTCCTCAGTCAGACCAAACTGGGATGGTGGGCAGATCCAACTGGGATAGGATTGGTGGAGCAGGTTCCATGCTGCTTAGTCTCAGGGTCCCAAAGGTTTCCATGGGGAAGCAGGATGCTCTTGGGGTCCTGCAAGGGTCCTCTGGATCAAAGAGCGATTGCAGAGTTAGACAATGGGGCTCAAGGGACCTTGTGCAATTCACCTCTGTAAGCTGTATCTCAGGCAGAACAACTGGAGTGGCAGGAGCTCTGACTGGGGTGGGATTAGTTGGGCAGGATTCCAAGCTGGTTAAGACACAAGATGCTCTTGAGGCCCCACAAGGCTTCTCAGGATGTAAGAGAGAGCACACCCATAGCTAGACAATGGGGCTCAGCCTGCAACTCACTTCTGCAAGCTGTCCCAGGCAGACCCCACAGTACCCATCTTAAAGATTTTAAAGAGTAGATTTAGTGATATTATACTTTGCAATTGACTTTCAAAAACAAGAAGAACAGTAACAAAAAACCCAAGTGACTTTTTTTTATCATAATTCATTCTAATGAAAAAAGTTAATTGAATTTGTTTTTGACAGTGTTGTAGACACCCATATCATACATGAAAGCAATGCATTCTGATTTACTTTCACCTCAGACTTTCTCTTATTGTGCTACTATTCCAATGACCTCTCACTTTTCTGTACAGATCCCTTCCCTATGCTCATCATTTTATGTATTATTTTGTGAGCATCAGTTTTTGGTATGGCACTATCCTATAGAGTCAGGTGAACCCAATTGTGTACATATTTAAAGAAAAATGTCATCTCTACAGTCTATTAGTATTCAATAGTTCAGAAAGGAGGGCTCTGGCTCCATAAGCCCCTCCTATATCCATGGCTGACCCTTGACAAGTCAAACTTGTTCAAGCCCACTGCAAACAGTGACATCTGCTATGTTCATGATTGTGACATACCAAAAAGGTAGTGTTTGACAGTCCTTCTTCATTTCTACTAGACCTCCATTCTTTCTACCACCTCTCCCAATATATTCCCTGTGTTTTAGAAGTGGTGATATACATGATCTATTTTTGGCTGAGTATTCACACTCTTTTATTCTCATTATCTTGAGCAGCCAGGAATTTTTACATTTAGGATTATTGATTGTAAAAAAGGTTTCTCTCATTAACACTGAAAATAATATTTATGTATAGACATAAGCATAGATGGCAGTGTGATGCATGTCAGTTTAGATAAGCAAGAGTAGTGACTTTTCTGTACTATGGCCTAAGGACCTTCAAAGCCATGGCTTTTGAAAAGATTTACAGTAACAAGAATCCCATTCTGTGAGTGAGGTAAAAAGCAACCACAGTTGTAAAACTTTTTAAATGTTATAAATACGTAATTTAATTACAATGTTTCTCCCTTCCTTTTCCACTCTCCCATATATCCCTCCCTGCTCTCCTTCAAATTCATGATATCTCCCTTCGTTAATTTGTATTTGTTAACTCGTTAATTTGTACATGTTAATTGCATGTATATGTGTTTGTATATACATAAAGATCCCTAAATACATATTGAGCCCATACAATGTTACTTGTATACATGTTTTCAGGGCTGAATACTTGGCACTGTACAATGAATTAGTGTGTTTTCCCTGGGAGAACACCTCTTCCAGTTCCAGATTTATTTAACTGCCTGTAGCTCTGTGTGCAGAATTGGGGCTTCATGGGATTTTCCCTATCCAGATTTCTGTTTTTGGCAGTGTCATCCTTGTTCAGCTCACATTTAGTTGATCATGTTGGTGAGCCTTTACAAATGTGCTTTCTGACTTTAATAGCAGACACAATCTTGTAGCAAACTCCCTGATCTTCTATCCCTTATAATCTTTCTGCCTCCACTTACACAATGTTCCCTAAGCCTTAGGTGTGAGAGTTGTTTTGTATATGTATCCACTGGGACTGGATTCTACAACTCTGCATTTTGATTGGTTGTGGTTTTCTGTAATGTTCTCTCTGTGTTGCAAAGAGAAGTTTCCTTGTGACAGAAAAATGAAACCTATACTATCTGTGGGTACAAGGACAAACTCTTATAGAATGATGTTAAGGATTATGCTGGTTTAATAAAATAGTGTCTGCAGATTCTCTTCCAATAACCATAATTTTGCTAGGACTGGGCAGATATCTAGGTTTTCAGAACCAGTCATGGTATCAATCTTGTTGAGTGGAACTTAAGGCCAATTAGAAAGCTAATAGTTATCACTAAGGTATGTATACAACTAATGTACCCATAGGGCTATCAGTTTCTTTGATCATATTACTTGTGCCATGCTATTCCTTTCCCTATTGCTCTATAACTCTCCTATCTTGGCAGTGTTTACATTTTACATTCCTGGTTTCTGTAGTTACAACATACTAAGCGCTTAAGTACAAATATTTTGTCCTGGAAGCCTTTGAAAACATTTGTCTTTCTGAGTCTGTATTAGCTCATTAAATATGGCCTTTTCTAGTTCTATCCATATATATGTTAAGTTCATAATTTCATTTTTCTTTTCTACTAACAGTATTCTATAGTACATGTATGCTTCATTTTCATTATCCATCAGTTTTATGACATTTAGGTGGTTACATACTTTACCAATTTATCACAAGAGAGTTTCTTATCCAGTTGCTAATATTGATCTCCTTTGAAATCTTTTGAGCTGGGCTCCAAAACTACACATTGCTTTCAGAGCTATTGTCTTCCAAGATTCTACTAGAATGGTTTGTAAGCACTGCTTGCAACATTTAGCCTCTCACTTATTCCAAAGCCCCCAAATATTTGATATTCATTTTTTAAAAATCTACATGCTCAGATCTTTCAAAGCAATACCCCACTTCTGGTGTCTATGTCTGTGCTACTTTTCTACTGTTGTGATGATATACTGTGATTATGGTAACTTGTAGAACAAAGAGTTTGGGGGATTACAATGTCAGAAGTTGAGTATATGGCCAATATCGCAGGAAACCTTACAGAAGACAGGCAGTTATGACACTGGAGTAATACCTGAGAGCTTATATCTTATCTATAAACATGAAGCAGAGAGGGAGAATGATAACTGGGAAAGGGCTGGACTATTCAAACCTCACCTCCCCAAGGTGACACCCTTGCTAATTCTTCCAAACCAGTTCTATGAATAATGGGATAAGTGATCCAATATATGAATTTTGGGGGGCCATTCTCAATGAAACTGCCACTGTTGGCTCATAACATAGTAAATTTCCACACTTATTTCATATACATTTTCTTTTGTTTAACCCATTACTCTTTACATTTCCTTACTGTCTATCTGTGCTCAAACCTTTATACCACCAGAATTACCCCTATTTACTTTCATAATATCTATGATATTAAACCATCTACTTTAAGAAAATTATCCTCAATAGCTCCTTTCTAGTCTTCTAGATTTCACAGGTACTCCACACAAAGCACATAAATCTAAAGAATTGAAGAAAGGATTCACATATGTCAGTGAATATTTGATGTCTATCTCTGTGAGTCTGAGTTACCTCACTCAGTACAATTTTTTTTCACTTCCATTCATTTATCTGAGATTTCAAGATTTAATTTTTCTTTACATGTAAATAAAATTTCATTTTTTAGAACAAACATGGTATGTACTCACTGATAAGTTAATATTTGCCCAAAAGTTCAGAATACCCAAGGTTCAATTCACAGACCATATAAAGCATAAGGAAAAGGGAGACCAAAATGTGGATGCTCCAGTGTTTCTCAGAAGGGTGAATAAAATACTCACAGGAGGAAATTTGGAGACAAAGTGTGGAGCAGAGACTGAAGGAAAGGCCATCCAGTGACTGCCCCACCTGAGGATACATCCCATATACAGCCACCAAACCCAGACGTTATTGTGGATGCTGGGAAGTGCTTGCTGAGAGGCTCAGGCAGAGCCTGAGAAATACAGAGGCAGATGCTCACAGCCAACCATTGGACTGAGCATGGGGTCCCAGATGGAGGAATTGGAGAAGGGACTGAAGGAGCTAAGGGGGTTTTCAGACCCATGGAGGGATCAACAGTGTCAACTGGCTAAACTCCCTGGAGCTCCTAGAGACTAGACCACCAACCAAAGAATACACATGGAGGGACCCATGGTGCTGGTCACATATATGGCAGAGGAGGGCCTTGTTGAACATCAGTGGGAGGAGAGGCCCTTGGGTCTGAGAGTGTTAGATGCCCCAGTGTAGGGGAATGCTAGGGAGGGCAGATGGGAGTGGGAGGGTGGGTGGGGGAGCAACCTGATTGAGACAGGGGAGGGGAATAGGATAAGAGGTTTCTGAATGGGAGACCTGGAAAGGGGAAAACATTTGATATGTTAGCAAAGTAAATATCCAAAACAAATATAATAAAATAAAAAATGCAAAAAAAACATTTTGTATTTATGACCACATTTTAAGTATCCACTTACCCATTTATGTATGTCTGGACTTATTGCATTCCCTAGATGTTGAATATAGAAAATCTTATGTTCGTATTTAGAGTCTTATTTAGAGTTACCTTATCTGTACTTATATCTTGTTTCGTAAACAATAATGTTTCTTGTATTTGTTTCAGAGTTTCAAGTTTTACATTGACGTTTTGGTCGTTTTAGAGATAATTTTTTTGACAGGGTGATGGTTAAAAATATATTTTCAGACTTTTGCCTATAGACATCCAGTTTTCCCAGGATCATTTGTTGAAAATGCTTTATTTCCTATAGTGTGCATTTTTATGTCTTTAACAAAATTAAGGTAGTTGTAACTGCATATACATAAAATTAGATCTACATTGCATTTTTATTGTCTATATGTGTATTCTGTGCCAGTATCATCATGCTTAAGTATAATTTGAGATTAAACATGGTAATGCCTCCTATATTTTTAAATCCAAATTCTTTTGGCTATCTGGATTCTATTGTGCTTCTATATGAATGTTTTAAACTATTTTATTTAATATCTGAGAAGGAAGACCTTGGGACTTAGATTTTTCTTGCACTGAATATATTAAGATAGGGTGGCCATTTTTACACTTTCTTCTTCAGCCCATAAACAAGGGAAATGATTCCAGTTAGTGTGTCTTCTCAATTTCTTTCTTCGGCATTTTGAAGTTTTTTTTTTTTTTTTTTTTTTTACATTTTGTTTTTCTTTTATTTTTTTTTAATTTTTTTTCCTTTTTTATTTTTGATATTTATGTACATTTCCAATGTTTCCCCTTTTCTGGGTCTCCTCTTTAGATATCCCCTGTCCCCTCCCTAGCCCGCCTCTAGGAGGGAATTCCACCTCCCACACCCCCGTCCACCCATCCCCATATTCCTGCCTTGACATTCCCCTTTACTGGGGCCTCTAACATCCTCAGGCCCAAGGGCCTTTCCTCTCTCCCTGATGGCCATCGAGGTCATCCTCTGCCACATATGTGGTCCAAACCGTAAGTCCACCAATGTGTATTCTTTGGTTGGGGGTTCAAACTCCAGAAGGACCGGGGGGAGGGGTCAGGTCCATTGACTCTCTTGCTCCCTCCATGGGGCTGCAAATTCCCTCAGCTCCTTCAGACCTTCCTCCAACTCCTCCATCTGGGACCTCACTCTCAGTCCAGCGGTTACTGTTAAGTGAAACTTGGGCATTCTGAACTTTTGGGCTAATATCCACTTATCAGTGAGTACATACCATGTTCCTTCTTTTGTGACTGAGTTACCT
>CM052722.1:45040968-45061988 GCA_028551405.1 Uromys caudimaculatus
TATGCTTGCATCTATGACTCCTGATCTCTTTCCTAGGTTTTTTAACTCCAGGGTTGTCTCTTTTTGTGATTTCTTTATTGTTTCTATTTCTATTTTTAGCTCCTGGATGGTTTTATTTATTTCCTTTGTCTGTTTGATTGTGTTTTCCTGTAATTCTGTAATGGATTTCTGTGTTTCCTCTTTAAGGGCTTCTAGTTATTTACCTCTGTTCTCTTGTGTTTCTTTAAGGATGTTATTCATTTCTTTCTTAAAGTCTTCTATCATCATCATGAGAAATGATTTTAAATCTGAGTCTTGCTTTTCTGGCATATTGGGGACTCGAGGGCTTGCTGTGGTGGGAGAGCTGGGTTCTGATGGTGCCAAGTGGCCTTGGTTTCTGTTCCTCAGGTTCTTGCCCTTGCCTTTTGCCATCTTGTTAACTCTGATGTTAGCTGATCTTACTTTCTGGCTATGGCTTTTCTCACCTGCACGCCTCTGTATCAATACTCCTTGAAGACCAGCTCTCTCTGAGAGGTGTTTTGTCCACGCTCCTGGGTGAGTAACTTTCTCCTGGAGTTCCTTGACTATGGAACCCTGGTGGCCCAGGCAGACCTCTCCTGCCGCAGCCGCCGCTGTTGTGATCCAGGGGGTTTCTATGCCCGCCTACCGCAGTTCCTGTGTCTCGCAGGTTCGGGACAGTTCCTGGTGAGCTGTGGAGCTTGTCTTGGGCCCACTCCCGGCTTCTCCAAGCTCCTGGGAGGGTATCCCTCTCCCGGTGCTACTTGGCTATGGAGCCCTGTGGCCCAAGCTGAGGTCCTTGGTAGCCCGATGGAGGCCGGAAGTTCCTGTCCCTCAGTCTCTGTGGCCCACGGAAACCGGGCGGAATCGGTGAGCACTGGGGCTCGTTTTGCCCCCACTCGGGGCTTTTCCACGCTCCTGGGAGAGTAACCTTCTCCCGGTGGGTGCTGCTTGACTATGGAACCCTGGTGACCCAGGCAGATGTCTCCTGCATCAGCTGCTGCTGTTGGGATCCATGGGGTTTCTATGCCCGCCTACTTCAGTCCCTGTGACTCGCAGGTTCGGGGCAGTTCCTGGTGAGCTGTGGAGCTTGTCTGGGGCCCACTCCCGGCTTTTCCAAGCTCCTGGGAGGGTATCCCTCTCCCGGCGCTAATCGGCTATGGAGCCCTGTGGCCCAAGCTGAGGTCCCCGGCCCAAAATAACTTATTCTTAAGTAAACAATTACATGATTTGACCACTTCCTTTTCTCTCTTCCAACCATTTTTATGCCCTTCTCCATTTTCTCTCCCCCCACTCAAGGATTGTTTTTCTTTACTGATATATATAAAATATTCACATGCAACCTGCATAGCCTATTTAAATTTGCTTATATGTATATTATTTCAGGGCTTCTCACTTGGAACTGGATAATAAATTAAGGGGCTCCTCTCTGAGGATGTTCTACATTCTGAACTCTGGGAATGACTAATTTTCCCTCTCTCAGAAGTTTTAAGTTTTTCTTTGTCTAGGAATGAGGCCATGTGAAATTTCTCCCTTCCATAACAGTATGTCTATTGATATTTTTATTGTTCATATCTTGTTTAGGCAGCTATATTGAAAACTTGTTTAAAGCTCCCCTGTCATTTCTAGGAGACACTTTCAGAGTAGAATTTCCAGTTTTCTGCCTCTTACAATCTCTTTGCCTGTATTTCCACAATGTTCTCTGAGCTTTGAGTGTAGGTCTTCTGCTGTAAATATATCCATGTGGCTGAACACCCCAAAGTCAGTTGTCTTTTGACCAGTTACAGTCCTGTGTCATCCTTTATATCTGCTGGAAAGAGAACTAGATAAGGAAGAGAGCTATACTTATTTGTGTGAATAAGTACTTAGAATGCAGTAACAAATTATACTCTGTAAGAAAACCAGTGGTAGAAGCTCCTGTGAGATTCATGGTCTCACCAGCTCCAGGAAACTTGGTATGTTTCTAGTAGCAGAAGAATTCCCTTTTGTTAAAGAGCCTTAAGTATAATTAGACAGCTGTTGATTACTACCAAGATATAATTGTCACTATTGCACTTTTAGGACTATCTTGCCATGTTGATAATTGTTGAGGTTCATAAGCATCACAACTGGGTAGGACTATTGACTCCTTTCCTCCCTTAACAGTATGTTTAATGCTTTCTGCTACTACAAAACATAGTCCTCAGGGAAGAGGAACTCAGACACAGCTCAAATTCTTCCAATTTCTATGTCCTTGTGTGTGTGTTCTTTTCAGTAATAGAGAATTACTTTCAACCTCTACTAAGCAACCAAGGTCAACAACAATAGCCTGTCACCTTAGGAGACACTTGGATATCCCTGATCAGTAATTTAGAAGAGGATGTTTCATGGCTAGTATTCTTTTTTTATTTTCTTAGATAGTCTATGGCTTCTGGGAACATAGTTAGCCCAAGTGGAATAATTTCATTTTTTTTTCAAATGTCTGTAGTTTTATTTTCCTCTTCCATTTCTTTCCTTTTGTATTGACTTCTGTCCCACTCAAGCTGAAGTCATTCCAGTTTTCCATACTTTAGCCTTCCTTTGACTTGTGTCCTGGATTCCCCTTTCTAGTGCTCCTTCCACCCTACTCTAGACATAGTCTCATTTTGATTTGCTGTATTCTGTAGTTTTTCCAGATTATATGCTCACATCTAAAGGTTCAGAACTAGGAACCACAGATGAAAAAGAATATAAGGTATCTATCTTTCTGGGTCTCAATTACCTAATCTGTTCTAGGCACCTCTTTTTAAAAGTCTTGCCTGAGTCCATAGACAAAATTGACTGCCTGTCTTTAATTTTTAAAAAAAAAAAATGAAGACAATGAAACACAGCAGGTACACAAAACTCCTGTCTCAGTGGTAATGCAATGATGATATCACCTAATTTTTTATAACTATTATAAAGATTTTTAAAAGGTAATAAATGCATCAGCATTTATAATCTATGAAGGGTAGTATATATAGAAGAAATTAGCAAATGAATTTTATTTCACTTTGCTTATAAATCTAGGGATCAATTACTTTGTCTGCAATGTTTTAGAGTTAGATATTGACCTGTCTGTCTCTTTCCCCAGATTGTGACCTCCTAGAAGTCCCAGACTTTATCTGAGTTCTTTTAGAATCTTCAGTCTCAAGGGCAGTGCCAAGAACAGAGCACACACAAAGATAACTAAGAAACAACCTATTTAACTCAAACACAGATAAACCTTAACAACCTTAACATAATTTTCACTTTAAAATTCAGTTTTAGAATAAATCTTCTTTTCTGCATACAAATTTATAACACTGTTTACTTTGTCCTTACTACTGGGACCCACTAGATACACCAACTATGTTTGTTCTAAAAGTCTAACATTATTCTTGCACTTTATTTCATTAATGACACATCAGATATTGCAGTCTGTATGGGTGTACGTAAAGCAAAGCAATTTTGTCATGAATATAAATTTTAATTATCT
The DNA here is from genome assembly GCA_028551405.1 of Uromys caudimaculatus. NCBI lineage: Eukaryota > Metazoa > Chordata > Mammalia > Rodentia > Muridae > Uromys > Uromys caudimaculatus. The sequence continues at coordinate 45,044,441 of CM052722.1, forward strand.
ACTTTCACTCTAGAATTATAGACTTACATTAAAATGGTTTCTGTATAATGTTCCAGCTCATGATTTAGGAAAGCTGTTTCATTCCCTTGAATACTATTTTCTTTCATTGTAAAATGAGGATTAATCTTTGTACTTTGTTATGATGAAAAATTGAAAGAGACAATACATGGTTTATGGCACAATGGAAGAATCAAGAATTAGTTTATACATGAGATATACCTATAAATGAAATAGAGAAAAGTGAATATATACATACATAATTAATATTTGTTCTTTTGTTGTTTTCCACATCTGGATCCAGAGCCTGAGCTCTGGTCCTTCAACAAGATGCAAGAGAAGTATGTAAATCTGGCCAAATGTCATCTCTAAAATATTAGCACACAGATCAACACAGTATAGTGACTGAAACAAGGCCCAGCAGTAATACTAGTTTTGAAAATTTTAAAGAAGAAGCAACAGTAGGAAGGTCGAATGAGTAGAAACAATAGCAACAAAATCCATTTTTGAACACTGTTAAAAAAATCACTGACCACTGAATCTAGAGAATGGACCATGCTACCTTTGTACAAGACAGGAAAAAGGGAATCTTGACCAATAGCAGTTACCTTAAGTCCAGATTTACTGTAAAGGTTTAACGAGAAAAATTGTTTGACATTCAATGTAGGTCTAATTTTCTTTTTCCCTTATTTTCCATTTATTTTTTGCAAGTGTTTATAAATTGAGAGTTAATAATTCAGGAGGTGTCTAATTTTGATTTCCCTTTTAAATAATTTTCCTTGAGTGTGCTATTTAGTGCTATGGTATCTTCTACCCATGGAGTAGTCTATTGTATCTCACTAGGAACACAATAAAACCTTGCTTATTTGACCTTAAGTGAACAAATAATAAATAGGCTTCCTTCTTGTTCAGGTGACCTGTTTCATAGACCATACTCCTGAGAACATAGGTGACTTTATTCTAATCACAATAATTATTTTGCCTTTTTAAAATGATTGCTACATATTATCTGTTGTTTAGATTTCTTTACTTCTATCCAATTTTAGACTACCATATTATAAAAGCAATTATATTCTATAGTGAGGCTACTACAGCTTGGAGAAACTCTGTCATGGTTAGTTTATTCAGGCATAGGATTTTTTATGGCCATTTTTTCCTCATACTGAAACTAAAATATTAGGATTTTAGATAACTGTAAAGAAACTAAGATTATTTGATTCTAGAATCAGCAATTACCTCTATTGTGCTAAATTCTGTAATAGTATTGAGAATAAAGAATACCATGTAACTATATAATCACAATGATGATGGAGAATAGAAAATTAAACAGCCATTAATACAACCAATCAGTGCATATGCATATCAAGCAATGTGCTAAATACTGAGAATAAATGATAAAATAGAGTCTTTAACATGCCAGGTGGTGTAGGCCTTGGCAGGGTGGAACATGGGGGCTAAGGAATCTCAGCCTATCAAGTGGCAGGGAACTCTATTTTATTCTAGAAAAAGTGATTCTTTGAGAGAACTGTTACCATCGGACATTTTAAAGAAACTGATCTAGGTTTCCATTTACTAAATGAAGGATCAGACCTTTTATTTATTCCCTCTTATACCAGGAATACCACAATTAATTTCTTTCTATACTCATTAGTTCTTTGAGAATTTTCTACAATGTATTTTGATCATTTTCACCTAAGCTTCTCTGATATATATCCTTCCTTATATACCCACTTTGTGTCTCTTCAATAAAAAAAGCTGTCAACTCCAATTTATGCTGCCTAAGTTGTAGGCCTATGATTTATCTAGCTATAGGTTCTTAGCTCTAAATTAGAAATAAATATTCTTTGGATGCATGACTATACACTCAGAGAAAACTGACTTTCCTTGTAGCTATCAACTGATACTAACTTCTTGGTAGGGGTGGACTATGTGACCATGCTGGATTTGTTCTGTCACCAGTTTGCCTAAGTCCTGTGCATGCTGTCATAACATCTGTGAGTTCATCTATGCACCTGATATGCTGTGACCAGAAGGCATGTTTGTTTTTGTGTTTGTTTGTTATTATTGTTTTGTAGTAAGCAACTACGTCTGGCGCTTCATTCTTTCTGCTCCATTCTTTGTAATGATACCTTGGGCGTATGCTTGAAAGTTGTATACCTGGGTCATGTAGTAAATCTATTTCAGGATTCTTAAGGAGCCTCCACACGGATTTACATAATGACTCTAACAGTTTCTTCCCTGAGTGGTAAAGAAGTGTTTCCTTTTCACCACATCCACAGCATCGTGTGTCATCCTTTGTTTTTACCTTAGTAAGGCATTATATCTAAGGTAAAATGAAATCTCAAAGTAGTTTTAATTTGTGTTTCCATGATGGATAAGGGAGTTAATTTTTTAAAAAACAACATGTTTCTTTCAGACAATTGTATTTCATTCAAGGAGGAGCAATTGAGATATAGACCTCCTATTTAGGGATGAACATTTCACATTATCTTATTCTCTGTACCTTGGTCAACTGTGGGTCTCTTTTAATCACTATCTATTGCAAATAGAAGTTACTCTGATGAGGACTGAGAGATACATGAATCTATGGGGATAGTAGAAAATCATTAGGAATAGGATTAATAATATGATTATTTAAAAGCAGAAAAGTTGTAAGCCTATGGCTTATCTATCCATAGGTTCTTGGACCTAAATTAGAAGTAAATATGTGTTTCTTTTTCTGAAATGAAGCTTAAATCCAATGAGAAAGTGTTGGTTGTTTTCATAATATTCGTGGCAAGATAATATCTGTAGTTGTGTTTTTTCAAGCCACACATTATTGTAGTTTGCATGGTTCACAGCTTAGTAAGACTAATGATTGATTTCTTTACTCCTCTGGTAGCATGCATAGCACATTCTATCACTATGTAAGCTAGCCAGTAGGGAAGAAGGTTTCCAGTCAGCAACATTTATAACCATCATGCATTCTGATTCAACTATGTGGCATTTTCTGCAACAGAGTCTTACTGTCAATTTGTGGAGGATAGCCAATAACATTGACTGTAGTCTGTATTGTTTGGGAATTGAAGAAACCTCCCTGGCCAACAATTCTAAAACAGGTAACCTATTTCTGGCATTCAGGTTTTTACTTTTTATTGGTTTCCCTGTGTTGTTCAGTCAGGGTACTTTGCTTTTAATTGTTTTAATGTGTGTGTGTGTGTGTGTGTGTGTGTGTGTGTGTGTGTGTGTGTGTGTGTGTGTGTATTTAATTTTATAAGGTAGAACTACAGTAGCATATTTGCAAATTTTATTTTCAAACTGTCCTTACTGCATATTTGCAAATTTTATTTTCAAACTGTCCTTACTGCTGTTTATCCTTCCCTGGGCCAATATTCTCTCTTCCTGTCTTTACTTCCTTCCAAATGTCCCTCCCTCCTTCTGTACCTCTCTCCTCCCTCCCTGCCTCCCTCCCTTCCTTCTTTCCTTTCAGCCCTAGCCATTCTAACTTGGGCAAAATGAAATTTCAAAGTAGTTTTTAATTTGTTTTTCCCCAATTGATAATAGAGTTAAACATTTAAAAAATATTTCTCATGCATTGATATTTCGCTTATTGATAATTGCCCTATTTTTCCATGACTTATTGTCTAACTAGGTTATTATTATGATGATGTGTAATTTCACTTGCTTTCAATATTCTAGTTACAAACTTCTGTCAGATGAATAGCTAGTAAAAAGGTTTTTTTTTACATTTTAGACATTGCCTCTTCACTGGAATTGTACTGTTCTTTGCTTTACAGAAAGTTTTTAACTTTCATGAGGTTCCATTTATTGATTGTTGATCTTAATTCCTGTGATACTGAAGTCTTGTTCAGAAAGTCATTTCCTGTCTCAGTGAGTTTAACCATATTCCCTACTTCTTTAGCAGATTCTATGTATCTTGTCTTATTTTGAATACTTTGATCCATTTGGAGAGAGAGATAAGGCTAAAGTTTTATTCTTCCACATCTAGTTATTCGTATTGACCAGCATCATTTGTTGAAGATTCTTTCTTTTCTCCAGTATGTATGCTTGGAAGCTGTACAAGTATGAGCTAACATTTAGGTCCTTAATTCTATTCCATTTGTCAATAAGTCTGTTTTTATGTCAGAACCATGTGGCTTTATTACTAGAGCTCTGTAGAATAATTTGAGATTTGGGATGGCGATACCTCCAGAAGATTTTTATTGTTTAGGATTAATTTGACTACTGTGAGCACTTTGCATTTCCATATAAAATTATAAGATATATATTTTTTCAATTTTTGTGAAGAACCGTATCAGAATTTTGAGGGGATTTTATTTACTCTGTAATACACTTCTAGTAGTATGGTAATTTTTACAACGGTAACTTTGTCAGTTCACAAGATGGGGAAGTCTTTCTGGTTTTGGTGTCTTCAATTTCACTGGAATTTCTTGCACTGTTTTGGTTAGATATATTCAAAGATTGTGTATGTGTGTGTCTGTCTGTCTGTCTGTTGTGAACATTGTTTCCTTGATTTTTTTAATGTTTGGTATTTGTATATAGAAAAGCTATTGATCTTTGTGTCTTAATTTTGCATCTTGCTACATTATTGAATGTGTCTATCAGCCATAGGAATTCATGGTGAAATCTTTATGTTCTTTTATATATAAAGTCATATCATCTGCAACTAAGGATAATTTTACTTCTTTCTATTTATGTTTAAATTCACATGGTCTCTTTTGCATTATTGCTCTAGCTAAGACTTTAATTAAGAACTATATTATACAAGTATGGGGAGAGTGGACATTCTTGTGTTGTTCTGGATTTTAGTGGAAATTCTTTATTTTTTTATTTAGAATGATGTTGATTGATGGTTTGTGGTATATTGAATTTATTATATTGACTTATGTCTTACATATCTGTAGATTTTCTAGAACTTTTATTATGAAAGGATGCTGGATTTTGTTAAAGGACTTTTCTGTATGTGTTGCTAATATTCCTTCCCAGGCTTATGCCTAATAAGAAACTACCTCTCCTCCTAAAGTTCCAAGGACAAATCAAGGCACAATTTCACTTAAGTTTAGTGTGGGGGAAACAAATGAGTTTACTGGGCTTCCTTATAGAGCATATGTGAGGTATTATTTACAGGAGTGTTGGCCCTCTCCCTACACTTGAAATTTTTTTCCCTAGCAGGGATGGCTTTCACATAGCTAAGTAGATGGATCACCCTCTCTAGTCTTCTTAGGCCTATATATATTCTACCCCCTCCCCCCAGGCCATGTGCAGAGCTGCCAGGTAGTAGGGAACAGATACTAGATACTAGATACTTAGACAAGAATCTTATGCCATACTCTGCCTTGTATGTGGGTATATGAACTATCTACAAATTCAACTGGGATAACCTTTTGTATGGAAGCACAGCTTAATTTCCCCAGATAGCAGTTGGTTGGTTCAGAGGACATTCACTTGCAAAACTAATCACCCCTTCCTCTGGTTCTTACACTCTCTCTGCTGTTCCTCACTGATTTCTAAAATGGTCTTTGAACCTTGGAAAAGGTTACACAGTTGTGTGACTTTATTTATCCTGCTCGAGCAAGGGCCTATATCTTCATGCTTTTCTATTCATTATTCCATATGCAGAATGCTGTGGCTGGTGACCTTCATTAGTGTCCTCTTGACTACCAAAAGCAAAAGCAGAGGAAATGGCAAAGAGAAAAAATATCCCCTGAATCCCCTGACTGTAGTAATAACCTTTGGACATAAACACTAACACTAGAAAAGCATCTTGGCAGGCATATTTTATCCTCAGAACAACAAAATCACAGTAACTTGGCCAATGGAGCTTATATGTTACTTTCTAGGGAGTTGTCCTGATCTGCAATACTATCTATGCTCCCCACTCTTCCCATTCACCTTACCATCTTAAATCGAACTGGAAAGTTTTTGTTTGTGTATAGATAAATAAGGCTGCTATTTAATCAAGAATGTCGTATTTAGCATATTGATAGTGCAGCGTGGTGAATGTTTTATTAAGCAGGACTGTTAACAATAGCTCACCTCCAGGCATCTTCATAGTTCCTTCAGTTACTAGGAATGTCAGTCAACAGGGGAGACTTTCTAAATTAGTACCAACTTGAATTCTCCCTCACCTTGGATCATAGCATGCGGTGTCTTCAGCAATAGGAACTTATCATCTAGTTCTAGGATGCAACCAACATCACTTACTTTATAATTTTGGGAGCCCCTGGAGACTCAATGGTCAATAGATAATAGAAGAAACGTCCACCCCTGACATTGGAGTTTTCATTTAATTATAGATATACCTATGTGTGATTGCTGCTGAACTTAAGATCTTACTGATTTAGCAGCCCGTTAAAGGGCAGGGAGAAATACTTCAGCACCAGATTGTTCTCAGCCCAGCTTCACACATTGGTGATTCTGATGTAAGTATCCCTATCATTATAACTTCTATGAAGGCACTCATATATAACAGTGATTTGGTAAGGCTCTTAATGGTAGCCTCTGTTGCTCAATTTCAGGAAAATCTCTTATAATCCCTTATAAGATTTGTGGTAATGCTTACACAAATACTTGCATCATTTACTGGACCAGCAGGGTCTCTATGTAATCTATCTGCCAATCTTTCATGGAGCAAAGAGACTTATGTATATATCCATCCATTGGGAACAAGCCTCATAGGAACAGGCATGTACACTTCATGTCTGATTATTTTATTGGAATGCCAATAGCTTTGGCTATTTTGTATCCTGTGTTAGCTCGCCAGTAGCCAGAATTTATATGGAATCAGTAATCTGTTTCAAGGGGTACCTGGAATAGATGGCCTTTACCTCACCTTGGTGATACATCAAGTTAGGCCCAGTGTCTATCTTCCTGGGGCCTGTGGACATATAACTTTTGGCTTTTCGAGCACCATGTCTGCCTGCATGCCACTAAGGTTTCCCACCATGAATACAATGGACTAAACCTCTGAACTGTAAGCCAGCCCCAATTAAGTACTTTCTTTTTTATAAGAGTTGCTATGGTCATGGTGTCTTTTTGCAGAAATACAAATCCACACTAACAAAGCATCCATCATATCGTGACTTCCCAGGGGATCTAGAAGATGATGGGCTGCTATGTAATAAATCATCAGTGATTAACACCTTTGTTGTACTTTGTTCTCTATATTTTACCATAGCTGTTGGTAATACAAGGCTCAGCCCATTACTTGTAAGTTTTTCCTCCCCCATGGGGCCATCTTTAAGGTAAGGCATTTGAATAGTACCTGACTGTTAGTCACTGGTCACTGCTACTGTCAACACAATTCTTAGATCAGTCTACTGGCTTTTTCCTTCTTGCCTTTCTAGCCACTTATTATCTGTATTCATATGTATCATTGCCACTACCTATGCCTCTATGGACCTCCAGTTGGTACTATCCAGTCATGAGAATGAATTGGAGAGATTTTTTTCTAGCACACATTCAGGTTTGATGATAGGGTCAATTATGGGGAGGGTGACTTGAAACACTAGCACTTACCCCAGTACCATCTGCATGGCATTGATAATTGAGTTTGCTGACACCACTCCTCACTGATGTAAATATACATGCCTTTTGTACCGTTTGGGCTTTGTCAAAGGGACTTTGATCCACTGCTTTGTGGGATATGAAGTTTTCACTGTAATGGAAGTGGCACCAGTAACAGACTCTACCTGTTTCAGTGTCTTATATTGCTAAAATATTCTGACTTTATGCTGTTTCTGCAACTTTACATGACTGGGAACAAACACATTGTAACTTCCATCTGCCCAGATTGTCATTGCCACATACATCAACCATTTGGAGTTCTGGATGACTACTAGTAGGACGGAGCATGTGATGAATGGAGCACATAGCTACTTTAGCTTGTTCTTCAACTTTCTTGGCATCAAAAACCTTTTCAGCTTTTTTATACCAATCCCACTTATTCCCTCATTTTTATATATAAGATTATACAAGGAATAGAAAACTGATGTAAAGTGAGGTAGAAAAAGTCCCCATTATCCTAGGAACACCCAGAATACTTTCAACTGTTTTGCATTAGCAGGCATAGGCTCTTGTAATTTTTAATAACCTTGTGAAGTATTATCCTTGAGCACAATCCTCCCTCAAATTGTAAGGTCTTCCTTGATTCTTGTACTTTTTTTCCAATAAAGGAGAACATTTAATTGGGGCTGGCTTATAGTTTCAGAGGTTTAGTTCATTATCATCATGGCAGGAAACATGGTAGCATGTGGGGAGACATGGTGCTGGAGATAGAGCTGAGAGTTCTACACCCTGATCCACAGTCAGCAAGAAAGTCTTTGTACTTTTTTTGTGATTGATCTTCATCTTGAACCACCATCCTGTTAAAAAATGGTGAGGCTGTAGAGATAACATTGTGGAAGTACTCTGAAGATACATTGCCATCTGTTCCATATTGATGTGAACTTGTCTTGGGATTCAGCAATGAGGGGGATTTTTTTTTTTAATTTGTTAATAAAACCCACAGCTACATGGAAAAACTCCAGTATTGTATCAGATGCTCACATGAAAGAGCAATGTTGGGCACAGATGCATGGATGGGAGGCACCTTACTTAGCTCACCTTAACTAACTTACTTATATCTACTTACTTAACCTACCATAATTCTTTATTTTATTTTATTTTTTTGATACTTTATTTACATTTCAAATGTTTCCCCCTTTCCAATTCTCCCCTTTGGAAACCCCCTATCCCCTCCCCCTCCCTCTGCCTCTGTGAGGGTATTCTCCCAACTACCCACCCACCACTCCCGTCTTCCCACCTTGACAGTCCCTTTTACTGGGGCCTCTAACACCCTCAGGCCCAAGGGCCTCTCCTCCCCCTGATGGCCAACAAGGCCCTCCTCTGCCATATATGTGGCCCGAAACATGGGTCTCTCCATGTGTATTCTTTGGTTGGTGGTCCAGTCTCTGGGAGCACTGGGGGGTCAGGCCAGTTGACACTATTGCTCCCTCCATGGGGCTTCAAACTACACAGGGCTGTTGAAATGTGTCTAAGTTGGGCTGATGATCTCTACCCTTTTTAGCTTCTGGATTGTCTCTGTAATTTCATCCTAACACAGCCAATAATGTTTGATATTCACTGCCCATTGGTGGTGGATAAATTTGTGGACCCCAATATTGCCTTCTCCTTCATAATTGCTTTATCTCATATTCTCCACTGAAATTTTCCAGTGATATCAAGAACATGTATCTTAGTATGGTAGGGCTAATATGCAGACATTATATTCCCGGCAGAGATAATTTATCATACCTAAAATGATTTTATTTGGCCTCAACTATATGGTTTTCTTCCCATACCTGTGCACCTCCACTCATTGGCCCTCATGCTTTTGGGTGTTATGAATTAATGTAAATTCTGCTCCAGTACACACCAGGATCGATGTGTTCTGCACTTTAGCGAGGCACCAATAATTCTCTAGTATGACATGAAGCCTCTGTTCACAATGTATGACCCTTACATATAGGCAATCTTGACCATTCCATCATAGTAGAGACTAAGAAGGTTTCTACCACAAGACAACTTGCCTTGAGCAACAGCAGAAGGAACAGTAGAAATCACCTGTGTGGAGCAGTGATCTGTGACAGGCAATCTCACACCCAGTTGAGCACAGGCGTAAAATCTGGGTGACCCAGCGGAACAATCCGCAAGGGACAGGAAAACGTTATGCCAGTGCTCCAGGGAGGCTTTTGGTTCTAGTCACAGTCACGTACCACGTCCCAGGTAGAGGTGTGGTCACACAGCCCCAAGCCATCCCCATGTTAATGAAACACCTAGAGGCTTAGCCACGCCTCTTCCCAGTTACTATATCTGCCTTGAATTACCCAGAGGCCAGGGGGTACAATTCCATCCACACCACTCTCCAAAATGAAAATAAATGTCTTAGAATTATGGACTGTCTCTTCATCTAGACCAGCCATGGGAAGCGAGGAATCCAGCCCTCAATTAAGGAGCCACATCTAATCTCTCACTGAGGGCTTCCCAGTGCTTCCAGACAGTACCCATTCACCTAAGCCTAAGCAGCAAGCCCGGCGCCCCAAGATGCCGAAACTGGTATCCACAGTAATCCCAGCTGTGCTCTGGCTAGCCCGTCTGCAGTACCCTGCAGCAACTGTGGTGCCCCTGGCTAGAGAACCCACAGAGAAGACTGCTGCACATTCCCCGAGAATGGTCCCCTCCCCCACCCATGGGCAGGGTTCACAAAGGCTTCCCACAGCCCCCACCTGCCCGGTCGGACTGTGTGAGAAGACATTCGGCCACTTCCCGTGTGTCTCCTGTCCCACCCAGAGCCGCAGTGCTCAGAGCGAACATGTGGGGCTTTTTTCCACTGAGCTACTTGTTCCAACACACATGTATCTCCTGGTTACCAGTGCCCCCTGCTGTGCTTGTGAATCACTGGTCTGGCTTGGAGGTGCTCTACAGGCTCCCAAAAACAATTTTGGGTATTCTATCAATTTTTATCCTTAGATATTTCTGTGCAGTGCTAGTCCAGCCACATCCTTTTTTTTTTTTTTTTTTTGAGTTTGGTTGTTTCCATTTATTTATTTTCTTTCTTTTTTTTTTTTTGATACTTTATTTGCATTTCAAATGTTATCCCCTTTCCAGGTCTCCCATTTGGAAACCTCCTATCCCATCCCTCCTCCCCCTTCCTCTATGAGGGGGCCCCCTCCCCCACCCACGCAATCACTCCCATCTGACCTCCCTGGCATTCCCCTATACTGGGGCATCTAACACCCTCAGGTCCAAGGGCCTCTCTTGAGAAAAATGAAGAAATCCTTTTGCCTGATTCCCTCCCACTTGATCCTTCTTGCTTTGGTGCTTTGCATATCTGGTTTACAGGCAGATCTAAATCATTTACATTGCTCAACACCTCTCCCACTTTATACAGGCAACACCCTATCCTAAGGCTCAGCAGTACCTTCAGTGCTTCACACCAGCCAGCCTCATAGTCCTTCCTGAGTCCGTTTCATTCTGAGTTCTCTTCTAAACACAGTCCAATATGGGCCTAGGCACTGGACATCAAATACAGTTCCTAATTCCCTGATAACATAATAGGGCCTGTCCTTCTTCTATTGTTCTCCAAGTTCTAATATTTATAGTGACTATAACAGGAGATAATCAGGTGATCTTAATGGCTGCTAGTGATCCAAGCCTTCAGGATCTACATATTGCATTAGATTGTGAAGTTTTTGTTGTTTTTGCCTTTATATTTACCATTATCTTTCTCTTTGAGCAGTTTTGAACATTTTTTCTGTTCCGTATGTTTAGTGTTTTGACTAGTACATAATATGGGGGAGTTGATTAACTCTTCTTGTCCATTTGGTGTTCTGTAAGCCTCTTGGGAAATTTTCTTCTATGATATTGTTGAAAATATTTTCTCTGCCTTTGACCTTGTTAGTCTTCCTGTCAAGTTAACTCAAGACAGTCTTAGTCACTGTTCTATTTCTTTGAATAGATACAATGACCAAAACAACTTTTATAAAAGAAAACATTTAACTAGAAGTTTGCTTACAATAGAAAACATTTAATTACAGTTTTGCTTACAGTTTCAGAGGGTTAGTCTATTATTGACATGGCAGGGAGCATGATGGCAGGTATCCTAGCATAGTACTTGAGAAGAATTTGAAAGCATTACTATTCAATCCACAGGCATCAGGCAGAGAGAGAGGGAGAGAGAGAGAGAGAGAGAGAGAGAGAGAGAGAGAGAGAGAGAGAGAGAGAGAGAGAGAGGAGAGGGAGAGAGAGAGGTGTACCTCCTCTTAGAAGGAGACACCTACTCCAACAAGGCCATACCTCCTACTCCTTCCAAAATAGTTCATCAACTGGAGAATAAGCAAGCAAGTATAAAAGTCTATGGGGAGGCATTCAAACTACCACACTGGTGTTGTCTGGGAAGAGTGAACTTCAACTAGGAAAAGACTAGAGTTAGGTTGGTCTAAAGGTAAGTCTATGAGACATTTTCTTGATTAATGATGTATACAGAATGGTCAGCAGCACACAGTGGGAAGTGCCACCCCTGGGAATGTGGTTCTGAATTGTATAAGAGAGCAGTCTGAGCAAGTCATTTCTGAGAAATCAATAGAGTATACCTCCAAGGTTCCCATCTGTGGCGGAAGACCTCTGCTTGGGTCACCAGAGTTCCATAGCCAAATAGCGCCAGGAGAAAGCTACCCTCCCAGGAGTGTGGAAAAGCCATGAGTGGGGGTAAGATGAGCACCACTGTGCAGTGGGACCTGCCCAGAATCCTGGGGACACAGGGACTGAGGAAAAGCCAGGACAGGAACTTCTGGTTTCCATCTGTGGCTGGGGACCTCAGCCTGTACCACAGGGCTCCATAGCCAAATAGTGCCGGGAGAAAGCTAGACTCCCAGGAGTGTGGACAAGCCTGTCTGTTCAGAGGCATGCAAATGGAATTCCAGTATACAGTGACTGAGGAGTTGTCTTCTGGTTTCTTTCAGCGGCCAGGGAGCTGATCCTGTGAAATAGGGCTCCATACTCAGTGCCAGGAGAGAGCTAGTCTCCCAGGAGTGCCAACACAACTTCGAGCACAGGAAGACCACCATTTCTGTTCAAATTCTTCAATCAAGAGGAATGCTTGCAGAGCCATCAGGACACAGGAACCAAGGGACAGCTGGGGACAAGATCCTTCTGGTTTCTGTCTGCACCCCAGAGCTGACTCTGTGCCACAGTACTCCAAACACAAATTCCTCTCAGAGAGAGCTGGTCTTCAAGGAGTATTGACACAGAAGCTTGCAGGAAGGACAATCCAGAGCCAGAGAGAGTAAGACTAGCTAACACCAGAATTAACCAGATGGTGAAAGGCAAGGGCAAGAACATAAGGAACAGAAACCAAGGCAACTTGGCATCTCCTACCACAGCAAGCCCTGGATACCCCGACACACCAGAAAAGCAAGACTCAGATTTAAAATCACATCCCATGATGATGATAGAAGATTTTAAGGAAATCAATAACTTCATTAAAGAAATACAAGAGAACACAGGTAAACAAATAGAAGCCCTTAAAGAGGAAACACAAAAATCCATTAAAGAATTACAGGAAGACACAATCAAACAGACAAAGGAAATGAACAAAACTATCCAGGAAATAAAAAAAAGATTTAGAAACAATAAAGAAATCACAAAGGGAGACAACCCTGGAGTTAGAAAACCTAGGAAAGAGATCAGGAGTCATAGATGCAAGCATCAACAATGGAATAAAAGAGATAGAAGAGAGAATCTCAGGTGCAGAAGATACCATAGAAAACACTGACACAACAGTCAAAGAAAATGCAAAATGCAAAAAGCTCCTAAGCCAAAACATCCAGGAAATCCAGAACACAATGAGAAGACAGAACCTAAGAATAATAGGTATAGAAGAGAGTGAAGATTCCCAACTTAAAGGACAAATAAATATCTTAAACAAAATTATAGAAGAAAATTTACCTAATCTAAAGAAAGAGATGAACATAAATATACAAGAAGCCTACTAAACTCCAAGGACATTGGACCAGAAAAGAAATTCCTCCCATCACATTATCGTGAAAACACCAAATACACAAAACAAGGAAAGAATATTAAAAGCAGTAAGGGAAAAAAGTCAAGTAACTTATGAAGGCAGACCTATCAGAATTATACCAGACTTCTCACCAGAGCCTATGAAAGCCAGAAGAACCTGGGCAGAACTCATACAGACGCTAAGAGAACACAAATGCCAACCCAAGCTGCTATACTCAGCAAAACTCTCAATTACCATAGATGGTGAAACCAAAATATTCTATGACAAAACCAAATTTACACAATATGTTCCACAAACCCAGCCCTACAAAGGATAATAGATGGAAAACGTCAACTCAAGGAGGGAAACTACACCCTAGAAAAAGCAAGAAAGTAATCTTTCAACAAACTCAAAAGAAGATAGCCACACAAACATAAAAATAACATCGAAAAAAACAGGAATCAACAAACACTATTCCTTAATATCTCTTAACATCAATGGACTCAATTCCCCAATAGAAAGACATAGACTGACAGACTGGATCCATAAAGAGGACCCGGCATTTTGCTGCATTCAGTAAACGCAACTCTGTGATAAAGACAAACTCTACATCAGGGTAAAGCGCCAGAAAACTATTTTCCAGGCAAATGGTCCCAAGAAACAGGCTGGAGTAGCCATTCTAATATCCGATAAAATCAACTTTCACCTAAAAGTCATCAAAAAATATAAGGAAGGACACTTCATACTTACCAAAGGAAAAATCTATCAAGAAGAACTCTCAATTCTGAACATCTATGCTCCAAAGGCAAGGGTACCCACATTCATAAAAGAAACTTTACTAAAGCTCAAAGCACATATTGCACCTCACACAACAATAGTAGGAGACTTCAACACCCCATTAATCATCAATGGACAAATCTTGGAAACACAAACTAAACAGAGACACAGTGAAACTAACAGATGTTCTGAAACAAATGGATTTAACATATATCTATAGAACATTTCATCATAAATCAATAGAATATACCTTCTTCTCAGCACCTCCTGGTACCTTCTCAAAAACTGACCATATAATTGGTCAAAAAACAAACCTCTACAGATGTAAGAATATTGAAATAATCCCATGACTCATATCAGATCACTACAGATTAAGGCTGGTCTTCAATGGCAAAAACAACAACAGAAAGCCCACATACACTTGGAAGCTGAACAATGCTCTACTCAATGATAACCTGGCTAAGGAAGAAATAAAGAAAGAAATTAAAGACTTCCTAGAATTTAATGAAAATAAAAGTACAACATACACAAACTTATGGGACACAAAGAAAGCAGTGTTAAGAGGAAAACTCATAGCTTTGAGTGCATCCAAAAAGAAACTGGAGAGAGCATACACTAGCAGCTTAACAGCACACCTGAACGATCTAGAGCAAAAAGGAGCTAATAAACCCAAGAGAGGTCGAAGGCAGGAAATAATAAAACTCGGGGCTGAAATCAACCAAGTAGAAACAAAAAGAACTATACAAAGAATCAGCAAAACCAGGAGCTGGTTCTTTGAGAAAATCAACAAGATAGAAAAACCCTTAGCAGGACTAACGAGAGGGCACAAAGACAGTATCCAAATGAAAAAAATTAGAAATGAAAGGGGAGACATAACAACAGATTCTGAGGAAATTCAAAAAATCATCAGATCCTACTACAAAAGCCTATACTCAACAAAACTGGAAAATCTGGATGAAATGGACAATTTTCTAGAAAGATACCAAATGCCAAAGTTAAGTCAGGATCAGACAAATCACCTAAATAGTCTCATAATGCCTAAAGAAATAGAAGCAGTCATTAACAGTCTCCTAACAAAAAAAAAGCCCAGGACAAGATGGATTCAGTGCAGAACTATCAGACCTTCAAAGAAGACCTAATACCAATACTCTTCAATCTATTTCACAAAATAGAAACAGAAGGAACACTACCCACTTCATTCTATGAGGCCACAGTTACACTGATAACAAAACCTCACAAAGACACAGCAAAGAAAGAAAACTTCAGACCAATTTCCCTTATGAATATCGATGCAAAAATACTCAATAAAATTCTTGCAAACTGAATCCAAGAACACATCAAAAGGATCATTCATCATGATCAAGTAGACTTCATCCCAGGGATGAAGGGATGGTTCAACACCCAGAAATCCATCAATGTAATCCACTACATAAACAAAGTCAAAGAAAAATACCACATGGTCATTTCCTTAGATGCTGAAAAAGCATTTGAAAAAATTCAACATCCCTTCATTATAAAAGTCTTGGAAAGATCAGGAATTCAAGGCCCATACCTAAACATAGTAAAAGCAATATACAGCAAATCAGTAGCCAACAGAAAGCTAAATGGATAGAAACTTGAAGCAATCCCACTAAAATGAGTGACTAGACAAGGCTGCCCTCTCTCTCCCTATATACTCAATATAGGACTTGAAGTTCTAGCTAGAGCAATTAGACAACAAAAGGAGGTCAAAGGAATATAAATCGGAAAGGAAGAAATCAAAATATCACTCTTTCCAGATGATATTATCGTATACTTAAGTGACCCAAAAAACTCCACCAGAGAACTGCTTCAGCTGATAAACAACTTCAGCAAGGTGGCTGGATATAAAATTAACTCAAAGAAATCAGTAGCCTTCCTATACTCGAAGGATAAACAGGCTGAGAAAGAAATTAGGGAAATGACATCCTTCACAATTGTCACAAACAATATAAAGTATCTTGGTATGACTCTTAATCAAACAAGTGAAAGATCTGTATGACAAGAACTTTAAGTCTCTGAAGAAAGAAATGGAAGAAGACCTCAGAAGATAGAAAGATCTCTCATGCTCATGGATTTGCAGGATTAATATAGTAAAAATGGCTATCCTGCTGAAATCAATCTACAGATTCAATGCAATCCCCATTATAATTCAAACTCAATTCTTCATAGACCGAAAAGAGAAATTCTCAAATTCATTTGGAACAACAAAAAACCCAGGATAGCAAAAACTATTCTCAACAACAAGATCTTATGGGGAAATCAGCATCCCTGACTTCAAGCTGTACTACAGAGCACTAGTGATAAAAACTGAATGGTTTTGGTACAGTGACAGGCAGGTAGATCAATAGACTAGAATTGAAGACCCAGAAATGAAACCACACACATATTGTCACTTGATCTTTGACAAAGGAGCTAAAACCATCCGTGGAAAAAAAGACAGCATTTTCTTTCTTTCTTTTTTTTTTTTTTTATTTTGGTTTTTCCAGACAGGGTTTCTCTGTGTAGCCCTGACTGTCCTGGCACTCACTCTGTAGACCAGGTTGGCCTCGAACTCAGAAATCTGCCTGCCTCTGCCTCCCAAGTGCTGGGATTAAAGGCGTGCACCACCACTGCCCGGCAAAAGACAGCATTTTCAACAAATGGTGCTGGTTCAACTGGCGGTCTACATGTAGAAGAATGTAAATTGATCCATTACTATATCCCTGTACAAAGCTGAAGTCCAAGTGGATCAGGGACCTCCACATAAAACCAGATACACTGAATCTAGTAGAAGAGAAAGGGGGGAACAGTCTCCAACACATGAGTACAGGGGGAAAATTCCTGAACAGAACACCAATGGCTTATGCTCTAAGATCAAGAATCGACAAATGGGACCTCATGAAATTGCAAAGCTTCTGTAAGGCAAAGGACACTGTCAATAGGACAAAATGGCAACCAACAGATTGGGAAAAGATCTTTACCAACCCTACACCTGATAGAGGGCTAATATCCAATATATACAAAGAACTCAAGAAGTTAGACTCCAGAGAACCAAATAACCCTATCAAAAAATGGGGAAAAGAGCTAAACAATGAATTCTCAACTGAGGAAATTGGTAGGGCTGAGAAGCACCTAAAGAAATGCTCAACATCCTTAGTCATCAGGGAAATGCAAATCAAAACAAGTCTGTGATTCCACCTCACACTGTGTGCGTCCCGACCTGTGGGACCTTTCAAT
>CM052722.1:45062088-45090530 GCA_028551405.1 Uromys caudimaculatus
AGCTCCAAAGATGAACTTTATTTCCAAGCTTTTTATAGGGTACAAGGAGAAGGAAGTATGAGAATCTTAAACAATATAGAAGGACTCTTAAACAAAGTAACCAGGGCTAAAAACAATGCTATAGGAGTGAGGAGTTTCTAGGGAGTACATGTTCCCAACCACCAGGACAGGTTACTAAGGCAACCATCTATGCTCTGCTAATCACCTAACCGCAAAGGAGTCATACTGACCTGGGAAAGAATCCATCTCCTAGGAGATGGAACCTAAACAGAAGCCTAGTTCTCAGGAGCCTGAAACTCAGGCCTACTTTTACCTACAAGCCTAACTTCTATCAAAGATGGCTTCTCTCAGGCTAATAAGAAAGCTGCAGATCTGTTGGTTCCCGACATCACACCAGTCAGAATGGCTAAGCTCAAAAACTCAGGTGACAGTAGATGCTGGCGATTATGTGGAAAACGAGGAACACTCCTCCATTGCTGGTGGGATTGCAAGCTGGTACAACCTCTCTGGAAATCAGTTTGGTGGACCCTCAGAAAAATGGACATAATACTACCTGAGGACCCAACTATACCACTCCTGGGCATATACCCAGTAGATGCTCCAACATGTAATAAAGACACATGCTCCACTATGTTCATAGCAGTCATATTTATGATAGCCAGAAGCTAGAAACAACCCAGATGTCCCTCATCAGAGAAATGGATACAGAAAACATGGTATATTTACACAATGGAGTACTACTCAGCTGTTAAAAACAATGACTTCATGAAATTCACAGGCAGATGAATGGAACTTGAAAATCTCATCCTGCGAGAGGTAACTCAGTCACAAAAGAACGAACATGGTATGTATTCACTGATAAGTGGATATTTGCTCAAAAGTTCAGAATACCCAAGTTTCACTTCACAGTAACCATTGAACTGAGTGTGAGGTCCCAGATGGAAGAGTTAGAGAAGGCACTGAAAGAGCTGAGGGAGTCTGCAGCCCCATGGAGGGAGAAACAGTGCTAACTGGCCTGACCCTCCGGTGCTCCTAGAGACTGGACCACCAACCAAAGAATACACATGGAGGGACCCATGGTTTGGACCACATATGTGGCAGAGGAGGGCCCTCTTGGCCATCAGGGGGAGGAGAGGCCCTTGGGCCGGAGGGTGTTAGATAGATACTCCAGTATAGGGGAATGCCAAAGTAGGAAGATGGGAGTGGGTGGGCGGGTGGGTCGGTGGGGGAATACCCTCATAGAGGCAGGGGGAGGGAGAGGAGATGGGCGGTTTCCAAATTGGAGACCTGGAAATGGGGAAACATTTGAAATGTAAATAAAGCATCAAAAAAAAAAAAAAAAAAAAAAAAAGGAGTATACCTCCATGGCCTCTGATTCAGTTCCTGACTCCAGGTCCCTGGCTTGAGATTCTGTTTGGCTTTTAGTAATGATGGATTATAACCTGTTAACCAAACAAAGCTTTCTTCCCCAACTTGGATTTGTTCAATGTTTTGTCATAACATTAGACAACAAACTGTAACTAAAATTGGTACCAGGGTCATGAGGTATTGCTGGAGCATATCTGACTACGGTGTTTTTTGAAGGACTTTTGAACTTTGATCTGGAAATACCACTAAGTAGTTAGAACTTAGTGAGCAGTCATGAGATCTTGGAAGACAGTGCTGAGTGTGATATAGACAACACATAACTTGTGAACTTTCAGAGAGATGTTCGAGAATCTCTCAAAAACTCTATTAGTAAGTTTCATATGATATATTTTAATTAAGAATCTCTGTTCTCTGGTTCGCTGGAGCTGAATAGGAATAATCATCAATGATTGGCAAGAGAACAGTATCATGAAAGTTAAACCTATGCTTTAGTGGAATAATAAATTCTAGTCAGATGGGGTTGAGAAATTGATGGAGATTAATAAGAGGGACTTTAATGAAACAAAATCTTCCAGGAGTGTTTCCTTGGAGTCACCAATGCAGATGTACTGCACTAGAAGGGGCTAAGGCTGCATCAAGTCCTGGCCTCAACTCTCAGTAATGTATACGAGTCTTGTAGGTAGCCCTGGTTTTGCAGAGCTGCTGGGGTCATGGAGAGAAGCTATGGCTTGAAACTCTGAGATTAGAAAGGCCCATGATGAAGATCCAGCCTCAGTTGCACTGAAAACTTTAGAAATGAAAGGGTTACAAGAAGAGGCTAAGGCTTGATACCATGTGTCATGGTTAGAGTTCTTGAAGAGACCATGAGACTATTGTGAAAAATGTAGCCTTCGGAAACTTAGCATATTTAATATTCCAGGACTGTGAGACCAAGAGTCCAGGCAAAGACAGCTGTGGAATGTAACTGGACTGAGTCTACAAGACAAGCTGCGTGTCCTGTGGATGGCAGAAGCAGAAAGGAGGAGTTGTCTAGGTTCTTTAAAGCCCAGAGGATTGTGCCTGCATAACTTATGTCTAACACTGAACTTTTTGCCCTGTTGAAGTTTGGCTTATCTTGTTACAATTGTAAATGTGCCCTGGCTCTTTCCTCCTAAGTAAGAAGTATATCTTATTTGTGACCTTTTATAAGAGCTCAAAGTAAGAGACTATGGATAGGACACAATATCCTCAGAAAGGTAGTAGGGATGGGGAGATTTGGAGGGGAGTATGTTTAGGACCCTTATATGCAAAGAGATGGCCCTTGAGTCTCAGGGATTAATTATGTTGGTGGTAGGAGTATAACAACCTGTCTAAAAGAAGGGTTTCAAGGACATTTCATAGACTTAGTTGGCGTTGTCAACAAAAATCTGGGTCCCTTACCTTAAAAGAAGTAGAGAGAAAGAAAAACAGTGAAATATATCCCATGGGTAGTTTATTTTATTTTCTTAGGCTTAGGTAAAACTTGGGAGGTTTTCTGTTGATACACAGGCCCCAAAGCCTGTCTCTAACCTCCCTCGTCTCAAGCAATAAGTATAACTTGCTACTTTATTTTGCCTAAAAACAACATTTTGCAAACTGGCTAAATAAAAAAGAAAGACCTGAGATCACACTGCAGTCCTGTCTCATTTTCTCCATGGGGAGTTCCTTCAGACAGCTCTTGCCTGGAAGTTTTGTCTGCAGCACTTTTCTATCCTTTCATTACGTTCATATTTATTACAAGGGCATAAGCAGTGTCTGAGAGTCTATCTGCTCAGCACAGCAATAAGAATTTTTACATTCAGGACGGAAATTTCAGGGAGTTTTTTAGACAAAATACTCTGTTAACAAAATTGTGTTCCTGTATGTGTGTTTATATTATTACATATCTTATTATTCCTTGTGCATGTATATTATATATATATATATTATTATTCATAATATATAATATTTCATTCTTATAATTGAGCCAAGCATTGTGGTTGCTTCATTTTAATCTCAGAACAGTTTTGTCAAGGAGGCACTGTTTCACATCCATTTTACTTATGATGAAGCTA
The DNA here is from genome assembly GCA_028551405.1 of Uromys caudimaculatus. Lineage (NCBI taxonomy): Eukaryota > Metazoa > Chordata > Mammalia > Rodentia > Muridae > Uromys > Uromys caudimaculatus. The sequence goes on from CM052722.1 coordinate 45,065,529, forward strand.
AGGACTGGAAGAATTATGCCATTTACTAAAAATTGGAAAGATAATTGATGGTGAAGCCAAGATTATAACACAGAATCTCCACTTGAAACAATTACATTCTTCAGTATACAAATCAATCTATTAAACAAAGATGAATTTTTGATAATGCCAAGAACCCAGAATGTGTAATTTATACTTAACATGAAAAGCCTTTGAAACTACTGAAATTACTTAAAAAACTGTTACTTTGAATAAATTAATTTCTATAGAAATAAGAAAATTCTATAGAAATTTTCTATAGAAAATCAGAGCAACCACCTTTACACATAAGTGTTTTTGTTATATTAGTTTGTATAACCCAAACAGGAACACAAGCAAGTTGAGATATCTTGAGTCCCATGACGCCCCACCTACATTTTGAGATTTTAATTTATTAATATCACTGCCTGCTTTCCAATTATCAAACACTTCTGTGTACTAGACTTATTATCTTAAAATTCAGTGCCTCTTTTTTTCTTTTTTATATTTTTGGTGTTGTTGTATATTCCTAAATGTGTAAATACAATCTATTACATTAGAATAATGTTACTTGTATGTATATGTTTTCAAGGCTGAACATTTGGTACTTGATAACAGTTGGTATATTCTTCCTTGGGGAGTAGTATTTCTTCTGCTTTCAACATTCTTATTTGCCTATAGTTCTTTGTCTAGCATTAAGGCCTCCTGAACTTTCTCCCTTCCATATTAACCTGGTATAGTATTGACTTTGTATAGATCATGTTTAGGCAGCCATGTTGTTGGTACTCAATGGGTGTAGCTTCTCTGCCATTTCTAGAAGACACAGTCTTACAGCAAACTTCTTGTTCCTCTGGCTCTTACAATCTTTTCATTTTCTCTGCTTCAATGATCTCTGAGCCTTAGATGCAAGAGGTCTGTTGTAGATATATCAGTTGGAACTGGGCTCCAAGACTCTTATTCACAGAAAAATATAGTTCTTATGCTTCATCAAAGAAACTTCTCTTTCCATAAGAGACCATTTAAAAAACACACACACACACACACAAATGGTCAAAAAACAGAGAACGACTGATTGTGGAATGTTTAGTTGAGACATCTACAATAGAAACCATGTATCTAAGACTCAGGGAACACTGAGAAAGAGGGGACAGAAAGATTGTAAGATTAGAAGACCAGGAAGCCTGCTATGAGATGATGTCTCCTAGAAGTGATGGGGAAATTTCATTAATGAGAGTATGGCTACCAAAACAAGCTGTGAGTAATGAAGACACCAATAGACATGCTAGTGTGTGTGTGTGTGTGTGTGTGTGTGTGTGTGTGTGTGTGTGTGTGTGTGTGTGTGTATGTTTGTGTGTGTGTGTGTGTGTGTGTGTGTGTGTGTGTGTGTGTGTGTGAAGTCTCATTGTGCTTTACCCCTAAATATAGAATTACAGGCAAGTAAGGACTGCTGAACTAGGGAAAATTAACTCTCTAATTGGTTTTGCAGTTTCAAGTGGTCAGTCTTGAAATCATGAACATAAAAGCAACACTAAAGGACATCAACAGGTTATATTCATATATTTATACCCTTATAAACATACACATAGATACATAGATAGATAGATACATACATACATACATACAAACATACATATATACATACATACATACATACATACATACATACATACATACATAAAAAGAAGCAATCAATTTGCGAAGGAATTGAAGGGAAGGGAGAAAGGTATAACCATATTTTAATTAAAAATAAACACTTCAAAAATTATCTCAAACACAACGTCCTCAAAAAGAACTTTTCTATATTCTGCCATGTTGTTGTACACATTGAATGACATGTTTACTTCTTTCAAGACATTAAACACATTTATGTACTTGTAACTCACAGTTTGTACCTCAATTGTTTATGATACTATTTAGCACATTTATATAGTAGAATTGTCAATTCAAAAACTACAATCTTATTGACGGGTTTATTTCCAAGTCTGATACTATAGTTTGACATCAAGTATCAGCTCCATCAATGATTGACAACAAGACATGAATACAACATAGTTTCAATAACTAATGATATTGTACCATCACTGAAACCACTTTATAGTTATAAGGACTAGTCGTTTTTGTATTCAGCTATTAAAGCTGAATCAAGGTAGCCAGGTAATGAGTAATAGAAGTTAGACTTAATCCCAGAAATTATTATTCTAAACACAGTGATCTTTTAGACAAAACATATTTTCAGATGTTCGTTTTGTCTTCTTGCTTTTATTATTAATAGTGATGACAGTTATTAACATATTTCTATGGCATTGGTCTAAATCCATAGGACTAATTATGTCATTTAAGTCCATTAGTTTTTCTGAATGGTTCACTACTTTATGATATCTATTTACAGATAAGAAAATTGAGATATGGAAAGGTAGAGCAATTTGCTCAAATTTACAGAATTTGAATACAATATAGCATTATAGCAGGAAATTTCAGCTTTAATCTATAGTTGAGACTTTACAGAAAAGTTGACTTCCTTAGGGTTTTCTTCCAGACAAATGAGATTTTGAATCTGGATTCTGGTGCCACTAAATATCTGAGGGCTTTTCAATTTCAGCATACAATATAGATTCTTCCATGTTTGAAACAGAAAGATGTCAAATTCTTCTGCTTTGACTGGTATCTGGAACACATGGCTCATTATGGAGTGTTTGTGAGTATATACACACACATATAATATATTAAATATAAATATAATATATATATGTATATATTATATAATATACATATATATAATTAGGAAGTTGATTTCATACCTGTGTGTATGCATGTACACATTATAACAAGGAAGAATGAATTTTATTTATTCAATCTTGTTCTATCTGCTGTAATTTGAAGTTGCCCATCTTTGGATACATAGACACAACAAATAAGAAAAAGAAAGACCAGGGTTTAGGGCTTTTGTGTTTGAAAATCACTTGCTAAATGGACAAAGAGATGTTTTAATGAAAGAACATTGTGTAGCATATAGAACAGACCCAAAGGGTCAGCTAAACTAAGTGACTCAAGGGCCATCTTAAACATTTTGTAATACTTCTGGAGATCTAGGTCACAAACTGGCGGGTTAACCTATCTTATTGAGAGATGGGGATGGTTTGAAACATGTGAGACCTTAGATATAACAACCTCGGGGTTCCTAGCAAGGCAAGGGGATCAACGTGTGCTTCTTCTGAGAGCACTAACTATGCTCCCAAAGTGTAGAGTTTATTGATGGGAAAGTGGACTTGACACAGTTTAGAGTAGAACAAAGATATTTGAAACTAAGTAGAGCATTCCTACCCTTAATCTTATCTGTTTGCATTTACTAATGGTATATGTCTTTGAGCAAAAAGAGAAAGGAGAGTTTAGTATATGGCAAGGTCCCTAGCACTGCTGGGACTGGCATAAAGAAAAAAAACAAATAGACCACAAATAGGTACATAAATAAAATTAGGAGGGAGAAGCTACAGATTTCAGTCATATGTTATCATTATCTGCATGATTTTGAAATACTCTGCCACAGTTTTCAGTCTTGTATTTTGATTATGTGAAATGATAAGAATAGAAATTACCTAATAGCAGAGAGTTGTTGATTGTTTGAGGTGTGGAAACCTTAGGAGTGTTGATAAGGGATGGGTCTATACAGAGATTTCTTCCATGCAGCTTTTACCCAACTTATGTCAGCCTCTGAACGTTTTTAATTTTCCCTTTAAGTGAATTTCATTTTGTGATCAAAATCATCCAGTAAATATCTACTATATGAATAGAATGCCATGGGAACTGCCACCAGCCTTGATAAGAAAGAAGACATTTGAATAAACAATCAATGGTCAACCAGAAAAAGGAAATGAATGGTGGCCACAGCTACAGGAACTGAGCCCACTGTCAATAGTATTTTGAGTCTTTGTCCTCAAAGCAACCTTTGAGTATGCTCTACTTTGACCACTGTTTAATCCTCCTCATTAAAGTTTATTTTCTCCAGTGTACTCTCCCCCACTCTTTGGTAAATGTAATCAGTGGATACACCAATTTCAAATAGTTCTTGAAATTCCAAAATCTCTACTTTCTGTTGCTACTGATTTTTCTGTCTTCCTAGTCCTCATTGCCAAGGTCTCATGATCCTTTGGCTTTGTATCCTTATATAGACCACTCACCTACATAATCTCTCCTAAACTCCAAACAATCCTCATCTCTATCTCTGCCTGTATACTTCAACTCTTCTCTATTGTAGCAAACATTCTCATCTCTCAGGTCCTACATACATTTATGCTGCAGCAAAACAACATAGTTTTGTTCTGAACCATTGAGGCTTAAGATGATTCTGTTTGTTCTTCCTTCTCAATTTGAACATTGAAGTTATAATCAGTTCTTCCTCCCTTCCTGTTTGGATGTTTTTCATGTCTGTTTGTTTTTCCTTTTACCTCAAAAATTTTAGACTAGTGAAGTCAGAGTATTATCCTTTGGTTTCTAACATGTTGACATTTCTGAAATGGTACAATATTCTGAATTTTATGACAGGAGCTTTACAACTTTACTTTCCTAATAGAATCTTTTGCCAGAAGTAAAATTCAAAAGTCATTCACAGTATTTAAAAAAGAGAAGCTCAAAGTGAGCTCTTCTGGTGAAGTGGGAGGACTGTTCCTTCTAGATAATTCCTGGGAGGCCTTCAGAGAAAACTTCAGTATTCCATGTGACATAGTTTTATAATAATTCCCTCAGAACACTAATATTTGAGACTATGTTAAGATTAAAACATATTAGGTGATTGCTGGCTGACAAAAGTCACAGTTAATCAATACAGTGGATGTAAGGTGCACTGTGGAACTATGATTAGGCTCATGTTAGGAAATAGGGGTTATAATAGTGACTTATAGAAGAAAAGAGGGAAAGCTTCCAGATCACATGTGCCTAATAAAGGGTCTCTGCTACTGAGGACTAGCTAAGATTACGGGACAAGTTTTCAGAAACTATTACATTTTGACTAGCATTTCCCTTCCTTCCTCCTCTCCCAGTCTCCTCACTCCCTGTCTCTTCCAGATGCACCCCTCCTTTTCCTCGCTTCAGAAATTTGTAGGCCTCCCAGGAACATCAACCAAACAAGGCAAACAAGCTACAGTGAGACCAATAATAATTATCTTGTGATCCCTCTTTCATTTGGTTTGCTTGGATTAACTCATTTACTTTGTGCAGTAATTCTATGATATGGGTATTATTAACTGATTGATTGATTATCTTACTTCTTAAGACAGAGTCACACTATGTAGCCTAGATTTGGGATTCTTCAGTTTCTTCATTTTCAGTGAGGTGTTATGTTTGTTCCAATTTTACATGTGATTTAGGCACAGAGAGTTTAAAGAATGTCCCAAAGTTCAGATAGCCAAGTAGATATTCTGAATCAAGAGCTGGAGCAACAATCTATTCATTACATAGTTAAGCAAACTTGCAAATGAAGACACTAAAGCTTTAACATAAAATAAATTTGTCGATATTAGTAAGGTACTTTTCTACTTACTAAGAAACAGAACTTGGGCTCTTTATTGCATTACAGGGTTTGAGCCATCAGGGTGGCCACATAGTATATATTACAAGTATCTTGGAGGCCAGGGGTTTGGACTTAATTTCTTTGTTTGGGTACCTATAGAACCCCAGAAAGGAAAGCATACCCATTCTCTGGGTCTCTATTTTTCTAAATGTAACATAATTTTATACCTTTTCCATCCTAAGTCAGAATATTAATTTTCATGATTTGAAAAGCTTACCTATATCTTTTATACTCTATTCTACAGCAGATGTTTTATTATAGTATAATTCTTTCAGATAATCTAGTAAAGATGTGGGCCCATCTCTTTGTTGCTGGCTGGGTAAAACATAACAGCAGTTTGGGTAAGGGAGCCAGACAGCAGGAAAGGAAATCTGTCTCTGTATGGGCATACCCATATAACTTATCCTTAAGATGAAATCTCTGTCCCATGCCTTAGCTAGGACTAAACATGCATGCTCCCCAATTTGTGACCACACAAATCACTGGATGCATTAGACAAAGCAGTGAGTTAAATTTTCTATCTGCCTTGAAGATGATTACAGGTAAAGACTTTAGAAAATGATCAAGGGAGTCACGTATCTCTCCAGCTGAAAAATTCCCACACTAAGTGAGTTTGATAGCTGTTCTTAGCAATCTTACAGCCTTACAAGCCCTGAAGCATAAGGTAGTCACTTGCAACCTGTTCTTTAAGAAAGTCATTTGTGTAACTAGGCCCAGTCAGAGTAGGAGATAGAGCAAAGATCAAAGCTATTAGAATTATCAACCATCTGTTCACCGTCCCTTTCCTGTGAAACCAGTAGCTGTGTCTACAGAAAAGAATAAACTGTTTCTCTGAAAGGGAGGCAGGAAAGTATCTTAAGATACTCCCGACTTCAAGGGAGAGTTATATGTCTGTCCAAAATTATAACTAATAATATAAAAGTTGTTGAGCCAGGCAGTGGTGGCGCACGCCTTTAATCCCAGCACTTGGGAGGCAGAGGCAGGTAGATTTCTGAGTTTGAGGCCAGTCTGGTCTACAGAGTAAGTTCCAGGACAGCCAGGGCTACACAGAGAAACCCTGTCTCGAAAAACCAAAAAAAAAAAAAAAAAAGTTGTTTACCTGACCATGACTACAAACATACATTTCTTTACTTCCATCACATTCTGGCTGAAAACAATTCCTTTTTTCACTTCTTCCCTTTATACTACAGGATTGATTGCTACCTATTTCCCTGAAGTGCTTACAACCTTTCACCTTAGATGCCAGCTTCTTCTGTACCCTGAACTAATGACGTCTGTATCTTTCTCCTTACATTTGCTGGGTTTATTTAATTAAGACTTAACTCCTGGCACAGCTACGAAGTGTTAGTGAGATTATTTTTATAAAACTTACCTTAAATCCAAGTTGAGTAAGAATTATGTAACACCCTGTATATCTGTGTATCTAGTACACATGACTACATCGCCATGGAGTATGAATTCCTCAGAACAAGGACTGTATAACTTTAAGTCATATAAAAGCCCCAGAATGTGACTGATACAAGGCTTTCTTCAAGCAAATTTGTGAATTAAGATTGCATTCAGAAATTTTGGGGTGTCCAGCATGTTAATAGGGAAATCGGGTTCACCCTTGGAGTTCTTAGTCTCACTAATAAAAATAATATGAGTAGACTCAAGTTGAAACTCAAGAACAATTTTATTAGAGTTTGAAAGAACAAACCAAGGGCAGCTAGCTGTAAATCTTGGCCAATGCCCAGAGAAGATGAATGGAGAAGAGAAAAAAAATAAGCCATGCCATTTGAGCTAAGTGATCAAGGAGATAAGCCATATGTCAGAGAAACAGCTGCATGGTTGGGAGGAGACCTTTAGAGAAAGAATGAAGTCCAAATTATTAGACAAAGTACATTGGAGAGTTGGGGGAGCAGGGAGGGGAGAATGGATGGAAAGAGAGAGAGAGAGAGAGAGAGAGAGAGAGAGAGAGAGAGAGAGAGAGAGAGAGAGAGAGAGAGGAGAGTTAGGTATCTTCTGAGAAAACATGAAGACCAGACATAAGCCCATGGAGGCTCTGCCATGACTGCAAAGAAAGTGTTTGGGGAAAGAAAATGATCATTATCTCATTAAAGGGAAAATGATTCTTCCTGGCTCTATCATGATTTAATATAATTACCCATTCTTGAGAGTTCTTACCTTGACAAGGTAACTGACAAATTCTACTGGATTAACCCATAAGAGAGAAGGTGATGGCATTTGTCTGCTTGGAGGTAGATCCCATGCTCTACTAAATAAAAATTAAGTTCTTACCACAAATCAATTAGAATTGGAGTTTATTAGGTATTAGTGAAAATTCAGCTTATCACATAGAAAAATAAAAGCCAGGCATGTATAGTACATACCTCTCATTCCAGCAGTAGGGAAACTAATGTAAAATGATCATGAATTAAAATTCAATTCACTGGGACTCACAGAAAAACTGTCAGAAAACCACCTTACTGTTTCTAAATAATCCAGTGAAGAAAAATCTCCAGCAAAGAGTGCTCTTACAATTCACACATTTCCAGAACACTGAGGAAAAAGACATTCCAGTCCAAAGCCATTGATTTAAAAGCATTTCTTCTCTGATGAAATGATCTTAGTGGGCCCAGTTACTTCAATTCAACAACACAAACGTCTTTCCTGGTTTTGTTTAACATCATGGTGCTAAATAATAGAAAAGAAAAAGAGGACAGAAGGACAAACTGGCTGAGCATATTCTCTGAACTCTTTAAAAGTCTTCACTTATTTGTGAAAAAAGGAAGTCAGGGCAAATTTAAGGAGTGACATAAACAAGTGTGGGATCTTAGAATCATACCTTTCTGAAATCTTTTTGTCACAACCCCTCACCATGTAGGCAAGAGATTTGAGGTATAGATATAGATACAGATAAGAGAGCCCTTTGACTGAAATCCTTAGTAGTGTAGTATGGGCTACAAGAGTGGTGGTGCTGTTACTGGGGAAACCGACATTCCATTTTAGAGTTGTTAGTTTCACTAACATAAGAATTTAGTAACTGACTCAAGAGGAAGACTGAGGATAAAACTACTAGTTCTAAAGAGCAAAACAACAGGGTTAACAAACACCATGCTGGAGGAAAGAGGAAATGGTGAAAGGAAAGAAACAAAGCCATGGCATTCACTGTGAAGACAATCAGCTGTACAGCACAGGCACGGGGAAGCATCAGAAAAAAGGTAAAGAACCAATGACAGGAAAAGCAGACTTAGCCTTTGGTCAGTAAACAAAAGTGGATAGAGAAAAGTGTAAAGTAAGCCTTTCTGAGGCAAACCGCATAGCAGATGCATGATAATGTTCCCTGATAGAAATGGGATATAAGCATTATCACCAACAGGAGGCTTCTGGGAAGGAAAAATACATTATGTCATTAAGAGATAATCCCTCCTCCCTTCTTTTTTTTTTTTTTTTTTTTTTTAAGCTTAGAACAAGTTTTTACTTAGGGCTAGAGATAGAATTTAGAACAAAGGCCAGATACCTTAAAATTGTCATGTGGTAATTGGATTTCCTAGAAAGGCCCAATCTGATGCTTACATTTCTTCTATTACCAGGGTAAACAGGAGGTGGACATCCAAAGTTTCAATACTTTAAGGCTACTGTAGCATAGCACAAGGTTAAGTCGAAGTTATACCAGTAATATTAACAGACTAGGCATCAATTTTCTCATTTCTAAAATGAGAAAGAATCATAGCTCTATGTAGAAATGGTGATGCTGATCTGCTTATTTCTCATGAGTGGAAAAATTGGAGAGATAGTACTAGAGTGCCGGAAGTGTGACACAAGACTGACAGTTAAGTGAGTATTCCAGACCTAAAGTAGAGGCCAATAAGGTGAACACTTCAAAGAAGAGAGGTAGGATTCTATCATGCCTCTTGTTTTAGACTATTGGGATAGTTCAAAATTAAATAAAATCTGCTTAGTTCATTTAACAAATTTTTGCACAGTATTTACTTTAGGACAAGAATTTCTCTATACAAATAATAACCAAGCTAATTCCAACAACCTTATAAGTTTGAGTATGGCATAATGGTTCATTTTACAGAGGCAAAAAGGATAATGCAGAGAGGTAACATGCCTTACTTATGTCTACTTAGTTGGTGAATGACAGTGAAACCCTAAACATATACCCTGAGAGTCCATGATGTTACCTGCCAGACATTACTTAATTAGCTAAAATAGATTGTGTGCAAGTTGGCTTCATGGAAAGGCCTAGAGTCTAGTCTAAGTTTTATGATTAAAAAGATTTTTGTAATTGGGTTAATCATTCTTCATGTATCTTCCTATGTGTACAGGGTTTTCATTTTCCATTACAAGCTCAATTCCTTGCCCATTCTAAAGACATTTTATTGAGTCACAGCTTTGGTGTTCTTTTCTTATCACTTCTCTCAAGCCACCCTGATTTATCTGCTCTCGGACACAATCCTTTTTCTTCCCCAAGAAGATTCCACTACAAAAGAAGAGAGAGGGAGGGAGGGAGGGAAAGAGGGAGAGAGAGAGAGAGAGAGAGAGAGAGAGAGAGAGAGAGAGAGAGAGAGAGAATATCCAGGAAAGTTTACTTTTCTGCTGTTCATTTAAATTTAATAAGACAATTATTGACTTATTTAAATATTATTGGGTTATTAAAAGCATTAACAATGTCTTTCATTTCATCATGTTTGTTTAATGTCTATTTGGGAACAGGATGTGATTAAAGAAACATTATCTAGCAGATGCATTTTCTTTGTGCTACAAATGTAAAGTTAATTTCAGAGGAAGCTCAAGGCATGGGCAACATATACAACCTAGGGCACACTGTTTAACCTTGGTGAAGCTGAGTATCTAAGGAGCCAGGAGGTAGTTTTCCCAATTCCTTGAACATAAATATTGCCTTTAAATAAAAGTTCAGTGCTGTAGATCCAAAGTGGAACTCTTATGAATACTGGTTGTTACCTTTTCAATGACGAGCAAATGCAACATAGACAGAAGAGAGTTGCCATGAGTCACTTTGAGTGGCTAATTGTGGAACATAACTATTATATGGAAAGCCTTGTGACTATAAACATTAGATCTAGTTTATTTGCCACAGTTTTCTCAATAATTGTGCTTAATGCAAGGCCCAATGCCAGCAGTTAAAAACTACTGCAGACTAAGTCCCTGGAATAATTCATGTCTACTGATGTCTAAGTAAGAGAATTTTCAACAATGGCTATAAGAAACTTTGCAAATTAGCTTGGTAGTGGAAGACACTTTCCTGGGAAAATATCAGCCTTTAAATAATACAGTTTTTCCTGTGAGATATAAACACATTCTCTGTAACATAATCTTCACCACTCAATTGCCACTTTTTATGCTGAGGTCCCTTATGGCTCCCTAAGTATCCTTATGTGGAAAATGCTGATTAATAGAAGGAGCCAGAATACGTAACATCAAGCCCAGTGTGTACCAGTGTGTGTGTGTGTGTGTGTGTGTGTGTGTGTGTGTGTGTGTGTGTGTGTATGTGTGTGTGTGTGTGTGTGTGTGTGTGAGAGAGAGAGAGAGAGAGAGAGAGAGAGAGAGAGAGAGAGAGAGAGAGAGAGAGAGAGAAGCATTGAGCCAAAGCTGCCAGAAGGAACTGATTTGGCTTCCTCGAATCTGTTTTTCTGGGCCTTGGAAATTGATGAAATTTGATAATTATATGTTGTTCTAATCAGTGAAGACCACTCTCATTCACAGAGAAGACATGAAGAGTGACAAATTCAGACATAATTTTAATAAAAATGTTACCAATCTAAACTTTTCCAAGTTGTCATTTATTACATTCCAGTTACATGGTAAGCATAATGTTGAATGATAATATTTAGCCTTCAGTGCAACTACTTTTACAGTTGGGAAAATTAGAACATAGAGAGTAGTAGAGGATTTGTCTACCATTTCACACTGAGTCAATAGCAAGGCAAGGGTCTAATTAATGCTTTGGGCTGTATTAGTAGGGAAACATTTATGTATTCTCATCTTCCTGATAGTCTAGTGGTGGGCAGGGAACATTATTTTCCCCTCTTGTCTTGCCAGAATTAATATTTATGCTCAATACCACAATTCTATAAGACATTTCTTAATTATGAAGGATAAAATAATCTATGAATCTTGGTCACCTTTAAAGATACTATTGAGACCAAATCTGAGTGTTTTTGTTTACAACTATGAGAACTAGAGTACATCAGTCTGATTTCAAGATTGTTCTCTCTAGAAACTAGGGTGGTAATACCGACCCTGATAGGGGTCATGGAAAGAGTAGTGTGAAGTAGACACTTCTACTTTCTTTGGAAAATCAGTTATGTCAAATGATGTTTTGCTGGGACACACAGGTGAAAGAATGTCTTACTAAAGCAAACACATGAAAGAATGTTTTCCTGAAGTAGATACAGGTGAAAGGATGTTTTAATAGAACAGACACATGAAAGGACACATGATGAAGAAATATAAATCTAACCCCACAAAAAATGGGAGCTGGAGCATTGGTTTGCTTTGCTCTGTCTCGATATTCTTCACTAATAACATAGATGAATTGGTCTGCCTTACATTGTGATTGTGATTGCTGAGCTTTGCTTATGGTGATGCCAGAGAGAAACTCACGAAAGAACTTCTTGTGATGCTCCTGCAGCTTCTTGCTGCTTCTGCGGCATCACCTTAGGCTGGTTGGCAAGCTTTACATATTCTTCAGGATTGAACTGCTGTTGGTGGTGGTTTATGTATGATGTCTTCTTGCCAAGAGAACGACTACAGCTGCAGGTTCCTGTGTGGTATCTGCTTGTTGAAAAGACTGGGGCAGGAGAGGGTGTATGGGTGGGTGAGGGAGCACCCTTACAGAGGCAAAGGGGAGGGAGGAGAGGGTAGATGTTGGATGGGGGGTTTGCGGAGGGGTAACTGGGAAGTGGAATATCATTTGGGATGTAAATGAATGGAATGATTAATTTTCAAAAAATAGAAAGGACTAGACTGTAGCTGCTGCAACTTTAGTGTTTACTGTGGAACTGAATTGCTGAGAAAGAAGATTGAGCTTGCCCCCAAAGAACTCTTGCTAAACAGATCCACTTCTCCATATCCTAGTAACTGTGCTCTTCCTTTGCCTCTGGTGGGTGGTGGGCAAGAGGAGAGGTTGAACGTTTATTACAATAGGCTGCAGAAAATTTATGCCTACAGTAGTGCCTAGATTATCAGAATTAAATTAGATCAATGTGTATGAAACTGTGAAACATCATATCTGGCATACAGTTTAAATATTCAAGAAAAAATAGTTACCTTATCAATTAACACTTTATTGGCTCAACTCTATTCTTATGGAGACTGATGATGTTGAATAACCTCAGGAGCATTCTCAAAATTTCTGTCTTTTTATCGTGTCTATTTGGGAGATCTGTACTTAGTATGAGGCTTCCTTATAATCCTTTTTCCCTGTCTTGTGAAAATTCGACAGCTAGACACAGACAGACATTTTATTTATCAGTTATTTATTTTATACCCCTGAAGGTAAGGCCTTTCTAAACCTCTGGCAATATTCTTGTGCTCTATTTTACTAAGTTTTTCTTTCTCATTGCCAGGGTGTAGCTTTGAACTGTCTAATTATTTATATTTGTGTAAAATGTTATAGTTAATTGAACTCTTCCATTTTTGAAACAATACATCTATAACCCAATCTGACTTCAATGACAAAGTAATATTTCAGCCATTAGCTCTCATGCCCTGGTATAATAGGTGTACATTGCCACACGACACATAATTTTTCACATTGAAATTTCTGCTCACCATCCTGATAGGTCTGACATGGGAAGAGAACATTGTTTCTATTTTGAAAATGTGGTAACTAAGATTCTGGTGAAGCCTATATTTGCTCTTCTTCAACAGGATGCACATGTGCACATGTATACACAGAACTCTGAATGGAAAAGACACTGAACCAAAAGAGTAATTTAATGGAAAGTAGAATTGGAGAGAACTTAAGATGCTCTACAATTGCCAACCCCTCTAAATCTCTGTTAATGCTCATAGGATGTATATAAATTAAATGCATTTATCTGTAAACTATTACATCTACTCCTGTCCTTTATATGGAGAACTTGGAAGCAATGCTGACACTATCTGCTTTTTCTGGCACTGTCTCGGATAGAAAGGGCAATTTTAGTGATATCAGAATAGCAGCTCCAAAGAATACTATATAAGAAGCTGTGGGCCTGCTCTGTTTATCTCAAGGAGAAGAGATCTATGGTTGGGCTCATCATATATGTGGACACCAATATGAGCAAGACTGTACTCTTACCAAGATAAACATTTCTGATGATCAAGGCAGAAAGAAAGCAGGCTACTGTGCACACTGTCTATGCCTCTAACACATGCAAAGTTCAGGGAATGGTGGGCATAGGAATGTGTGTAAGCAGATAAGCTTTCCAACTGTAACAAAGGCCACCGACGCCTATTTACTCCAATTACAGAGACTGAACCTAAAAGATAAGCATTCTTGTGTATCCTCTACATTTCCCAAGTTTTATACCTCCTCCCACCTGGAACTTACGTCCAATTCCTAGAATTTACCACATAAATAATTGGCCAGACCTTAGCTGGGAAGACTATGTCAAGATCTGAGCCTCAAACTTTAATGGCAATGTAATAATTTGATATATAACATAAAGTAAACATAAAACCATGAACTTGGACATGAGAAGGTGATCAGATTTTTTTTTGAAAATAAAAAACAGATTCAAAGACTCAGGAAAAATGACTGAAATAAATGATTCTGTTTGACTGGAAACTATGGAGACTGAAGAGGACATGGTATCTGGTGGGTTTCTGGAGGGCTTCCTGTGAGGCAAATAAAATACTGAATATTCAGTGAGTCCCAGGGACAGAATAGATTCCACAATCAGTCAAATAATATGCAATTAATGATTTAAATGGACTATGTCTAAGATAAGTATCAGAGCAGGGAATACTCCCTAAGCTCTTCAGAAATTTTAAGTTATTTTTCTGTGTCTTTATTCATACAGCTACTAAGAGATGGATCTAGGAATTACAATCTACAAACTTCAGTGCTTCACATTACTCTATTCTATTAATCCTGACTTTAAACTTGGGTAGGAAACACGATTTATTCACAAGATATGGAGAAAGCAGAGATACTGCTAAGGAAATTTTCATATCCATTTCCACAAACTTCATCTGCCAACTTCAGAAACATCTGTTACAAATGTACCCACCATCTTGTTACTACTCCAAAAATCCTAGAAATACTCAAACAAAGAAGTCATAGAAGGTCAAATTTTCTGGGTTTCTCTTGGACCTGCTGTCTGCTTTCTTTTCAGCCTGTCTGGTTTTCTTTCTAAAGTAGCGACTACAGAATATGTGTGTCTGTGGCTTGTGTTATAGTGGTGGGAGGCAGTAATTTCCCTGGTGTTAGTTAGCCTGCAGGCAAGCTGAGCACCTACACTGCACTTCAGAGGGCTCACCTCATGTGCACCCATTGCTTAAAAAGATTTAGTTTCTACTCATTTTGTTCTACACTTAATTTTCTTACCTTTGACAGGAAAGGACATTAGGAGGAAGGGGATAAAAGATGAAAACAACCTAGAAAGGGCTGAAGGGGAAGGATGGCAGGGGCATTAAAACCACTGCTATGTAACCAGCCAACGACGATACTGCATGTTTATGGGCTTTGGTTGCCATAGAGACAGTTATGTAACTCCAACTGGTGGTGAAATTTCATACTGCTTGTGGTGGCAAGCGATATTTCAGTCACTTAGGGGCTACTTTTAAAGAGAACAAATAAAGTAGCTGTGGGGCCCTTTGTCTTGCCGGCTACAACCTGCACTGTTTCAGCCCCACACACCAGTCATTTTCCAGTTTTCTGTGTGTAGCAAAATGTTCCCAATTATTCTCTGAGTAGAGCTGGGCAGTTACTCCTCTCCTCGGTCCAGAATGGCTAGGCATAAGGCTCAGAGCAAAAAGAAAAGATAAATAAAGTCTCCTTTGGGGTGGAAAGCCTGTGTGGAAAATTTCAGCTTGGAAGGCTTATTTTCTGGGAAAGTTATGAGTTGAAAGAAGTGCATGTGTTCACTAGCACAGAGACCAAGGGCTAGATCTGCCTTGTTCGATATCTCTCTCTCTCTCTCTCTCTCTCTCTCTCTCTCTCTCTCTCTCTCTCTCTCTCTCTCTCTCTCTTTCTCTGTGTGTGTGTGTATGTGTGTGTGTTATACATATAAATATACATTTGAACTCGCATGTAGACTCATATAGACTCATATTTACACGTTCTACAAGGATGTACACACTTGATTTCACACAATTCATTCAAATGAATCATGTTTGAATATGCACAACTATTTATTTATATGGTAGGATGAAATATAAGAAAATCCCAGTTTTAAAGTGTCCTGAACTTATAAAAATGGTGAATTCATAAGATGCCCCCTGTGTTTCCTACACACTTACATCTATTTATATGAAATCCGTCTACTCATTCTCTCACGAAATGGGACTCTCACAAATTCACTGATACTTATACTTCCTTTCCCAGATTCTCTCTCATGTACATTCCAAATAATCCCGTTAACTTTTCACAAATACCCTCACACTTTTATATTCTCCATTTATTTTATTCATACATTGCCTTACATTTTTCCCTCTCCTTTCTCAAGTGCAGTATTTTATATTGGCTCACAGTGTCATGGTAAATGTCTGCCACTAATCCACATATCAGTCATTCTACTATTCTTGTATACAAACTACTATGGGGCTAGAGTTTTTCACCTGCTGTTATGGTGCTGTTTGTTTATTTTAGAGACCAAGTCTCACTATAAAGCTCAGACTAATCAGGAACTTGCTGAGTAGATCAGGCTGGATTTGAACTCATAGAGACCTGCTTGCCTCTGCCTCTGAGAGTTAGGAATAAATGTTTGTACCATCATATCTGGCCAGAATTTTGAGGGAGAACTGGTTACTAGTTTTTCTTTTGGAATCTCAATGAAGCCTCAGGAGCTACTTTTGAGTAAAATACAAGGATTTGTACAATTATTCCTAGTAGATTAGTAAATTAAAAGACAAAGAGCAAATACTCCCCTATGTTCACACAAGAAGTACTAAATAGATACTGGAATTTTGATTTCATGCTCACTCTTATTGCCCCTGTACCACCTGTTTGTCATGGTTGGAGACATTTCCAGTGAAAATATTGTGCACAAAATAGAGACTTGGCATCTATGACTCTGCTGAACCATGAAGGGTGTAAAAATTGGTCTTCAGATGGCAATTTAGTAAAGGAGAATAGGATCAGTATTTTCCTCCAACTTAGACTCCTATTTCTCAGGCCTTTCAAAAGTCTACAAATCCAGCTTCTTTGCTTGGTCAGTGAGTAATAGAAGCTCTGACTTTGTGGCACCCATCTTTTATGATTATTTGTGGTATAGCAACATCTTGCATGTCTGCTGTACAGAGAAGCATGAGATCCAAAATCTGCCCTGAATTAGAAGTAATTCATCTATGTTGCCTGTAACATAAATTAATAGGGAAAGAGTATTTCAAAATCATTGGGCTTTTAGAACAATATTCCTGAAAAGATTTTGGAATGGTGCATCTCTAGAGAAAAAGATGCCTGTGATTGTCTTATATAGGAAGCTTTGGAAACCGTAGTTTCCTTTGGAGTCTCATAATTGCAGTCAGAGTACTTGGATCTAAAAGGATGTTAACCTAAAGGCAATCGAGCTATCACATATTTTATTGCAGGGATAAGGTGGCATGGTGATCTGCAATCACTAGCAGAGATGGCTAGCGTTGTTTTTCCTCCATGAAACCACTATCCACTCTCTTCTGCTTCTGTCTTAGGAAGCTTGTATCTTAACAGGGTTCGGCACCCCTTAGCTTCTAGTGCTGTTTGCTTATACAAAGCTCTGGCAAGATTAAAACGTGTAGAGACAGTAAAACATTAAGTGGAGGTTGTGGAATCCTCTTGAAGAAGGGGAGGAAGAATTTTAGGAATCAGAGTGGTCAAGGACACCAGAAGAAAACCCACAGAATCAATTTACCTGGGCTCATAGGGGCTCACAAAAACTAATCTAACAATCCAGGAGACTGCATGGGTCTGACCTATTCTCTCTGCATATTTGCTGTGTTTGTATAGCTTGGTTTTCTTGTGGGAGTGGGGACTCTTTTGTCTGCTTTTAGAAAGCATTTTCTCTTAGAAGTTTGCCTTGTTCAGTCTTACTATGAGGGAATGTGTTTAGTCTTAGTGCATTTTGATTTGCCATCTTTGGTTGATATCCCTGGTTAGCCTTTCCTTTTTTGAAGAGAAATGGAGGAGGAGCAGGGAGTAGGGAGTGGGAGGAGAGAAGAGAGGGGAAATTGTGTTCAGATGTAATATATTATAGGATAGCTTTTAAAAATTAAAAATAAAGGGTGTGGAGTATGAGTCAACGTCTTGATGCTCCCGTTCCTGTGTTCTTCTCTCTTGTTCTTTTTAAAATTCACTAACTCTCTTATTCTGTTTTTCTAGACTCCATGGGTTGAATACATATATTTGTAAATAGTCTTTTTATTAAACACTCCTTGATTTCTCTGAGTTTGCATGTGTTGTCTGTTTCCTTGCAAAGCCAAAATATAAAGAAATTTTGTTGGAAGACCTATTATTGTTATTCTAAGGTCTAGAGACATGTTAAAGAGAAGAAAAAGCTATATTGCTGTTTCTGTGTTGGCCTGCTATTCCCTGTACTGGTTACCTTGGTCACACTTTTATAATGAATAGCCCTTAAGCAGTACTAGAGACACTTCCTAAACCACAAGCCAGTTTAAAGGAGGCATAAACTCGTTCACTGGGAAAATATGTCCTATCATTTTAATTTGCTTTCTCTTCAGTTTCTATCCTGAATAATACCTATGGCTCAACCACTAAATTTCATGACAAGAAAACAAACCCAACTGGTTTGTGAGGGTCTGCTATTCAAATAAAAGAATAAATTATTAATTGAGATGGTAGAAGTAATTATAGTTGGGAGAGGATTATTTACCCTTGGAAAAAGCAAGCAGAGTAGTAAAGATGACTTGAAAACCAACAGATTTTGAAAAAAAGTAGCCAAGGAATTAAATAACTTTCAATAGGTACCAATACATACTCATAATATTGTACATATCTCTATGTGCAGGAAAGCTAGGAAACAGGAAGTTTGAGCAATAAAAGAGAATTTCAGCTTGTTGATAAATAATGTGGAACAAATTTGCATCAAAATTAACAAATGTAGACTTTGGGGATAATTAGGTTTGAGTAAAGTGTGCTTAACATTTTCAAAAGGGTGAAAGGGCAGGATAAAGAAAACAAGACACTAGACTCAAGCTACATGAACTTCACCAGCTTTCAAGTCCCAAGTGCCTTACAGTGCCTAGCATGCTGTTGGCATTCAGCAAAGGAGATTTATTACTGTGCTCATTGGATGAGACAGGCAGGAGTCATGAGTCTTGGCAAGAAAACCAGGCCAAAAGATTTGCTTTGACTAAAAGCCATATAACTTGAAAGGTTTATTGCTGAACTGATTATGTAATGTAGCTTTGAAAGAGCAGTATTTAAGATAAAGATTTGAAGCCCTCAGGCAGGTTTGGAAAGAGAATTGGGGAATAGGACTGAATGCATTAATAGCCCATTTAAGAATTGCCTGCCTCTTAAACCTAATTTCAGACTGCGAAGTAGAAAGGGAGTGGGGTACACTAAAGGGCACTGATTTGGAGTCTGACCTGGGCTCTTGTAATGCCTCATTGTGATATGACCAATTCAAATCCAGAAATGTGGGGTTAAGGTACAGAAGTTAGACTTGAGAATCACTAAAACCTGCTATACTGCTACATAAATCTACCTGCTATACTCAAGTGTTTGGCTCAGTATAACTCCCAACGTTTACCAAAAGTCCTAATTGGACCAATTCTCCAGGTGGAAAATCTCCCGTGGTTCTTTCTGTTTTGGCCATATCTAGTTTCAATTGGCCTGGACTAGTAGTTTTCCATTCTGGCAATCCCTCATACTCCTACAGGAAATGTTAAAAGTGCCAAGATTCAGGCCCTACCTCCCAGACTTACTAACTTATAAGATCCCCTGATAATCTTAATATGCAGTCAGGGTAGAGAATTGCTAGCTTAAGAAAACTCTCAAATAGACCTCATGTAAATTTCTGTAATTTCCTCAGTCTAATTTCTTCTCTCATTTGTCTATATTTGCTGTGGTGCTTTGAAAATTCACAAGCAATATATTTGTAATACATTTTGCACTTTGGGTTTAGATACCAACATTAGCTAACTATTGAAATTAAGATTCTTAATCACTGAAATCAGGCTCTGACCCAGTTTAAGGAGTCTTATCTCTAGGAATTTTATGTATTGGTATTTAATTGACTTGCTCATATTGATTCCTAGCCTTGTGGTGTTAATAAAATACCTCAGTTGTACATGCCATATTCATCTAATTTTATTCAGTTATAATTAATTTTCTATTTTGAAAATAGATTTAAAATATTGCATGGAAATGATAAAATTTATCATTTTAAAGTATACAGTTGTATATATATATATATATATACACACACACACACACACACATATGCATTGTGTGTATGTACCACCATTTCAGGAAGTCTTTATCATATAAAAAAGAAATACGATATTCTTTAGTAAGCATAATTTAATACATTCCTGTGTCCCTAACTAATCAATTTTCTCTATATAGAGATCTCCCCATTTAAAATTCCATATAACTGGATCATATAACATATTTGGTGAATAACTTCTTTCAGCCTGTTTGCATGATTTAGATATCTTGCAGCGTCTATGATATTTCTTCTATGACTGAGTGATGTTTCATTACATCAACAAACTGCACTTTCTTTATTCACTTATGAAATGTAAAATATTTCAGCCTTTAAAACAATGCTGTTATAAACATTTGTGTATCTACCCTTCTATCCCTTGTATATTTCTACCTGGATAATGTATCTTTTTATTGTTGTGTTATATCTTCTTGATACAAGTCTCTTATTAGAAATTTGCTTAAAATATTTTTCTTATTTGTTGACTTTCTACTTTCCTTTCCATTATCTTTGCTTTTGTTTTTGAGACAGCATCTCACTATGTAGGTCATACTAACCTTGAAGTCATAGTCCTCCTGCCATCGATCATTCAAATGCACCACTGTATCTAATTTCTCTTAATGGAATTTTGAAACACAAAATTTTAAATTTGAGCGATTCCAATTTAAATACTTTTTTTCAGTTGTTGCCCATGGTTTTGATGTTATGTCTAGAGATTTTTAGCCAAGTCTAATATCACAAAGATTTATACCAGTAAAAACATTTTTCAAGCATTCTCACCTCAAATTTACTTTGAGTTCCATCTTCACTCACTTGCATATGATTATTCGTTCGCCCTAGAATTATTTGTTGTAAATATCATTCTTTCTTCACTTAATGTTGTTGATGCCCTTGTCAAAAATTAATATATATATTTGGGGACTTTCAATTCTCTTCCACTGATCTATGTACCTATAAATTAAGTATTGCTTTAACTGCACTCCACATGTTTTGAAATACCATACTCTATTTTCATTCTTTTCAAAGTATTTTCTTATTTTCTCTTTTAATTTCTATTTAACTCATTAGATATATTCTTCATATATATATATATATATATATATATATATATATATATATATATATATATATATATATATATTTCTCTATTTTTCCCAATAATGATCCTGTACCACTTTCAACTAGGAACATTATTATAGTTCATATTTGGGAAATGGGGGAGAAATACAGAGGGTCAGGAATTTGAAAGTAGGTGTAGCAGTGGGACAGGGAGAACTGGGAGTAGTCACAAGAAAGTCCCAGATGCCAGGGACCCTAGAGGTTCCCAGGACCCAACAGGGAGGACATTAGCGTAAATACCCAACAAAGGGGAGATAGAACCTCTAGAGACCATATCTAGTGGATAGGCATGAACCCCAGTTGAGGGATGGGGCAACCCCGCCTCAAAATTATTAATCCAGGATTCCTTCTGTCAAAAGGAAATGCATGGACAAAGAGTGGAGCAGAAACTGAAGGAAAGGTCATGCAGTGACTGCCCCTTCTGGGGATCCATCCTATCTGCTGACGCCAAACCCAGACACTATTGCTGATGCCAAGAAGTGCTTGTTGACAGGAGCCTGATTTATCTGTCCCCTAAGAGGCTCTGCCAGAGCCTGACCAATACAGAGGTGGATGCTCACCACCAACCATCAGACTGAGCACTAGGACACCAATGGAGGAGTTAGGGGAGGAACTGAAGGAGCTGAAAGGTTTTGCAACCCCACAGGAAGAACAACAATATCAACCAACCAGAACCCCAGAACACCCACGGGCTAAACCACCAGCCAAAGAGTACGCAAGGGGATATCCATGGCTCCAGCTGTATATGTAGCAGAGGATGGCCTTATCTGGCATCAATGAGAGGGGCAGCCCTTGGTCCTGTGAAGATTTAATGATTCAGGATAGGGAAATGCTAGGCTGCTGAGGCATGAGTGGGTGGGTGGGTGGGGCAGCACTCTCATAAAGGCAGGAGGGAGGGAGGAGGGGATAGGGGGCTTGAGGGGAAACTGGGAAGGGGGATAACATTTGAAATATAAATAAATAAAATAACCAATAAAAAATGAAAAAAATTACAAAAATTAAAAAAAATAAATTCATTGAATTTTATCACACAGCCTATCACATTCTGGAAAATATTCTATTGGAAATTAAAAAGGATATAAATTTTATTGTTGGAGTGAGTGTCCCAAAAATACCTGTTTTGTGCTTAATTTTAGTACTACTTGAATCTTCTATTTCCTCATAAATTTGCTTTTCTACTTTAGAAAGTAGGGTATTACAGTCTATATATTGTCTGTATATTAGATTCTCAGTTTTCTTGTCTTTTTTTTTTTTTGAGACTACTTTTTTGTTAGTGTACATGATAATGAGTTTCAATGTGTGAATTTGATACATTATTATTTCTTCCCTTTATTTCTAGATGTTTTTAATTTATTTGTACTTTTATTGAGTGCTCCCATGTTTATAATGGTTGTATTTTCATCAGTTTAAATCTTTATTTTAAAGTTTTGCTATCTCCAATAAGTTGTTTCTGTTTTGAATCTTTTTGTCTCTGATATTAGTATACTGATCCAGCTTCCCTGGATTGTTGCTCATGTGAAAGAATGTGCTGTCCATATTTTTAATTTTAGCAAATTCTGTCTTTGCATTTAATTTTTTTCTCTCTACAAAACATATAGTTTGAATTTTTTTCTTACATATTGGCAGTCTCTTCTTTTTATTTGCACTGGCTAATAATTCACATTTATTATTAATATGTTTAAAATTCTGTCTGACATTTTACCTTAATTTTGTTTCTGATTATAATTTTCTTTTTCTTGCCATTCACTACTTTTTCCTTACTGCTTGCTCCTGCATTGAATGAACATTTTCTATGCAGATATCTAATCTTATTAATGTCTTCTAATATATTTTGAAAACCGTTTTTTATGATTCCTCCAAATTTTATCACATATATCCTACTGTCAGAATTTACTTCAAATTCATACTTGCTTACATCTAATAATACATAGAAATGTTACATCTGCATAGCTGTATTCATTTTACCACTTTAATAGTACAACTACTTGTATATGTTATATCTATTAATATGACAAATTCAAAAATATATTGCTATAATCATTAAAATACTGTTAAATATCATTACATTTTATAAATTTGTAAAAATATCAAAATTTTAATGAGAAAAAAATCTTTATATATTATATAAGACACATTTTTTGTGTTGAGAACACAATAACACATCATGTACACATTAACATGTAAAATTAATTTTTATATTTATATCAAGTAATTATGTGATATAATGCTTTGATACATTGCAAAATAATGAAATCTGACTAACCAGCATATTGACAAACTAAATTGTGATCTAAAGTTCTTCCTTATAGTTATATTGAATTATATAACATGTTATCATTAACCATATTCATGATATTGCATAATAGAATACCAGCACTTAGTCCTTCTGACTGAAACTTTTTACACATTGACCAATGGCTATCCCTTTCCTTCCCAACTCTGCCCACAGCTTCTTATAACTTCTATGCTACTCTACTATTGTGAGTCCAACTTCCTTAAATTCCACATATGTGATGCTTTATATTATTTGTCTTTGTACGTTGCTTATTTCAGTTAATATATTAAAATTCCATATTTATAACTATGATTTAATATTCTGTATCTTATAAAAAATGAAGAACATTCCAATACATGTGTGGTTTTTGTTCAGATATGTTTGAATTACTGTCTGTAATCATTTGCTTTCTGCTTAAGCAATATATTAATGTTTCTTTTAAAGCAGGTATGATATCAATAAAACCTGCTCCTATTAATCTGAGACTGCTATATTTTGCATTGGTTTTTAATGGTAGTTTCACTGTATGTAAGAAATTTGGCTAACTTTTTTCTTTAAACATTTAGAATCCTTCTTTCCCACTTCAATATTTCTGATAAGATAGCTATTAATCTTACTGGGGTTAATTTGCTATTTCAAGGTTGTTTTCTTATCATTGAGTAACAGCATTTTGCTAATTACATTTGTTTCTAGACCTTTTTGGTTAAGCAGGGTATGATTTTAAAATAAATTTAAGTACTTTTTCTTTTTCTGTTTGTCTTTTATTCTTGTTCTCTCATTGTATATATGCTAGTTCCCAAATGTAGTCTCACATTGTATGACGATTGATTTCCTTTACTTTTTTATCTCTCTGTTTTTCCTGGCATTGTATTTCTTTATCTATATTTAAGTTTTGTGATATTTATACCTCCCATATGAAATTCATTCACCAGTGGCTTATGCTCTAAGATCAAGAATCGACAAATGGGACCTCATGAAACTGCAAAGCTTCTGTAAGGCAAAGGACACTGTCAGATTGGGAAAAGATCTTAACCAATCCTATGTCCGATAGAGGGCTAATATCCAATATATACAAAGAACTCAAGAAGTTCGACTCCAAAAAACCAAATAACCCCATCAAAAAATGGGGAACAGAGCTAAACAGAATTCTCAACTGAGGAAATTCGCAGGGCTGAGAAGCACCTAAAGAAATACTCAACATCCCTAGTCATCAGGGAAATGCAAAGCAAAACAAGTCTGAGATTCCACCTCAAACCAGTCAGAATGCCTAAGATCAAAAACTCAGGTGACAGCAGATGCTGTCGAGGATGTGGAGAAAGAGGAACACTTCTCCACTGTTGGTGGGATTGCAAGCTGGTACAGCCACTCTGGAAATCAATTTGGCGGACCCTCAGAAAAATGGACATAATACTACCTGAGGACCCAGCTATACCTCTCCTGGGCATATACCCAGAAGATGC
>CM052722.1:45090630-45188040 GCA_028551405.1 Uromys caudimaculatus
AGATGTCCATCAGCAGAGAATGGATACAGAAAATGTGGTACATTTACACAATGGAGTACTACTCAGCTATTAAAATCAATGACTTAATGAAATTTGCAGGCAAATGGATGGAACTTGAAAATATCATCCTGAGCAAGGTAACTCAGTCACAAAAGAAGGAACATGGTATGTACTCACTGATAAGCGGATATTAGCCCAAAAGTTCAGAATGCCCAAGTTTCACTTAACAGTAACCGCTGGACTGAGAGTGAGGTCCCAGATGGAGGAGTTGGAGAAAGCTCTGAAGGAGCTAAGGGAATCTGCAGCCCCATGGAGGGAGCAAGAGCGTCAATGGGCCTAACTCCCCCCACCCCGGTCATCCTGGAGTTTGGACCACCAAGCAAAGAATACACATCTATGGACCCATGGTTCGGACCACATATGTGGCAGAGGAGGGCCTCGATGGCCATCAGGGAGAGAGGAGAGGCCCTTGGGCCTGAGGGTGTTAGAGGCCCCAGTAAAGGGAAATGTCAAGGTGGGAATATGGGGATGGGTGGGCAGGTGAGTGGGAGGTGGAATTCCCTCATAGAGGCGGGGATGGGAAGGGGATAGGGGGTTTCCAAAGAGAAGACCCAGAAAAGGGGAAACATTGGAAATATAAATAAAGTATCAATAATAATAATAATAATAATAATAATAATAATAATAATAATTTTTTAAAAATTAGAAAAAAAAGAAACTTATTCTTTAAAAATTTTAGTGAATATTTAAATTTTCTGTTTTTTAACCTTAGATAGGCAGGACCATGTTTATTGGCAAACATATGTTGAGGGGGCATAATCTCAGTCAAGTACATGTTTAAACCTTATGACCAAAACCATGCACTCAGGTAGATAAGAGAATGCCTATGGAAAAAGATGGGTGCAACCCTTTGTAAAGATCAGGAAATGGTTGCAGCACATTTTCTCCCTGAGCCCTGTACTTCCAGCCATAAGGGAAGCTGAGAAATGTAGTCTTTTAACAGGAAATTATCATTCCGGACTCTAAAGGGATATAGAAAAATGCAGGTCAGGAATGACATAGCTGTTTCCTGCTGTTGAAGGTCTTTGTTGTAGTGGGTAATTGTAGATCCATTGAAGAGAGGGTCCTCTGTAGAAGGGTGTTTTTTGGTCATTTAGTGGGAGTTTAAACTTAGTTGGCTGGTATGAATCTTGTGATTGTCATCCTGCATTCCTGAATAGACTTTTGAAAAATAATTGAGAGATTTCTCAGAAAGGCTGAGGGATGGGAGAAATGGAGGCCAGTGAGACAGAATGGGCCTGTAAAATGAAGTGGGCACAGAGCTGATTCAAGCCAACAGTAGATTCAAGCCATTGCTGGGATTGCATGCCAAAATGAGCTAGCAGAATGGGCAGGGAGCTACAGAACATCAAAGGAAGGTAAAAAGCAAATAGAAGACTAAAGTAAAGAAAAATATGGGGGAAGGGCTAGGGGGAAATAGAGAAAGGAAATTCATTCAGGATGTAATATATGATAGAGGCACAAATAAAATAAATTATATCCAAACCACTATGAAAGGAACTTAGGTCTCTTGTAGCCAAAGTATCTCTACCATGTCTACAAGGTCTTTCTCTAGATAAATTTTCAACTACAGGATTTATACGGGATTCCTCATAAAATATTGTCTCTTGGAGTTTTGGCCCATATAATCTTAATAGTTTAGTTGTCTAAACAGGATCTGCATAAAGACAACACCAATTGACATGGCAGCATGATGAGGAGAAATTTACAATGCCCACTACAGATAATCAATGGCTTCTGAGAGTGTAAGATTCAGTCTTCTCCCAAAACAAGACCCCTGATAGGTAGTTATCCAATTCCAAGTTGTCAGCCATAGGCATATTTATATATACAAGTAATGCAAAATGGATTCTATGTGTGTGTGTGTAAATAATGATAATATTAATTAGAGATAACAAAACAAGAGAAAATGACAACACTGGGGAAGTAGGAAAGGGGTGGGCAATAGAAATTATAGACAGTACTCATGTATGAAATTTTTAAAATATAAAACATTACATTTTAAAAGAATGAAGTGAGTCATGCTCGACACAAAAGATTTTCTCTATTATTCTTTTTGATAACTAAATTTAGCCTATGCCTTAGTTAAGGTTTTACTGCTGTCAACAGATACTAAGACCAATGCAAGTCTTATAAAGGACAATATTTAATTGGGGCTGGCTTACAGGTTCAGAGGTTCAGTCCATTATCATCAAAACAGGAACATGGCAGCATCCAGACAGATGTGGGGCAGGAGGAGCTGAGAGTTCTACAAATCTTTCTCTGAAAGCTGCTAGCAGAATACTCTTCCAGGAAGCTAGGATGATGGTCTTAAAGCCCACACCCACCATGACACACCTACTCCAATAAGGCCACACCTACTCCAACAGAACCACACCTTCTAATCCTGCCACTCACTGGGCCGAGCATATACAAACCATCACAGCCTGATATTTCTATATTTTTATTATAATCTCCTCTCTCTCTCTCTCTCTCTCTCTCTCTCTGTGTGTGTGTGTGTGTGTGTGTGTGTGTGTTTCCATGCCATGATGCATATATCAAAGTCAATGGAAAACTTCCAGGAGTAAGTTGTTTTTATCCACAATATAGGTCTTAGAAATTGAACTCAGGTAATCAGGTATGACAGCAATTGTCTTTATCTGCATCTCTTAGTCCTCTATTATTTGTTTAATTGTGGGTTATTTTGTTTTCTGGGACATATCTGTAAAAAGTTAATTTTATTTTATTTTTGATAAATATGACATCTCCGAAAGTTTCTTTGGAGTGCCTTTTTCTGGTGCCTAGTTTATTGGATAACTAACTGGTGTACCCTTCACTGGAAAGACTATTTCTCCTATCTTTAGCATTAGTTAGTTATCTGTAGTTTTCTGTGTAGGGTTGAGGTCTCCTGGACTTTCTCTCATCCATTTTAGCATATGTATTGTCCTTGTTCACCTAATGTTTAGGCAATCATATGGGCATAGGTTTTGACATTACTTGGAGAAACCCTCTAATGTTCTGGCTCTTACAATCTTTCAAAATTTTCCCTGAGACTTAGGTGCAAGGGTTGTTTTGAAAATGTGTCCATTCACTTCTCACTCTTTTCACCTTTCTCTACCTCTGTAATTAGCACACCATTCATTTTTCCCATTTCCTGTGATAAGTTTGCTTGTATTTCTGCTCTCTATTGCTTCCGCATTCCACCATCCCAGCAACAGCACACTTTTACTTTCCTTGTTTCTGCAGTTACTCCAAAATATATACTTACATCTGAGGATTTGGAGCTAGGAAACACAGATGAAAAGGAACATGCAATTTTATTGTTTTTCTTTGTCTGAGTTGCCTCATTCAATATGGTCTCTTATAGTTCCATTCATTTACCTGCAAAGTTCATTATTTCATTAGTTTTTGACAGATAAACAGTATCTCATAGGGCACATATGCCGTATTTTCATTATCCATTCATCAGTTGAAGACCATTTAGATTGTTTCCATTTTTTACCCATTGAGAATAGCTAGGGAAATATCATTTACCAGCTATCCATCAGAAACAGGGCTCTTTACACTTGTGAATAGCATGTATCTGTGATTCTTTCCCATAATGAATAGCATGAGTCTTTCCATTTGTGAATAGCAAGTGTCTATGGAGTAGTTTGTCAATTTCTTTGGAAATATGCAAAATGTGGTATAGTAAGCAAGTATAGTAGATTGATTTTTAATTTTTACTAATTCACTACACTAATTTTTACATTGGCTGAGCTACTTAGTAATCCCACCAACAATAAATGAAGGACCCTTTTCTACTTGCCACTTCCAGCATTTGTTGTGAGTTGTTTTGTTGATCCTTGCTTTTCTGATTGGAGTAAAGTGAAATCTCAAGGTTATTTTGATTTATATTTTCCAAATTCCTGGAGACAATGAGGAGTTTTTGAGATATTCCTTTGCCACTTTTTTCTTCTTCTGAAAACTCTCTGTTCAGATACCAGGACAGTTATTTGAATTTGTTAATTGTGTTTGTTTTTAAAAAATCTTTATATGTTCTCGATAATAATCATTTGTCACATATATAGCAGTTAAAGATTATTTCCATTCTGTGTGCTCCTTTATGACTCAAATAATTATCTTTTTAGCTACATAGAAGATTTTTAGTTTTATAAACTGCCACTTGTCAATGGTTGGCTTTAATTCTTAGGAAAATGATGTCTTATTTAAAAATTTCTTCCCTACATCTATGTCATATAGGCACTACCCATGTTTTCTTCTATTTCCATGATTCAGAGTTCATTTTTAAGTCTTTGATCCACTACAAAATAGATTTAATGTGAGGTAATATATATGAGTCTAATGTCATTCTTTTAAATGTGGGCATCTAGTTTTCAGCAACATTTGTTGAAAATTGTTTTTTCTCTTCAAGCTTATGTTTTTGGAATCATTTTCCAATATTAAATGCCTACAGTTAAGTGTACTCTTATTAGTTCTACAATTTTCTTCCATTTGGTATGAATGTCTATATTTGTGCCAGTACCATATTGTTTTTTAGTACTATAGCTATGTAACATATCTTAAGATCTGCAATGTTATTTAAGCTTTTTAGCAGTAACTAGCCTTTTTGTTCATGATTACTTTAGCTAGGCAAATTCTTTTGCTGTTCCATATGAATTTTAGAACTTTTTTACTTCTGTGAAGAATGAGATACAGATTTTGATTGAGATTACACTGAATCTGTAAATTGCTTTTAGTTAAATTGTGATTTTGTAATATTTATACCAATCCATGAGCATGGGTTATCTTTACATTTTCTAGCATCTTTATCAATCTCATTCTTCAGCACTTTCAATTCATTGTGGAGCTCCCTCATTCCCTTGTTTAAATTTATTCCTAGATATTCTATTTTTTGAGGTGCTATTATGAATGGGGAATGTGCCCATGTTCTGTTTCTCTTTATGTTTGTTCATGGTATATGAAAAGTTATATTGTGCAAGTTTATTCTGTGTCCCACAATATTACTGAATTTATTTCCCATTTCTGAAAGTTTTGAGGTACAATTTTGGGGATCTCTTCTGTAGAGGCACAAGTAATTTTCAAATAGTGATAGTTTGCCTTCTTCTTTTTCTATTTGTATCTCATTAATTTCTTTCTCTTGATTTATTTCTCCATCTAGTATTTCAAGTACAGTAAGTTATGTGCATAGCAGATACAACTATCTCATTTTTTCCTTTTCAAAAATATTATTATTATTGTTATTATTATTATTATTATTATTTTACTTATTACATTTACCACCCACTCACTGGCCCCCTCCTGGTCAATCCTTTCCACAATCCTTTCCCACATTTCCCTGCCCTCCTCTGAGCCAGTGGGGGCTCCCTGGGTATCTTCCTACCCTGGCATATCACATCTCTGTGAGGATAGGTACATCCTCTCCCACTGAGGCCAGATAGGCAGCCCAACTAGAAGAACATATTCCACATACAGTCAACAACTTTTGGGATAGCCCTTGCTCCAGTTGTTCAGGTTCCACATGAAGACTGAGCTATACATTTGCTACATATGTGCGGGGAGGCTTAGGTCCAGGTCATATATGTTCTTTGCTTGGTGGTTCAGTCTCTGAGAGCCCCACGAGTCCAGGTTAGTTGACTCTGTTGTTATTCTTGTGGAAGTCCTTTCCTCTTCAGGGTCTGCAATTCTTCCTCCTATTCCTCCATAAGTTTCCACAGACTCCATCTGCTGTTTGGCTGTTGGTGTCTAAATCTGTCTGAGTCATCTCCTGGATGGAGCCTCTCAGAAAGCAGTCATGATAGACTTCTGTCTGCAAGCATAACAGAGTATCATTAATAATGTCAGGGGTTGGTGCTTGCCCATGGTCTGGGTCTCAAGTTGGCCTGGTTATTGTTTGGCTGCTCCCTTGGCCCTTGTTGATCAATGGAATCAAATTGAAGACCCAGATATAAAAAGAAGCCAAAACCATAAAATGGAAAAAGAAAGCATCTTCAGGAAATGGTGCTGGTCTAACTGGATGTCTACATGTACAAGAATCAATATAGAGCCACATTTACCACCATGCACAAAATTCAAATCCAAGTGGATCAAGGACATCAACATAAAACCAGATACAATAAATCTCATAGAAGAGAAAGTGGGACATAGCCTTGAATGCATTGGTACAAGAGACAATTTCCTGAATATAACAACAATGGCTCAGGCTGTGAGATCAACAACTGAGAAAATGGGACCTCTTGAAACTGAAAAGCTTCTGTAAGGCAAAGGACACTGTCAATAGGACAAAATGGCAGTCTATAGACTGGGAAAGAATCTTTACCAACCCTACATCTCACAGTGGGCTAATACTCAAAATTTATAAAGAATTCAAGAAGTTAAACACCAACAACCCACATAACCCTATTTTTTTAAAATGGCACACAGAACTAAACAGAGAATTCTCAAAAGAGGAATCTCAAATGACTGGGAAGCACTTAAAAAAATGTTCAAAGTCCTTAGCCACTAGAGAAATGCAAATCAAAACAACTCTGAGAATCCAATTTACAGTCAAAATGGTTAAATTAAAAAACTCAAGTGATAACACATTCTGGCAAGGATGTGGAGCAAGGATAACCCTCCTGCATTGCTGGTGGGGGTGCAAACTTGTGCTACCACTTTGGAAACCAATTCAGTGGTTTTTCAGAAAACTGGTAGTAAATATCCATCAAGACTAAGCTATACCATCATTTGGGCATATACCCAAATGATTCTCCACCATACCACAAGGACACGAGCTCAACTATGGTATAGCAGTTTTATTCTTAATAGGAAGAAATTGGAAGCAACCTAGATGTCCCTCAACTGAAGAATGGATAAAGAAAATGTGGTATATCTACAAAGTGGAATATTATTTAGGTCTTAAAAACACTATCTCATTTTTAACATCAATTATTACAATCTTTTCTCCATTTAGGGTGATGTTGGCTGTCAGTTCCATATCATATTGAACTATATTCCATCTAGCCTTGCAAACATTAGTACTATTAACATGGAGGCATGTTGGATTTTGTCAAAAGCTTCTCTTCTTCTATTGAGGTCAACCTATGATTTTTGGTCTTATGTCCACTGATATGTTTTTCACATTTATTAAGTTGGGTATCTTGATCTACCTCTGCATTTCAGGGATAAAGAAATCTTGGTCATAGTGGCTAATCATTTTGATGCATGTCTGCATTCAATTTAAAACAATTTAATCGACCATGTTTGAGTCTATTATCATTGGGAACATTGGTCTATAGTTCTCTGTTTAGTTGCTGTTGTGTCTTTATTGTGTCTTTATCTGGTGTTGGTTTTAGAGTGATATTGGCTTTATAGAAGGAATTCTTCTCTTACCCCCACTATCTCTCTTATAGTATAAGGATTGTCGATAAATCTGCCTTGAATTTCTGGTAGAATTCTTCTGTGATTCTATCTCAACCTGGCCTTTTTAAACTGGGAGACCATTTTAATATTTCAATCTCTTCATTTGTTATTAGGTATATTTAGCTTGTTAAATTCTTACCGAATTAATTTTGGTGGTGTGGATGAATCCAGAAATTCATCCATTTCTCTTAGGTTGCTCATTTTAATAGTTTATATGTTTTGATACTAGTACCTAATTTTACTGTGAAATTCTTTGGTGAATTTTGTAAAGATTCTGTGTTCATTTCTGATTCTATTAATTTGGGAAATGTATTTTTTCTCTTGACTTGATGTGACAAAGTTATGTCAGTTTTGTTTTCCTTGTCAAAGAATCAGAACTTAGCTTGGTATTGGATTATTGTTATGTTTGCTTGTTTGTTGGTTGATTGTTTTTGTATTGTTTTCTTTGTTTCCATTTTATTGATTTCTGCACTGATATTTTTTATTTCTTGCCAATGAATGGTCTTAGAATTGGTTTGTTCTTGTTTTTCCTTTTGTGTGTGTGTGTTACATGCTTAAAGCATTTATTTTTGCTGTGTCTGATTTTGTTAAACATTTATTTATTTATTTACACTCCAGATTTTACTCCCGTCCTAGTCCACCCTCTGACTGTTCCACATACCAGACCTCCTACCCAACCCCCTTGTCCCCACGAAGATGTCCCCACTGGGTATTCTGTATTTTTTTTTGGCTAATATCCACTTATTAGTGAGTACATACCATGCATATCCTTTTGGGTCTGAGTTACCTCACTCAGGATAATATTTTCTAATTCCATCCATTTGCCTGCAAAACTCAGGATATCCTCGTTCTTAATAGCTGAGTAGTATTTCATTGTGTAAATGAACCACATTTTCTGTATCCATTCTTCTGTCATGGGACATCTGGGTTGTTTCCAGCTTCTGTCTATCACAAATAAGGCCACTATAAACATACTGCAACATGTGCCCCTGTGGCATGGTGGGGCATCTTTTGGGTATATGCCCAAGAGTGGTAATGCTGGGTCTTCAGGTAGATCTACTACTAATTTTCTAAGGAACCTCCAGATTGATTTCCTTAAATGTATACATTTTCAACTGTTATGGGACTGTTTTCAGTGTATCACAGATAGTTTCTTGTATTGTGTTTTTATTTTCTTTCAAGAAACATTTCAATTATTCCTTGATTTATTCTTTGACCCATTCAGCAGTTAATAATGAATTCTTTAGTCTCCATGAGTTTGTATATCTATTGTATAATTGTTTGCTGTCAAGTTTGAGTTTTATTGCATTGAGCTCAGATAGAATAAAAGGAATTACTTTAATCTTTTAAAATTTGTAAGGTATTGTGTCGTGATGTGCTTATGTATATGTATATATATATTTTTGTAGTTTTCAATATACTTTCTTTGTTCCGTATACTTACTGTTTTGACTATAATAAATTATGGGGATTTTTCTTTCTGGTCTTGTCTATTTATTGTTCAGGGTGATTCTTGTATCTCTATAGGCTATTTCTTTCCTTAGTTTAGGATATTTATTCTGTGATCATCTCCATTCTACCAATGATAGTATTTATCTGATTATCTATGTACACTGCTTTATGTCATGTAATTTGTTTAAATATAGACAATATTTGGTGTTAGTAGTAGATACCACAACTTACTGTCTTGTATCCTCTTCAAACACAAATCCTTTGCCTGGATATCTTAGAACTCTGAACACATACTCTTTAATAGAGGCCTTCCATGTTATTACCTTGCATGTGATAATTTTATTAAACGGCTCACAGTACACCAAATGTATTTTATTTATAGATTTCCTATGAAAGATAATATACAGGAACCTATACACATGTAAAGAAGCACATGGAAAAATTCCAGAGGTTTCTGTTTGGAGGACAGATTTCCAGGCAATTGTGGGCATTGCCTTCCTGGAATGTGAACATGTCTACCCACCTGGAGTCTCATCACATCTCATTGTTCAAGAGTTTTTATAGTGTATACTCTGTAGCTATCCTACTTCCAAGAACTCTGCTTAGGTGAAAGTTTCAATCCGCTAAACTTGATCTTTCTGAAAACAGAAAGTAACCTCATTAGCACAAACACAGTTGTGATTTGCAAGTATTTATTATGAAGAGAAAAAGACACATCTATCACTTAGGAGACTGCAGGAATTTCAGATGCTGTATGCCTGGTACTAGAGACAAAGCTCAAATATAATTCTTATTATATCATAAAGATAAAAAATGAGCAAGATCACATAAAATAACAATAGCTTGGTGGAGTGTTATAAAACCTAAAAAGTCTATTTGGATGCATAACTGGTAAACAAATGGATTACTTCATAGTATGAAAAATTGCAAAAAAATATTCAAGTTTCAGTCAATCACTCAGAGACAATGTGCGTATTCTGGAAGATCAAGTCTGAAGATGATACCATAAATTTAATTTTAACAGTCATTCAAATATGTATATCCATTTAGTTTGAAGGAAGATTATAAAAGAGTTGCTCAACACTACGGGGTATTATTATGAGTGGTTACTATAGGTATGGCTCATTAGAGCTCTGTCCTAACAATCAGAAAATCCAAGTTATATTGTCATTTTATGTGCTAATTGACATATGAAACTCTTAGCAACACCTGTTTGGTGAGGCCTCTATAATGTTATCATATAGCAGTCTATCTAACATGAATTGGCTACAAATATTGGTTGCTCATAGTTCATAGCATAAGTTATTTCAGAAAATAAATGCTATACTTTTTCATATTCATCTCATAATTTCAAATACTGTGATTTTGAGGGAATTTCATTATTCTGTTAATATAGATTATATTTTAGAGGTGTAAAGATTTGAAAGTGATACAAGGGTGATATTAGATAAATTAAATTTATCTTCACATCATCTAAGTGCTATTAGATGTTCCAATCATCTATTGTTGTATATAAAAAACGTATCCTGGATTTAGAGGATTAGATCAAAGCCCATTTTATACTTAATTACCTCTTATCCTTTATTTAAACTTGAACACTATGTCTGTAGCCTAAAGATGGATTTGATATTCATTGGATCCATTTTTTTCTTCCTCTTGCCACTGTAGCTGAATTAGATGAATCTTTCTTTGTTTTCCGCTATTGTGTTTTTAATTGGCTATTTAGGGTGGGTAGCAAAGCCTAGCTTGTAGGGACTATTAGAACCTAGATTTTTATTCTATATCTCTGGTATCAACTCTAAAAGTACAACCAGAACTATAATATGTTGTTTTGTTTCTCTACATGAAAGTATACAGAGAATATAAAGTCTTCTTATCTTCTATTATCTTCCTCAATTTCTTTCTTTAGTTTGAAAAAATTATTACATATATCTTTAATTTCTTTGGTTAGAATAATTCCTAAGTTTTATCCATCTCTATCTATCTATCTATCTATCTATCTATCTATCTATCTATCTATCTATCTATTTTATTTGTGAGAAAACTGTGATTGGAATTAATCCCCTGTTTTATTTTTCAGAATGGTTGTGGCAATACATAGGGAGGCTACCAATTTTTGTGTTAATTTTGTATCCTGCTTATTTGCTGAAAGTGTGTTGCAGATCTAAGAGGTTTTTGTATCTCTTTAGGATCTCATACTTAGAATCATATCTTCAGCATGTAGCGATAGTTTTACTTCTTTTCCCATTTGTATTCCTTCTATTTCCTTCTCTTGTCTTCATGTTCTAGATAAGACTTCAAGTTCTATTTGAATAACAGTGAAGAAAGAGGGTGTACTCAGTTATTAACCTTTGAAACTATTCTCCCTTTAGTTTTATATTGACTTACAGATTGGCAATTGTATCTTTTACTATATCAAGTTATGCTCTGTCCATTCCTATTCTCCCCAAGACATTGATCATAAAGTAACGATGACTTTTGCTTAATATATCTTCTGTATCAATTGAGATAATCATGATTTCTTTTAGTCCATTTATGTGATGTAGGACATTTATTGATTCTCATATTTTGAGCCATCTCAAATATCTACATCAAATCCAACATGATTAAGATGACTTTTGCTTTGATGTGATCTTGAATTTAGTTTGGAGGGTTTTATTGACATTTTTGCCTCTATGTTTATCAGGGAGAGTGGGTCACAATTTTCATTGGTCGTTACTATTTGTCGTGATATGACTTTAATATCAGTGTAATACTGGCTTTTATACATGCACACATACACATATACACAAGCACCTAGAATAAAAGCATCCCTTCACAAATATGCACATACACATGAATGTATGAAATAATTTTAAAATGTAAATACAAATTAAAAATATTCAGTTTGACAGCATGACCATTTACAAGAACATCATCAATAGGTACTCTCCTAGAGCACATAATTTCCCTAGCCATAGTTTTTGACCATGTTTATAATTCCATGCACAAATTACATCTTGTAGTTTAGGCCTTGCTTCGAATCAAGAGGGCTGTTATTTAGTCCTATAAATAGTCTTGTTACTACTGCACCAGTGGGCGCATCTTGCAACCTACAATGGTCAGTGCTATGTAAGACCATTGATGTCTTTCCTACCCAAGTATTCTGCTTAGCAAAATTCAGCACTCTGGCATCTAGCCAGCAGGGAGAATTTCCATGGAAGTTACTGACTGACTTCCCTGTACTGCAACCAAACTGTGTTATGTCTTCAGCAATAGAATATTGATCGCCTGTAATGATGGTCAGTCAAGAGCAATGACAACAATGTGCCTTATTTTGGATACCACTGTGTCCTCATTGACCAATCTCATGGAGGCATGAGATTTTCATTTAATAACTAGTGTCTTCTGGGAGAAGCATCATTCTCTAATATTGGATATTTCTGTTCAGACTTTAGAAAAATAAATCATTAAGAAATAAAACCAAAAAAAAAAAAAGAAATTTATTTCTGATTGTGTGTGTGTGCGTGCCCATGTGCATGTCCATGTACCATATGTGGGTGATTTTGCTCAATCACCTAGAGCTAGAGCTACAAGTGCTTGTGAGTCACCTGACAGATGTGCTGGAAACTGAATTTTCTCTTCACTATTGAACCATCTATTCAGCCTATTTTTAAAACTCTTAATGTATATTTAATTAGCTTACAAAGTACTGTTGTGTCATAAAACTTTATTTCACATAGCCTTAGTTTTGGTTAGCTCCTACTATAGTCTCTCTTTCACTCAACCTATTTCCTCAATCCAGATTAAACATTTAACTTCATTTATTTTTCCTTTGAAATTTTATAATACATATATTCTGCTATGTCCTCTTATTTATTTGTTATATTAGTTAAATTATGTGGTTGTAATAAAAGATGATGACCAAGGTACTACAGAAAAAAGTCTATTTTAGCTTTTAATTTCAGAAGGTTAAAGTTCATAGTGGAAGGTATACCATTGTAGCAATTGGCAGGCAAAGCATCAGGAATAGGAAGCTGAGAGCTTTTAAAATTAAAATATAATTACATCACTTTCCCCTTTTTTCAACTGAACATATATATTTTACTCCCTTTATTCTTTGTTATTGGCATGCACACATCCATACACATCATTCATATATATTTCATAATATTTCAGATCCCCTTTCTAAATGGAAGAGGACATAGACCCAATCTTTTCATGGAGAGAATATTTTAAAAATCCAGATGGATTTACCCTATCATATTGTTTATGTATAATGACTTTACATTTTGCTATTATATTTGTGTTTCCCTGTGTTTGCAATTCACAAAACAATGTCATGCAATTCAAGTGAAACTTCTAAGAGAAAACAGTTAAATTAAATTTCATCTCTATCCATTAGAAATTGTTGTATCAAGGTAGTTGTTTCTCGATATTAGAAGATATATTGAGCAATGTACATACACCTGTTTATACTCAGGCGATAAAAAACATTGTTGACTTTAATACATGTGAAAATTTTCATTTAATAATTAATATACCCTTTTTAGTATAATAATAAAAAGTGTTCTGATTTCATTCAAAATTAATCTCCTTTTACATAGTTCCTGTGTGCTTTTGACTCTCTGCTTATAGTGATGGAAACAAGGTATTATTTCAGGTTTCAGTCATGATTGTGTCTTTATAAGCATTTTTACCTCTCCCTAAACAACAAGATTTTTTTTTTTCAGAATTGGAAAATTGTGTGAATAGGAAAGAGAAATAAAAGGATATCATTGTGTGTGGTTATACAGGCTGAACATTTTCTACTTATTCTAATGGGGAACAGAAATTACTCAACTTTACTGATAAAAAACAAAGCTGTTTTTTTTTTCTTTGCATGGCAAATATGTAAGGGTGACTTCCCTAGGATGCTTCTTCTAAGCTTTCCCCTTTTAGTGATTAAAAAATGTAACTCTTCACCTCTAGTATACTAAAAAAGACTTCAAGGGGGGTCATATAAAGAGCTTTAGTGACCCCTGGCATTAAAGAACAGGCTAATTTCTAAAGTCAACCATTGAAAGATAGGAGATCCTGAAGCAATATACTCTAAATTCAATGTGACAACTGCCACCCTAAACTATTGTACTCAGCAAAGTATCAGCCATATTTGGAGGAAAAATTTCTATGATTCAAACAGGCTAAATCAATATCATATTTAGATAAACCATAAACAAAATATGGGAAGAAATTCTTTGTATTTTAAAGAAGAATTGGTACAATCAAGAGACTGTTGAAAAAATAGATCTATAGGTATTGAAAGACAAAAGTATGAAATCTTCAACATCTTTAGTCATCAGGAAAATGCAAATCAAAACAACCCTGAGGTTCCACCTCATACCAGTCAGAATGACTAAGATCAAAAACACAGGTGACAGCAGATGCTGGTGAGGATGTGGAGAAAGAGGAACACTCCTCCGTTGCTGGTAGGATTGCAAGCTGGTACAACCACACTGTAAATAAATCTGGTGGTTCCTCAAAATATTGGAAATAGTTCTACCTAAAGACCCAGCTATATCACCACTTGACATATACCCAAGAGATGCTCCAACTTATACCAAGGACATATGTTCCACTATGTTAACAGCAGCAGAGGAATGGATACAGAAAATGTGGTACATTTACACAATGGAATACCACTCAGCTATTAAAAACAATGACTTCATGAAATTTACAGGCAAATGGATGGAACTAGAAAATATCATCCTGAGTGAGGTAACCCAGTCACAAAAGAACACACATGGTATGAACTCACTGATAAGGGAACATTAGGAAAACAGGAATTCCCATGATACAACTCACAGACCATATGAAGAAGGAAGACCAAAATGTGGATGCTTCAGTCCTACTTAGAAGGGGGAACAAAATAGTCACAGGAGGTAGAGGGAGGGACCTGGGAGGGAGACAAGAGGGGGAGGGAAAAGGGGGAGCATAGTCATTTGTGGGAGAAGACAGGGGAGAATTACAGAAGGTCAGAAATTTGAACGAAGTTGTATAGCAGTGGGGGATGGGAAACTGCGGGTAGCCACTAGAAAGTCCCAGATGCCAAGAAAGCAAGATGATCCCAGGACCCAATAGGGATGAGATTAGCTGAAATACCTAACAAAGTGGTGGTAGAACCTGTAGAGACCATATCCAGAGGTTAGGCATGACCCCAGATTAAAGGATCAGGCCACCCACCCATTTCAAAAAACATTAATCCAGAATTGCTCCTGTCTAAAATAAACGCAGGGACAAAGAGTGGAACAGAGACTGAAGGAAAGGCCATCCAGAGACTGCCTCACCTAGGCATCTATCCCATCTGCAGACACCAAACCCAGACACTATTGTTGATGCCAAGAAGCGCTTGCTGACAGGAGCCAGGTATAGCTGTCCCCTGAGAGGCTCTGCCAGAGCCTGACAAATACAGAGGTGGATGCTTACCACCAAACATCAGACTGAGCACTAGGACACCAATGGAGGAGTTAGGGAAAGGAATAGAGGAGCTGAAAGGGTTTTTGAAACCCCACAGGAAGAACAACAATATCAATCTACCAGACC
Organism: Uromys caudimaculatus; assembly: GCA_028551405.1. Classification (NCBI taxonomy): domain Eukaryota; kingdom Metazoa; phylum Chordata; class Mammalia; order Rodentia; family Muridae; genus Uromys; species Uromys caudimaculatus. Next base: position 45,106,083 of record CM052722.1, read on the forward strand.
ACCCCCCCCCCCCCGAGCTCCCAAGAACTAAACAAACCAACCAAAGAGTACATGTGGAGGCACCCATGACTCCAGCTACACACCTAGCAGAGGATTGCCTTATTTGGCATCAGTGAGAGAGGAGGCACTTGGTCCTGTGAAGGCTTGATAATCCAGCATAAGGGAATGCTAGGGCACTGAGGTGAATGTGGGTGGGTGGTTGGGGGAGCACCCTCATAAAAGCAGGGCAGAGGAGTGATGGGATAGGGGGTTTGCAGATTGGAAATTGGGAAGGGGGATAAATATTTGATATGCAAATAAATAAAATAACCAATAAATATTACATTTAAAATCAAGAAAGACAAAATATGACTGGAAAATACAAAATAAAAAATAAAAACCATGAAAACAGTCAACACACATCTTTCAATAATGATTTTAAATATTAATTATCTCAATTCTCCAATGTGATGTTACAGGCTAGCTGAATGGATTAAGAAACAAATTTGTCCTTCTGTTGTCTATGAGAAACTCTTCTTAGTTTTAAAGACAGAGATCATATAAAAGCAAAATGATAAGAAATGAGCTCCAACTAATCAGGATCAGGAAGCAAACAGTTGTTGTCCTAATATCTGAAAAAAGTATGTATTTCAAGTTAAAACTAAAGATAAAAGAAAATTGAAAAACTCTTCGTGCTAATCAAGGAGAAAATTACCAAGAGACATCAGAAACTAAATCTATATGTTCCAAACTCTGGTACACCCAATTTAATAATAATACAAAATTTCTACTGATTTAAAGACATAGATTAACATTAATCCTTTAAAGTAGTTTATTTCTGTATCTCACTTTCTCCAATAGATGTGTCATCTTGTAAAACAATATAGAGAAACATCAGGGCTAAAGTACACCATACATCAAATACACCTAACAAATATCTACATGGTTATTTAGTAGTTCATAGATTATCCTATGAAATATACCATGTCCTGGAGCACAAATATTAACAAAATAAGAATAGTTAAAACTACTACGTGCATCCTATCTACACAAAATGCAATAAATCTTAAAATAGACATGGAACAAATCTCTAATAAATACACAAACTCATCAAGATTAAACATTCATTGCTGAATAATGAATGGGTCAAAGAAGAAATCACAGAAGAAATAAAAACATAAAAATATTCCTGGAACTATATGAAAACACAACAGAACAAAACATCTGGGGAGCATTAAAAGCAGCCCTATGAGTGAAATTTATAGCTTTAAATACCTACAATAAAAAATCAGAAATAACACAAATGACTTAATGGTGAAACTCAAAAATTTGGGAAAACAAGAATAACCTAAACCCAAGTACAGTATACAGCAAGAAATAATGAAAATTAAACTAAAGATTAATGAAATAAAAAAAATCACTACAAAGAATCAACAAATCTAATGGCCAGTTCTTTGAGATAAACAACATCCACAGGCTCTTGACCCAAATAACCAAAAATAAAATTAAATAAAATAAAAGACACAATGTCATGAATGACTTTTTGGAGTAAAGCATCTGCTTTCCTAGGGTATTCAGTTGTGCTCCCTGGACAAAGATCATTCTAGTTGGGCTTGTTGATTATTTACACCCTCTCAGAGAGGAGTGGAAATGGCCACGGAACCTTCTCCTGAATATTCGGGCACTCTCTAATACCTATTGTATACAACTCTCTCTTAATGTTATGTGGCCTTGGGAAGAGGCTAGAGTACATAGACCAGGAAAGACTAGGGAAGAGGTACTACTTCTATGACGCTACATGGAATTCCTTCTCCTTGGTGGGCAAGGCTTTTCAGGTAGTCTGTTTTGGGAAAAGAACTCATATACTAGTAAGTAGCCTTTCAAATATGTTATATTAGGGAGCCTAGTTTACTCCTTGGTTCCCCTGAGAGATGTTCTGTAGAAATCATGTCTTGATTTGTCATTGCAACCTCAGGAGAAGGAATAAACTTTGCTTATATCTCCACTTAAGAAGGAAATTTAGCAAACCTTGGCACAGTTAGCAGGATATGACAAAAACAATGATGACTTTGGATCAATGGGATTGTGCCCTATGTGGCCTATGAGTCAAGGAATAAAGCAACGTTGCCTGAGGGATTGTTGCAGATGAAATTTTGATCTGGTAGTTTGTACTGGATGTAGTAGCTAAACCATAGACAGTACAAAGAAATCTGAGATATAACTGAGGTAGGGCCACCAGGGACATTGCTATAGGTGGGAAACATCCCAAGATGATACTTTTATTGCATATGGTATGAAGCAGTGTGATTGTCTGATGGGTAGGGCACTCTAAGATTATGAAGATGCAAAAGGCCTAGAGTAGACATTAAAAGTCCAGGGAGTAGTACATCAGGGATGGAGGAGACAATGAGCAGCCTCAGAGGCAGCATGGCTGCTGTTATGGGCAATAGGTCCCTGAGGACTTGATGGCAGCCTAAAGAGAGATTGCAGGTATAAAGGGAAAATTAATGTGAAAATATGGTATGAGGCTGGTAGCTTCAACACTGACCTCTGATTCAGTGTATAAAATGGATGAAAGATATAGAGAAATGGAAGTGTTAGCCTCCCGTATTTATAGCTAGGAGAAGAAAACAGGAAGAAGGCCCAGTTTAGATCTGTAATACAGAACCCCTCCTGGGACCCCACAACTTGGAAATCCAGGGAAAAATCAGGCAGCAAAGACAGAGGAAGTGATGTTGATGTGACAGATGCTCCTCGGGTCCTGCTCCTATCTTTAATACAGAGAAAGGGAAAAATCTGATACAGTATACTGATGGCTAACAAATAACAACGGGCAAGTATAGGGTACTGTAGTCATCAGAGAATACTCAGATTCAAAGCGTTGGAACTACAGAAGGCTTTAAAACAAGCAATGAAGGAATGCCTCACTACCTGGCTTGTGATGCTATAGGACATGAGAGTATGTAGCATCAGTCTAAGTGATTTAAACGAATGTTTCCTAATTAGTTAGGTTAATTAGTTCCTGATGGATTGAATCATAGGAGCCATTAGGTATACCTGATTATCTCCAGCCATTTTCCCCACTCATTTTAGGTCCTGGAAAACAACAGGAGGACATATCTATAAGGAAAACTGGAGACTCAGAAAGCAGTGTCTGATGCCCAGTTTAAAGGCCTAGACTGGACTATATTTACAGAAGAACTAAGAAAGAAGGAAACTGCTATGGAGCACTGGTGACAACGCTGATCATCATGGTTGTGTATGACCTGCATCAAGTGTGGAAGGCTACTTGAATTTAGACCTTCAAGTAAACTAGTTTCATATCAGGTGATACACAACCACCTCCAATTCCATATCCATGGCAACCCAGCTCCCTGGCCTCTGTGGGCACCTCTACTCATGTGCACAAATAACCACCTACATATACAAAAATATATTCATAATTAAAAATAATTTAAAACTTTCAAATTTTAAATTAAATTGTAAGTAAGCAACCCTTCTAAGTTCAAGCTAAGTTGCCAGTATTATCCCATTATCAAAACCAGACAATGACACACACAAAAAAAGAGAAAAACTATAGACTAGTAATGCTGATCAACACTGATGTAAATGGTGGTCGTTTAACTGCATGTGTGTACAAAACTCAAGTCCAACAGGATCAAATAGCTCAGTATAAAATAAGACATACTAAATCTAATAGAAAAGAAAGTAAGGAACAGCCTTAAATCCATTGGTAGAGGAGACAACTTTCTTAACAGAACACTTACAGCTCAGGCACTAAGATCAACAATTAATAGATGGGACCTCTTAAAACTGAAAAGCTTCCATATGGCAAAGGACACCATAAAAGGACAAAATGACAGCCTACAGAATGGGAAAACCTCATCACCAATTCCACATCAAGCAGAGGGCTGATATCCAAAATATATTAAGAATTCAAGAAACCAGATATCAGCAAAATAATCCAAATTTAAAGGCGGGATACATATCTAAACAAAGAATCCTCCACAGAGCAATCTTGAGAAAATGGCAATGAATCACTTAAAGAAGTGTTTAATGTTCTTAGCAATCTGAGAAATGTAAATCAAAATGAATCTGAATCTTACACTTCAGAATGGCTAAGTTCAAAAACTCAAGTGATAGCACATGCTTGTAAGGATGTGGAGCAAAGGGAACACTCCTCCATTGCTAGTGGGAGTGAAAACTTGTACAACCACTCTGAAATTGATTTTGTGGTTTCTCAGAAAACTTGAAATGGTTCTATCTGAAGACCCCACTATACCACTCCTAGAAAAATACTCAAAATACCCAAAGGATGCTCTACCATACCACAAGGACACTTGCTCATTTATTCTCATAGCAGCTTTATTTGTAATAGCTAGAAACTAGAAACAACCAAAATGTCCCTCAACTGAAGAATGGATAAAGGAATGTGGTACATTTACACAACAAAATATTACTTAGCTATTAAAAACATTGTCATCATAAAATGTGCAGGCAAATGAATGGAAAAGATCATTGTGACTAAGGTAACCCAGACTCAGAAAAACAAATATGGCATGTTCTCATTTATAAGTGAGTATTAGCTGTAAAGCACAGCTACAATTCACAGACCCAAAGAAACCAAATAAGAAGGAATGCTCGAGGAAGGGGATGGATGAATCTCACTGAGAAGTGGAAATAGAATAGACATCATGGGTGGCCTGGGGAGGGGTCTAGAGAAATGGATAGGTTTGGGGATGGGAGCAGAGGGATCAGGTGAGAGGAGTACAGAGGGAAAGAGTACTGAGAGAGACAACTGGAATGGGGGACATCTCTGGGACAAGCTATAAACCTAAGGCAATAAAGACTCCCAGAATTCTAAGAGGGCAATCCTAGCTAAGACTTCTAGCAATTGGAGATATGGAACCTGAATGAGCCATCTCTTGTAACCAGGCAAGACTCCCAATGGAAGTATTGAGATAACAACCTAGCTATAGAATTTAATGTCTATGCTGAGGAATTTTTACTCATTATTTCTGTATAAACTGTTTGTGACATCTTATTAGCTAGTCTTATCATTGATGTGACAAAAGCAAGTTAAGAAAGGAATAAGTTCCATTCTTCATCCTTTGAGAGTACAGTACATAATGCAGAAAAGGTACTGTAGAGGGGCTCTATCTGTGATATAAATAACATGAGAAAGCTAATCAGATTCCATCCACAATCAAAAACGTAGCAAACAATGCTGATACTCTACTCAATGTCTTGAACTTCAGCCTATGTTTGAAGTAGGTTTTTTATCTCAGTTATGCCTCCTGAAAATGCTATCCCCACAAGCACATGAAGAATTTCTCTTGTAGGTGATTTAAATTCCATCAAGTTGACAGTCAAGATTGACTAACACAGGCCCATCCATCCTTAAAAGATTTTAAGCTCCTTACGTGACCGGCACAACTTATATTGCCCACTAGCTTCAGTAAGACAATTCAGGAAACTTAGAGCAGGTCAACAAAAGATAGTTCCAAGCTGAAGATGCATATAGATCTTTGTAAATAATAAATACTTAGATGTAAGTCATAAGAAAATATCTCTGTACACTGGACTATCTCCAACAGGCATAAACCCAAATTTCAACAGTGAAAGACATGAAAGGATCAATTTTTTAAAAATGGATAGAGAGAACAAAGGAAAAATGCAGACAAACTGAGTACCTGTTATCCAGGTTCAGTGATTTATTGTAAGAAAGAATTTGAGGCTAATCATACGTTCAAGAGCTAAGCTAACTTAAGAGCCAGAAGATACTGTACACTTATTTTGAATCAGACACTGTTATATGTGCTTAGGAATAAACCTATGAAAAATATGTAAACTTTTTGCACCCTGAAACACTTATGAAATGTGATTAAGAATGTAATATTTTTTTGGTTGTGAGCCTAGCCTTTAACGGCTGAGCCATCTGAGTTCGAGGCCAGCCTGGTCTACAGAGTGAGTTCCAGGACATCCAGGGCTACACAGAGAAACCCTGTCTCAAAAAACCAAAAGAAAAAAAAATTGTAATATCCACAGCACCTTGGATACCAAGAAAGGAACTGCAAAACTCATTCCTTTGAAGATCTTTTTTATTTTTTAATATTTATTCTTTATTATTTTTTTATTTTATTTTTATTTTTGATACTTTATTTACATTTCAAATGTTTCCCCCTTTCCAGGTCTCCCCTTTAGAAACCTCTTATCCCACGCCCCCACCCCTGCCTCTATAAGGCTGCTTACCACCCACCCAACCACTCCCGTCTTCCCTCCCTGGCATTCCCCTATACTGGGGCCTCTAACACTCTCAGACCCAAGGGCCTCTCCTCCCAATGATGTCCAACAAAGCCCTCCTCTGCCATATATGTGGCCAGCACCATGGGTCCCTCAATATACAAATTTTGGTTGGTGGTCCAGTCTCTGGGAACACTGGGGGGGGACTAACCAGTTGACACTGCTGCTCCCCCCCATGGGACTGCAAACTCCCTCAGTTCCTACAGTCCATTCTCCAACTCCTCCACCTGGGACTCCACGCTCAATCCAATAGTTGCTGTGAATTGAATCATGGGTGTTCTGAACTTTTGGGCTAATATCTGCTTATCAGGGAGTATGTGTTTATTCTTTTGTGACTGAGTTACCTCACCCAGGATGATATTTTCAAGTTCCATCCATTTGCCTGCGAATTTCATGAAATAATTGTTTTTAATAGCTGAGTAGTATTCCATTGTGTAAATGCACCACATTTTCTATATCCATTCTTCTGTTGAGGGACATCTGGGTTGTTCCCAGCTTCTAGCTATTATAAATATGGCTGCTATGAACATAGTGGAGGATGGGTCTGTATTGCCTGTTGGAGTATTTTCTGGGTATATGCCCAGGAGTGGTATAGTTGGGTCTTCAGGTAGTATTATGTCCAATTTTCTGAGGGTCTGCCAAACTGCTTTCCAGAGTGGTTGTACCAGCTTGTAATCCCACCAGCAATGGAGGAGTGTTCCTCTTTCTCCACATCCTCGCCAGCATCTGCTGTCACCTGAGTTTTTGATCTTAGCCATTCTGACTGGTGTGAGGTGAAATCTCAGGGTGGTTTTGGTTTGCATTTCCCTGATGACTAAGGATGTTGAACATTTCTTTAGGTGCTTCACAGCCCTATGAATTTCCTCACTTGAGAAATCTCTGTTTAGCTCTGTTACCCATTTTTTGATAGGGTTATTTGGTTCTCAGGAGTCTAACTTCCTGAGTTCTTTGTATATATTGGATATTAGCCCTCTATTGGATGTAGGATTGATAAAGATCTTTTCCCAATCTGTTGGTTACCGTTTTGTCCTATTGACATTGTCCTTTGCCTGAGAGAAGCTTTGCAATTTCATGAGGTCCCATTTGTCAATTCTTTATCTTAGAGCATAAGACATTGGTATTCTGTTCAGGAACTTTTCCCCTGTGCCCATGTGTTCGAGACTGTCCCCCACTTTCTCTTCTATTAGATTCAGTGTCTCTGGTCTTATGTGGAGGTCCTTGATTCACTTGGACTTGAGCTTTGTACAGGAAGATAGGAATGGATCAATTTGCATTCTTCTACATTTTGACCTCCAGTTGACCAGCACCATTTGTTGAAAATGCTGTCTTTTTTCCACTGGATGATTTTAGCTCCTTTCTCAAAGATCAAGTGACAGTAGGTGTGTGAGTTCATTTCTGGGCCTTCAATTCTATTCCATTGATCTACCTGCCTGTCACTGTACCAATACCATGCAGTTTTTATCACTACTACTCTGTAGTACAGCTTGAGTTCAGTGATGCTGAATCCCCCAGATGTTCTTTTATTATTGAGAATAGTTTTTGCTATCCTGGGATTTTTGTTATTCCAAAAGAATATGAGAATTGCTCTTTCTAAGTCTATGAAGAAGTGAGTTGGAATATTGATGGGGATTGCATTGAATCTGTAGACTTTTTTTGGCAAGATGGCCATTTTTACTATGTTAATCCTGCCAATTCTTGAGCGTGGGAGATCTTTCCATCTTCTGATGTCTTCTTCAATTTCTTTCCTCAGAGACTTGAAGTTCTTGTCATACAGATATTCACTTGTTTGGTTAGAGTCACATCAAGATACTTTATATTATTTGTGACAATTGTGAAGGTTGTGATTTCCCTACTTTCTTTCTCAGTCTGTTTATCCTTCAAGTATAGGAATGCTACTGATTTGTTTGAGTTAATTTTGTATCTTGCCACTTTGGTGAAGTTGTTTTTCAGCTGCAACAGTTCTCTGGTGGAGTTTTTTGGGTCACTTAAGTATACAATCATATCATCTGCAAATAGTGATATTTTGATTTCTTCATTTCCAATTTGTATCCCTTTGACCTCCATTTGTTGTCTAATTGCTCTAACTAGAACTTCAAGTATTATGTTGAATAGATAGGGAGAGATTGGACAGCCTTGTCTAGTCCCTCATTTTAGAGGGAATGCTTCAATTTCTCTCCATTTAGTTTGCTGTTGACTCCTTGTTTGCTTTTATTGTGTTTAGATATGGGCCTTGAATTCCTGATCTTTCCAAGACTTTTATCATGAAGGGATGTTGAATTTTGTCAAATGCTTTTTCAGCATCTAATGAAATGACCAATTTCATAAGCGAAATTGGTCTGAAGTTTTATTTCATTGCTGGGTCTTTGTGAGGTTTTGATATCAGTGTAACTGTGGCCTCATAGAATGAATTGGGTAGTGTTCCTTCTGTTTCTATTTCATGGAATGGTTTTAAAAGTATTGGTATTAGGTCTTCTTTTAAGGTCTGATAGAATTCTGCACTAAACCCATCTGGTCCTGGGCTTTTTTGGGTTGGGAGATTTTACTGACTGCTTCTATTTCTTTAGAGGTTATGGAGTTGTTTAGATGGTTTACCTGATACTGACTTAACTTTGGTATTTGGTATCTCTCTAGAAAATTGTCCATTTCATCCAGATTTTTCAATTTTGTTGAGTATTAGCTTTTGTTGTGGGATCGATGATTTTTTGAATTTCCTCAGGATCTGTTGTTATGTCTCCCTTTTCATTTCTAATTTTGTTAATTTGGATACTGTCTCTGTGCCCTCTGCTTAGTCTGGCTATGGGATTTTCTATTTTGTTGGTTTTCTCAAAGAACCAGCTCATGGTTTTGTTGATTCTTTGTATACCTCTTGTTGGTTCTACCTGGTTGGTTTCAGCCCTGAGTTTGATTATTTCTTGCCTTCTACCCCTCTTGGGTGCATTAGCTTCTTTTTGTTTTGGAGCTTTCAGGTGTGTTGTTAAGCTACTAGTGTATGTTCCCTCCAGCTTTCTTTTGGAGGCACTCAGAACTATGAATTTTTCTCTTAACACTGCTTTCATTGTATACTATAACTTTGGGTGTGTTGTACTTTCATTATCATTAAATTCTAGGAAATCTTTAATTTCTTTCTTTATTTCTTCCTTGACCAAGTTGTCATTGAGTAGAGCATTGTTCAGCTTCCATGTGTATGTGGGCTTTTGTTGTTATTGTTGCCATTGAAGACCAGTCTTAATCTGTAGTGATCTGATAGGAGGCATGGGATTATTTCAATCTTCTTATACCTGTTGAGATTTTTTTTTGTAACAAATTACATGGTCAATTTTGAGGAACGTACTATGAGGTGCAGAGAAGAAGGTATATTCCTTTCATTTAGGATGAAATGTTCTATAGATATCTGTTAAATACATTTGGTCCATAACTTCTGTTTAGTTTCACTGTGTCTCTGTTCAGTTTGTGTTTCCAAGATCTGTCCATTGATGATAGTGGGGTGTTGAATGCTCCTACTATTATTGTGTGAGGTGCAATTTGTGCTTTGAGCTTTAGTAAAGTTTCTTTTATGAATGTGGGTGCCCTTGTATTTGGAGCATAGATGTTCAGAATTGAGAGTTCTTCTTGTTAGATTTTTCCTTTGATGAGAATGAAGTGTCTTTCCTTATCTTTTCTGATGACTTTTGGTTGACAGACGATTTTATCTGATATTAGAATGGCTACTCCAGCCTGTTTCTTGGCACCATTTGCCTGGAAAATTGTTTTCCAGCCCTTTAAGCTGAGGTAGTGCTTGTTTTTAACACTGGGGTGTGTTTTCTCTATGCAGCAAAATGCTGGGTCCTATTTATGTATCCAGTCTGTTAGCCTATGTCTTTTTACTGGAGAATTGAGTCCATTGATGTTAAGAGATTTTAAGGAATAATGATTGTTGCTTCCTTTTATTTTCGATGTTATTTTTATCTTTGTGTGGCTATCTTCTTTTGGGTTTGTTGAAAGATTACTTTCTTGCTTTTTCTAGGGTGTAGTTTCCCTCCTTGTATTGGCATTTTCCATCTATTATCCTTTGTAGGGCTGGGTTTGTGGAAAGATATTGTGTAAATTTGGTTTTGTCATGGAATATTTTGATTTCACCATCTATGGCAATTGAGAGTTTTGCTGGGTATAGAAGTCTGGGCTGGCACTTGTGTTCTCTTTGGGTCTATATGAGATCTGTCCAGGATCTTCTAGGTTTCATAGGCTCTGGTGAGAAATCTGGTGTAATTCTGATAGGTTTGCCTTTATATGCTACTGGACCCTTTTCCCTTACTACTTTTAATATTTTTTCCTTGTTTTGTGCATTTGGTGTTTTTATATTATGTGACAGGAGGAATTTTTTTTCTGGTCCAATCTATTTGGAGTTCTGTAGGCTTCTTGAATGTTTATGTTCATCTCTTTTTTTTTTTTTTTTTTTTTTTGTTTGTTTAGGGAAGTTTTCTTCTATAATTTTGTTGAAGATATTTACTGGCTCTTTAAGTTGGGAATCTTCACTCTCTTCTATAACTATTACCCTTAGGTCTGGTCTTCTCATTGTGTCCTGGATTTCCTGGATGTCTTGGGTTAGGAGATTTTTGCATATTGCATTTTCTTTGACTCTTGTGTCAATGTTTTCTATGGTATCTTCTGCACCTGAGATTCTCTCTTCTATCTCTTATATTCTGTTGGTGATGGTTGCATGTATGTCTCCTGATCTCTTTCCTAGGGTTTCTATCTCCAGTGTTGTCTCCCTTTGTGATTTCTTTATTGTTTCTAATTCTATTATTAGATCTTGGATGGTTTTGTTCTGTTTTCTTTGCCTGTTTGATAGTGTTTTCCTGTATTTCCTCTTTAAGGTCTTCTAGCTGTTTACCTGTATTTCTTTAAGGGAGTTATTTATTTCCTTCCTAAAGTCTTCTATCATCATCATGAGAAGTGATTTTAAATCTGAGTCTTGCTTTTCTGGTGTGTTGAGGTATCCCGGGCTTGCTGTGGTGGGAGAACTGGGTTCTGTTGATGCCAAGTTGCCTTGGTTTCTGTTCCTTATGTTCTTGCTCTTGCCTTTCGCCATCTGGTTATCTCTGGTGTTAGCTGGTTTTGCTCTCTCTGACTGTGGCTTATCCCTCCTGCAAGCCTTTGCATCAGTACTCTTTGGAGACAATCTCTATCTGAGAGGAATTTGGGTTTGGAAAGCTGTAGTACATGGTCAGCTCTGGGGTGCAGACAGACACCAGACAGATCCTGTCCCCAGCTGGCCCTTGGTTCCTGTGTCCTGACGACTCTGCAAGGGTCCCTCTTGGTCCAGTGAATTTGAGCAAAAGTGGTGGTCATCCTGCGCTCAAAGGTGTGTAGGCCTCCTGGGAGACTAGCTCTCTTCTGACACTAAGTATGGAGCCCTATGTCACAGAATGATCTCCCTGGCCGCAGAAGGAAACCGGAAGGCCACTCCTCAGTCCCTGTGTCCTGAGGGTTCTGGGTGGGTGTCTCTGAGCAGAGGTGCTGGCCTTACCCCCATCACAGGCTTGTCTACACTCCTGGAAGAGTAGCTCTTTCTCTGCGCTATTTAGGTGCCATGTGGCACAGACCACAGGGGTAAACCAGAAGGCTCCTGTCCCAGGCTGTTCCTTGGTCCCTGTGTCCTGAGGATTCTGGAGGGGTCCTGCTGAGCAGTGGTGCTTGTCTTTCCTCTACTCACAGGCTTGTCCACACTCCCATCCCTTGAAGTTCTTAACAATTACTTGGAGATGATGCTTCGAAGTGAATACGTTCTTGATTTCTCCTTGGATTATGACTCACATATATTGTGTCCTCAGAAATATGATCTTACCATCAAGTTCCAGATGGTAACCTGTAGACTTTTTGATAGTTTGAAATGTTTGGGGGTGAGAATTCTATGGAACTTCAGTGGACAACAACTTCAAAGGAGCTTCTGTAGGACTAGAAGATGCATGCTACTAGAGGAGAAAAGTGATCATCAGACTTACCAAGCTGTGAACCTTGGCAAGACATACCTCCTAGTAAAATAGTGACACAAACTTCGTAAAAACGACCACCTTCTATTATTCTGAAAAATGGTTATAATATTAAACTGACTTATCTTTATGCCCATAGATTAATTTATCTCCCAACCCTCATCAGAGAAGATTCTATTTGCAGTATATGATGAGTAACACAGAAACAGTTGACAAAGGTACTCAGACTTAGATACATAGTAATCCCCAATTCTAAATGAGATACCTATATCACACTTAATCCTCTCAAGTTTCAGGGATAATTAAGAAAGAAGCTGTACAAAGAGTATAAAAGCCAGCAGAGGTGCATAAGTAGAAGGAAACCGTGTCATCTGGATAAAGCAGAGCAGCTGCATGTTTAAATTCTTAGCAGTTTGGACACCATGCAGAAGACCTGTGCAAGCTCAAAAGAGATCAAATCCCATACTGGAGAAGGGGTATGGGCATAAAGTACCATTCCTAGCTGAGGAGCTATTGATAGCTGTTAGGAGATGAATGTTTTATTTTTTTCTATTGTATAGTGATTGGTAAGTCACCCAAAATTCATTGGAAGATGACATACCCACGAATATATAGACAGAAAAATATTGTTGGGTTTAAAAACAAAAAATGATAACAATTTGGGTAGGGGAAATGGCTGAGTCTGGCAGTAGTTGTGGGTGAGTATATTATCAAAATACATTACACAAAATTGCAAAGATCTAATAAAATTTTCCTCAGAGACTGAACCACCAACCAAAGAGCATGCAACCACTGGACCTACACCCCCTTTCATATGTAGCAGATGTGCAACTCAGTCTTCATTGAGTTCACCAACAACTGAAGCAGGGGCTGTCTCTAACGCTGTGGCCTGTCTGTGGAATCTGTTCTCCTAACTGGGCTGCTTTGTCTGGCCTCAGTGGGACAAGAATGATCTAGCTTAACAGAAACTTCATGTGCCAGGGTGGGGGAGACCTAGGGAGGATTCACCCTCTCAGAGGAGAAGGGGAGAGGGGATGAAAGGAGGGGCTATGGGAGGAGGGACTGCAAGGGGGGAACAGTGATCGGGATGTAAAGTAAGTAATTTTTTAAAAATGAAAAATGAAATAATTACTTGAACTAATAAGAGTGGTACTACTGCATCAAAATCTAAGGAGTGATGTAAGAGAAGATCATATTTTGTGGCTTTTAAAAACCTGGGACATTTCAATTTTTCATTAAACAGTCTTTATGTGCCAAGGATATATTTGATTATCTTTCTAATATTGTGACCACTGTTCTTAATGTCTGGGGCTAAGGCACTCAGTTGTTGCTTAAAATTTACCTCTCTGTGTTTACTTTTCATGCACATTTCTTCCTGTTTTATTTCTAACCACTTAATCTCACAAGCAAGCATTAGTTTCATGAACTGTTTGTGGTTCGTTTTTTAAATACATCTACAGATAAGCTTTCTGCAAAATATCTATAAAAAAAATTTACCTCCTCATTGTTCTTTATCCTCTTATACTGCTTTATGTTTCTCTAACTCTAACATATACATACTGAGTAGGCTATATATGGGACCAAAAAAAATAGAACAAGATTCTTTTTCCTGTAGTGATATATAGTTCACTAAACAAAATGGACATATAAATAAATAAAGTAATACTGTCTGACAAAATCTTTAAGAAATATTTTCAAAGTAGTCTGGACTCTCGGGAAAACGAGAACTTACAGTTTCAGAATGGCAAGAAAAGACAATATTCATCTTTTCAATAAAGGGTATGGAGCACCTGCCAGTCACATACCTCTCACTAGGTACCAGTGACACCATAGCAACTGTGACTGCAGCAGAATGTGACAAATAATTTAACATGAAGCAAGAGTTCATACTTGAAAACAACAAAAAATAAGTTTCAACCAATGGCATGACTTCTAGCATGACTTTCACAAGTAACTGAAAAGTAAAACAAAAATGGTTTTTGCAACCAGTAGGGAGACAGATTCTGAAGAGAGAAAACCAACAGAACAAAGTGAAGTTTCAAATAATTTCCAAATGACTCTGCTGTGTTATCTAGCATTACTTCATCTCCATGAAATAGAAAGGTAAGGCAGAAAGGACACTCTATTACAATGGCTAGGTCATGTGAGGGTCAGTCTGTGAAATCCCAAAATATGGACACCTGGATTCATGAAATAAACATGGAATGTAGATAGCCAGAAATCTAATAACAGGCATTAAAATTAAAAATTTATAATGGTGTGGTAATAGTTATTATGTGTGTGTGTGTATTTTTTTTGATGTTATAATTATATCAATTCCCCCTTCCCTTTGTTTTTTCCAAACCTTACCATGTGTAGTTCCCTTGACTTCTATCAAAATTATGACCTGTTTTCTCATCAATTATATATATATATATGTATTTATATATATATGTATGTATGTATATATGCATATACAAATATATTCCTAAATATAACATGCTTAGATAGATTAGTCTATATAATGTTACATTTATGTATGTTTTTAAGGGATGACCATTTGGTACTTAATATGCAATTAGTATGCTTTTCCTTTGAAAAGAATATTTTTCCAAATTCTTTAGTTGCCTGTAGCTCTTTGTGTAGGGTTGAGACCACATGGGCATATATTAAAATTGCTTAAAACATCCTTAAGTTACATTTTCTAATGAAAATAGATCAAATATTTATAGGTGTTTTGAAGAATTTTTCTTAGACAAAGTCACTGTTGTTCATCAGCTCAAAAATTAGTCAAGAAATCAAACATTTATTTACCTTAAACTACTGTTTTTCCAACTGTCAATTATATCATATTAACAGGGAGTCAGGAAGGACACAGGATGATCTGGAGGGTAAATAGTAAGGGTTATAAATAATGTAAATACAATACTAATGTATAAAGCTTTAAAAAAACACTAAAAATGATTCAACCACAGAGTCCCCAGCTTCTGTCCATTGGCTGGGTGTAAGTATCTGCATCTGACTCTTTCAGCTGCTTGTAGGGCCTCTCAGAGGGCAGTCATGCTAGGCTCCTGTTTGTGAGCATATACATCAGTAATATGCCAGGCCTTGGGGCCTCCCCTTGAGCTGGATCGGAATTTGGGCCTGTCACTGGACCTTCTTTCCCTTAGTCTCTTCTCCATTTTTGTCCCTGCAGTTCTTTCAGACAGGAACAATTATGGGTCAGAGTTTTTGACTGTGGGGTGGCAACACCATTCCTCCAATTGATATCTTGCCTTTCTACTGGAGGTGGACTCTACAAGTTCCCTCTCCCCACCGTAGATCATTTCATCTAAGGTCCCTTCTTTTGAGTATTGAGATTATCTTACTTCCCAGGTCTCTGGTACATTAAAAGAAATAGAGAAATAAATATATGTATTTATTTTTAAAGGCATGAGGGCTGTTGAGATGACTCAAACAATTGCTGTGTGTTCGTTCAATCATTGAAACCCATGTTAAAAAGATGTAATTGACTCCCAAAAATTGTCTTCTGACCTCTGCAAGAATGTTTTGGCATATAAGCCCATATAGTCTACACAAATATACACAACAAATAAAATTAAAATAAAAAGAAGGATTAAAATTAAATTTGAGTGTGTTAATTCATATTAGTAGTAATATATATATATATATATATATATATAGAGAGAGAGAGAGAGAGAGAGAGAGAGACAATATATACATAGTATGCATGTATACAATATATAAATACATGTTTGCTACTGAGAGTATATATAGCATGTATACATATGTTATTATATCAGTGGTATATATATATATATATGTATACATGTCATGTATAATATTTCATATATGCATGTATTATATTTATGTGTTATATGTCAGATTGCATCAAGCTTGTTTTTAATAAAAATTATTTTCAGAACTGAAGAGATGGCACAGTGGTTAGAAGTATGCACTTCCTTTACAGCGGACCCAGTTTTGGTTCTCAGTGACCATATGTCAGCACACGAGTGTCTAAAACTCCAATTTCAGGTAATATGATGCCCATTCTGGCCTCTGCTAGCACCAAGTATACAAGTGGTACACATGTCTACACACAGGGAAGCACTCACACACATAGAATAAATACAAATAAATAATATAAAATTATTTTTGAGATTGAGGTAATTAATAGCTTCCCATTATTAATATACCAGCTTCTAGGATTTCTCCCTAGCAAAAGTAATGCTTTGAAGTTAGGTTTTTGTCCTATACAAATACACACATATCACCAAAACATTTGTACCTAAAAGCGTACGAAAAACAACTGGAAAATTTGTTCCCAGTCTTCTTTTCCTCTAGGCACCATAACTTATGATCATCTTTTATATTTGTTCATCAATTATCAAGTCTTTTCTTATTGTATCCAATGTTCATTTTATTTTGCTTTAAGGAAATTGACTGAATATATCCTGATCCCAGACTTCTGAAACCACGCAACCATATACAAACTGTATTCATTTCTTTCTTATAGGCTTTGTTCCTCCAAGCTTACAGTAACATTTGCTGTGACTTTGTGCATTGGTATTTTATTTTTACCTCAAGACCCACAATGTGAATGTCCTATAAAGTTCTTGCATGGTACTGACTGACAGTCCTCCCTTCTTTTTCTATCTTGACCATGATAACTATATTCTGTGAAATATATTAGAAATCTTGAAGGCCTTTGCAAGTATATTTGGCCAATCTCTTTATTTAGGCAGTCCTGAAAAAATCTAGGGCTTGTATTTCTGTGAAGAGATACCATGACCACAGCAATTCTTACAAAGGAAAACCTTTAATTGGGGCTGGCTTACAGTTTAAGAAGTTTAGTACATTATATCATGGTGACATGCATGCAGACATGGTGCTAGAGAAGGAGACACAAGTTGCATATCTTGATCACAAACATCAGGAAGAAGCTGTGTGCCACACTGAGTGTAGGTTGAATGTATAAGACTTCAAAACCCACCTTCACACTGATACACTTCCTCCAACAAGGCCCACCCAGTACAAGTCCACACCTAATATTGATTCTTCCTATTGCCAAGCATTCAAATATATGAGTTAATGGGGGCCACTCCTATTCAAACTACCACAATATATACACAGATGTCTGTGTTTTATGACAAGATACCCTGGATCAGAATTGAGGGCCAATATTTTATCATGTTAACATGTTACCATGAGATGTTATTATGTTCTCTCAGGATGAAGTCCTTGAGTTTGAGCATTTAGAATCCATGTAATTTTACCCACCACTGAACCCAGGGAATGTTGAGTCCCTTGTCTTTATGAGAGAATATCAGTAATGATTCCTCTGACATTCATTTCTTTTTCTGTTCTGATATGGCCCAGTTGGGGTCCTGTTTTCAGATCTGTATAGATGAGCAACAAAACACTTTGCCAACAGGAAGGGTACAACTAAGTGACAATGTATTCACAGGAACACAGGGAACTAACTACTCCATTCTCTACAACTTGTTTCTACCTCTTAAAAATGATTCAGTAACCTCCATCTATTGCTAAATGTCATGAGGTTCTCAAAAACTGCCCCCGTAATTCTTATCAGGGATACTCATAATCCGAATCTCTATGTTATTAGCTCTGCCCACTTATTTTGAGTCTCAGTTTCCTTATCTAGAAGTACTAATTGTACAGACTTTAAAAGATATTATGTGAATTAAATAGAATAACAATGAGTAAATTTGTTGATGTGAAAGAAAAGTACAATAAATAATTAGTGGTAAGCAGAATAATGTTTGATTCCAAATGGTCTTCAATTAGTTTCTTTTTGTTATCACCCAGACTCAGGAGACAATTTGAATATAAAAGTATTATTTTTGGAGTCTAACTTCTTGAATTCTTTACATACTTTGGATATTAGCCCTTATGTCTTAGTTAGGGTTTTACTGCTGTAAACAGACACCGTGACCAAGGCAAGTCTTATAAAGGAAAACATATATTTAGTGCTCGCTTACAGGTTCAGAGGATTATCATCAAGGTGGGAACAGAGAAGCATCCTGACAGATGTGGGGCAGGAGGAGCTAAGAGTTCTACAAATCTTCCTCTGAAGGCTGCTGGCAAAATACTCTTCCAGGCAGCTAGGATGAGGGTCTTAAAGCCCATACCCACAGTGATACACCTAGTCCAATAAGCCCACACCTACTCAAACAGGGCCACACCTTCTAATAGTGCCACTCCCTGGCCCAAGCATATACAAACCTTTATAGATCTCTATCGATGTAGAGTTAGTGAAGAATTTTTCCCAATCTATAAGTTGCCATTTTGTCCTATTGACAGTGTCCTTTGCCTTAAAGAAGCTTTGCAGTTTGATGAGGTCTCATTTGTCAATTGTTGATTTTAGAGCCTGAACCACTGGTGTTCTGTTCAGAAAATATTCCCTTATACCAATGCATTTGAGGCTAATTCCAACTTTTTCTTCTATTAGATTCAGTGTATTTGTTTTAATGTTGAGGTCCTTGATCCACATGGACTTGAGCTTTATACAAGGTGATAAATATGAATCAATTTTCATTCTTCTACAAGCAGACCACCAGTTAGACCAGCACCATTTGTTGAAGATGCTTTCTTTTATCCACTGTATGGTCTTTGCTTCTTTGTCAAAGTTCAAGTGTCCATAGATGTGCGGGTTTATTTCTGGGTCTTCAATTGTATTCCATTGACCAACTGTCTGTCTCTATATCAATGCTATGTGGTTTTTATCACTATTACTCTGTAGTACAGCTTGAGGAAAGGGACAGTGATTACCCCAACAGTTCTTTTATTGTTGAGAATTGTTTTGGCTATCCTGGGATTTTTGTTTTTTCATATGAAGTTGAGAACTGCTCATTCCATGTCTATGAAGACTTGTGTTGGAATTTTGATGGGGATTGCATTGAATCTGTAGATTGATTTTTGGGAAGGTGGCCCTTTTTACTATGTTAATTCTACTGATTCATGAGCATGGGAGATCATTCCATCTTCTGGGGTCTTCTTTGATTTCTTTCTCCAGAAACTTGAAGTTCTTGTCATACAGATCTTTCATTACCTTGGTTAAAGTCACACCAAGATACTTTATATTATTTATGGCTATTGTGAAGGGTGATAGTTCTCTGATTTCTTTCTCAGCCATTTGACGCAGAATTGTTCCTGTCTAAAAAAAATTCAGGGACAAATATGAAGCAGAGATTGAAAGAAAGACCATCCAGTGACTGGCCCAACATGAGATCCATCCCATGGGTGGGCACCAAACCCTGACACTATTATTGATGCCATGTTGTGCTTGCAAACAGGACCTAGCATGGCTGACCTCGGAGAGGCTCTACTAGCAGCTAACTGAGACAGAAGCAGATACTTATATAGCCACACATTGGACTGAGGTCCGGGACCCATATGGAAGAGATAGGGGAAGGATTAAAGTATCAGAAGGGGATGGCAATCCTATAGGAAGACCAATACTACTAACTAATCCATATCCCTAAGACCTCCCAGAGCCTACCACCAACCAAAGAGAATACATGAGCTGTTTCATGGACCCCAGCACATATGCAGCAGAGGGCTGACTTGTCCGAATCCTAATATGCCTAATCCTATAAAGGCATGATGCCCGAAGGAAGGGGGATGCAGAGGAGTGAAGTTGAGGTGTGTGTGTGTGTGTGTGTGTGTGTGTGTGTGTGTGTGTGTGTGTGTGTGTGAGGGGATGGGTTAAGGTTGGGGAGCACTCTCTCAAAAGCAAAGATGTGAAGAACTCTTGGACAGGGGACTGGGAAGGGGATGATATTCGGAATGTAAATAAATAAAACAATTTAATAATAATTTTTAAAAGCACTCTTTACTAGATTCAATTTATATCAAATGGCTTCAACCCTTGTATATGAAGCCCTCAGAGAATGACAAAAGCCAGCAACTTCAAAAAGACTGAAGATTAAGCCAGAGAACAAACAGAAGCTGAAGCCCAAGGGCTCTTAATCTGTTTCACATGGAATGCAACCTGAATCAACACAGTGATATAACAGATTTAGAAAGGCAGCTGTAGAAGCAAACCTAGATCAGAAAAGTTGACAAATGCTGTCTCAAAGTATTGGATAAATATGTTTCTTCTCTCTACCCTTCCTTGTCTCCAGGTAGGCCAACTAGTACATTGGGCACACAAGAGACTATATCTTAAAAAAGAAAACAGGCAAGTACTATTAGAGTTTTTAAGGAGGAACAATGGTCAGGTAGAGAGATGTGATGGTTAGTCTTGGTTGTCAACATGACTACCTCTGTAATTAACTAAAACACAGCTGGATAGATATACCTGTGAGGGATTTTTTTTCTTAATTAAATCATTTGATATTGTAAAACTCACTTTTAATCCAAATCTTCAGAGGTGGGAAGATATGCCTTTAAGATGGGACACACTTTCTGCTGGAAGCCTATATAAATGACACAGAAAAAGGAAGCTTGCTTGCTCCCATTCTCACTATCAAGTCCACTCCAGTCAGTGGCCTTAGAACAAGTTCTTCAGGATTCTGGCATATACTGAACACCATCTGTGACCTCCAGCTTTCTGGATCTAACAGCTGCTAGATTCTTGGACCTTCCTAGACAGTCATTGTTGGACTATCTGGACACACACACACACATACACACACACACACACATACACACACACACACACACACACACACACACCACACACATTTGTTCCTCTAATGAATCCTGACTAATACAACTGGCAAGGTAAAACAAGTGAGAGTACAAAACCATACAAATATAAGCATACACTATGTAAATTAGCTTTATCTTTCCTTTTATTTAGCTTCATTTTCCACACTTATATATGCTATTTTATACACGAGTAGTCATTATCTTCCTATTGTTGGGTATCAACTACATCATTTCATATGAATTTTTATCATGAATTTTAACAACTACATTCACTGAGAATTTCAAGCTAATATGTCTAATAGGTACTTGTATTACAGAAGTTTATTTTATTATCACTGTTTTCAAATTTGGAAACAAAAAATCAGAAAATTTAACTAATTTACCTAAGGTCATCAGGCTAATGAATTTTAGAGACAGAAATTTAACCAAAGACCACATAATTGAGTACCAAATCCTTTTCAGGAATTTAATATCTTCCATGATCTTTCACTATTTGTTGAAAGGTTGTATACTATAGAGGTGGAAAGCATAGGTTGTGTCTGGATGCAGATAATTTGGGTTTGAATCTTGAAACTGCTGTGATCCGGAATGAGGTACTTAAGTTAAGTGAGGCCTCATTAACATGGACTCCTTTTCTCCCCAGTCGTGAAATTGAAATATTAAGTTGTCTCCAAGGGTTATTATGAGGATGAAATGAGTTCTACACTTTGAACTCAACATTATTTCTGATATATTATATGATTTGGAAATATTATTTGTTAATATTATTTGTTGTACTCCTATTTTACCAATACTATATTTCTTGTGTTATTCATCATCCTTTCTCCATCCATATATATACATTTTGTATATATGAATGTATATCATATATATATCATTTGAATATGTGAAAATCCAGTTCATTGTTTCCTGCCCTGTGTTAAATGTCATCATTTTTCTTCCTTTATTATTTAATTTTTTTTGTTTGAAGGCATGATTTTCATGGCACATTTTACTATAGTTTTATTTATTCACAGTCAGAACAAATAGGATGTCATTAAGGTACAAAATATAAATGAGGACAACCACATAAGATACTGTTTGTTAGGAGATAGATTTTTAAAATTTTTAAATTATAATTTTACCATCTATTTTACTAGAATTTCATATATGAATACTGTATTTACATCATTTCCACCCAAATCTCCTCTTCCAGTTCCTTCATTGCTCCTGTTCCTATTCCTCCTCTTTTCCTCATTTCATGCATTTTGTTAAATTTATTTTGACAATTTTATACATACATATAATGTTTTTTTTTTTAAATTTCACTCCTTCATTCTTCTGTCGCCCTTTCACCCATGTAAACCTCCCTCCTCCCCGGATGCCCCTTTCTAATGTACATGTTTTCTTGCCTCATTACTGACTGGGCTAAATCATGGCTGATTTTGGGTTTCAAGACCTCAGTATCTTCCTCAATGGATTAATGTGCTGGTGACTCAGGTTGTGTTCCTCTTTGCCTTCCTCATCAATGTCACCTACCACATACTTGGCATGTCATCACTGTAACTGACTACTTAAGCTAAAATCTATTGCTGGTGCCCATTCGAGGCCTTCACCCGGACATCAAATTATCTTCATGGTTGACCACACATTCTCCTAAGATTTAAGTTTCACAGAGATGTAGGGGCTTATCACTAGGCTTCCTGATCTAGAAGGTCAGAGTTATAGCTGATAGCTGCAGCAAGGTTTTTCGTGCCCCTCTGTGCACATAGGTCTATGTGGGAGCTGTGATTCATGTAAGAGGCTTGCAATTTGCTCCCTTTCAATACTTACTCTATTTTAACAATTTTACCAATGCCTTTGCAGAAAATGTTGCACCACACCTCAGCATTCACCTTGGAAGTTGTGTAGAGGCCATTCAATGTTGTTTGACAAAATAGAGAAATCAAAAAAAAAAAAAAAAAAAAAAAAAAAAAAGGAGAGATATTACTCTGTAACTACATTCACTTGTGGGTCTGCTGGATATCTGTTGCCTGTGCCCTGAACAGCTCTCCACCCAACCCTACCTGTCACTAGTGGTTGGGAGTGAGTTGGCATAAAGTCAATGACAAAGTCTCTGGGAGCAGGTGAGAAATGCTGCTGCAAGCTCATCTGAGCACTACTGCAAGCTCCTTTAATACCCCCCATCCATGTCCCCACTGGTCCCAAGAAAATATCTATTCTAAACATGATTCCTGATTGGCTGGCATTATTTGCACTAGCAAATCTTGGTCTCTCAGGCAGTCCTCAGTTAGTTCCTCCTGCAGGAGATGCTTCTGTAGCTGCATGGCCCTCAGCATTTATGTAGAGGCAGCTCTGACGTTCCTGCTACAAATATTCACTATAGTGTCCTTACAATTTGAACACACTTCCTGTGTTTGCATTGTTAATTGATATAGATCTGTGAAAAGTTCTGCAATACAGGATTCAGCAAAAATGAAATATGTCATGATATAAGTCTGTGAAGCGTGTTAGTCTGGGGCAATATCAGAATGCTACACTATTAACTGCAAAGGCAGAATCAGATGTGCCCCTGGAACACTTATTCACATGATAGTGTGTTCAAAGATTCATGATTGATTGAAGAGGAGTTCTTATGAGAAAAAATATGTTCTTGTAGTTAAAAAGGGGTATAGAGGAGAAGAAAATAATAGACAAACTCTTGGAAACTGAAACCCAATACTTTATGCTAATTAAAATAGATAAATATATAAGAAAGTAGTAAGGATCTATGTAGTAAAAGGAATGGGACCATATGGAGAGGCATTGATGGTAGGATAAAATGGGCCATGAATTATAGTACATTATATACATCTATAAAAAGGTCATAATCATACACATAATTTTGTATAATTGAACTATGCTAATGATATAAAATAAATAGATATCTTGGTTTAAATAAGGTTACTTTTTGACCTTGGTTAAATATCTTTTTATTTCCATAGCTCTCAGTTTAACAATAACTTACAAAGGAACTAACTTATGTAATTATTCTGTTTATTTATTGAGATGAGGTACATATATACATAAAGATTTCTATATAGTAGCTGTCAGAGAAGTTTTGATTGTACAAATTATATAAATATAAATATATATATAATATAGATACATATAAATCATATTTATCTCTATCTCTCTCTGTCTCTGTATCTATTTCTATCTCTAACTCTATCTCCATCTCTATCTCTATCTCTATCTAATCTATCTTCTTGTGCCTCTACTAGATAATGCAGTTTCTATTTCTTCTAGCAGGATATGTTAGACATGTACAAGTGTATATGTAAGGAAACAGACAAGAAAAGAATATATTTTTCACCTTTGCTAATACATATTGTCACACTTTGTATTCTTATTTCTTCAGAGGTTTCCATGGAAACATCTAGTTCATTTTTCCTCACGATTTCCTCCCACAAGGGCTTAGAAATAAGTGTATGAAGATCTGGATGATGGAAAAATACAACTCACATCCATTGTGCTGAATTCATTACTGTTCTTCCTCTCCATTTGATACATTCTTATTAAGCTAATTTTGTATGGCTGACCCTCTCTTCTTTCAGAGTGATATGATTTTCCCCTAAAAGACTCCTTTATACTTTATATGCAAAATAAATGTCTCTGCTAGTCTTCTCACATCTCCAGTAATAGTTACACCTCAATGAATGGTGAAGAGAAGGTCAAAGGAAACAGATATTTGTTCTATGGAAAAGCTGTCTAACTCTCCTTCAGCATTCGTTATCTCTTTATCTTTTATAAATTAATCATTTTTATTCTTTCTTTAAGAATATTGTACAGTTGGTGTTGATCATATTCACTCTCTTTTCACCATCTCTTTATATATACAGATGCCCTTTATCCCAGGTTTATATCTGCTTTTTTTTCCATAAAGGCAGATTTGACCTGCCCAAATTTCCCAGCATATTTGGCTTTTAAGTGGAGTGTGTTTGATATACAGGGTCTACACTCTGGTAAAATACTTATCCTTCTTCTCACAGAGGCTTATAATAATAGCTCCTAGGCTATGAGTGGAACTCCATTTCCCATTCCCTGCTCTATACCGGAATTTGGTTTAGATTGGGATAAGCATGTCTTTACATTCTTTCATGAACTCCTTTCATATGTACAGTATCCTTGCTGTGGACAGAAGATACTCTTTCTACCACCTCTGGGCCTTATACAATTCTTGCCTTTTCTCCTCCACAATAATCACTGAAAAGTTGGAGGAGGGGCTGAAGTATATATGTTTCTATTAGCAATGAACATTTACTCTCTGCACCTTGGACAGCTATGAGTCTCTGTGTTGATTGCCATTTGCTACAAACAGAATCTTTCTCTGATGGGAACTGAGAGGTGTCTTAATTTATGCATATAATGATAAATAGTGTATAATTGGTTTAATATTATGTCCACTACCAAAATAATAAAAATAGCATCTCCAATAGGACCTATGACTCATCTAGCTACAGATTCACAACCCAATAATAGTACTAGGTATAGGTTTTATCTTGTGGAATGGTCCTTAAGCATAGTCAGAAAGTAGTTAGATATTTCTATGACCTTCATGCCACTTTGACATGAGGTAACACATCTAGTGAAGCCTGATACAGTTGTAGGTCCCAGGGTCCACAAGTGAGTATAGCTTATGCTCACTACTTTTCTACAGAAATATGCCTGTCACCTCAAAGATTTATGAAATTTAGCCTGCAGTGATGAAGTTTCCGGGTAATATGACCTTGATTTCTTTAGGTCCTATTACTCAAGTATTTGAAGTCTTCAGCTACAGGATCTTAGCATCGAGTTCTAGAGGAGAACCAGCAGCACTGCCATTAGCATGTAATGTTTAGGGGTCTTCACAGAGATCTCTAGAGCCCACCAACACTACCTACAGTAAGGCCTTGAGTATTGTAACAAAGCTAAAGCATAGAATTAGAGCTTAAAATAATATTTGTGAATATGATTGTGATGGTTTGAATATGCTTGGCCTAGGGAGTGGCACTATTAGGAGCTGTGGCCTTGATGGAGGAAGTGTGTCACTGTGGGGTTGGGCAATCAGACCCTCCTCCTAACCATGTGGGAACCAGTCTTCTCCTAGGAGCTTCCAGTTGAAGATGTAGGATTCTCAATTCCTTTTGCAGCACGCCTGCCTCAATGCTGCTATGCTCATGCCTTGATGATAATAGACTGAACCTCTGAACCTATAAGCAAACCCCAATTAAATATTGTCCTTAGAAGTGTTGCCTGGTTCATGGTATCTCTTCATAGCAATTAAAACCCTAACTAAGACAATGATAGAGGTCCTTAAAGAGGAAATAAAGGAATCTCTTAAAGAAATATATCAAATTAAAAAAACAATGGAAGAAAATGAATAAAGCAGTTAATGACTTGACAGTGGAAATAGAACATATAAAGAAAACCAAAAATGAGGAAAATGCAGAAAAATTTAAGATCTTGAATAGGAATTTTAGAGGCAAGCCTCACCCACAGAATACAAGAGATGAATGGGAGGATCTTGGGCATTTACAACAGGATAGAAGAAACAGCTCAGTTTGAAAAAGTGTTAAATCAAAAGAAAGGCAGGCAGGCAGGCAGACAGACAGACAATTCTGACACAAACATCCAGTAAATCTGTGATATTATATAAAGCTAAAATCTAAGAATAATGGAAATAGAAGAACAAGAAGAGACCCAGGTAAAGTCAAAGAAAATGTTTTCAACAAATCATAGAAGAAAATTTTCCTAACTTAAAGACAGATATGCTTACCAAGGTACAAGAATCATACAGAATACCAAATAGGCTAGACCAGAAAAGAAAGTCCCCACATAATAATCAAAGCACTAAATATATAGAACAAAGAAGAAATAGTAAAAGTTGCAAGAGAAAAGAACCAAGTAGCATATACATGCAGATCTATTAGAATTAAACTGGACTTCTCAATGGAGACACTAAAAGCCATAAGAGCCTGATACTACAGATGCCAGACTACTATAATCCAGAAGAGCTTTCAATCACAATAGATAGTTAAATAAGACATTTTATGATAAAACTATGTTTATTCAATAACTACCTACTAATTGAGCCCTACAAAAAGCACTCAAAGGAAATATCCGAAGTAAAGAGTTTAATCACACCCAAGGAAACAGAAAGAATACATAACCACAGACCAGGCAAACACTAGAGCAGAAACACACACAAGTGAACACATGTGAAGCCACCTCCCCAACACAAATGCCACAAGAGCAAAATAACAGAAAACAACAAACACTGCTTACTGATATCTTTGAACATCAATTGTCTCAATTTTCTAATAAAAAGAGGCATACTAACAGTATCGTTTCGAAAGTAGGATACCTTCCTTTTTTGCATCTAAGAAATAAATCTTAACATAAAAAGTAGACATCAATAGACTCAGGGTAAAAGAATGAAAAATATATTCCAAGAGATTTGCCCCAAGAAGCAAGCTTCTGCAACCATTTTTACATCCGACAAAATAAGCTTCAAACCAAAACTAATCAAAAGAGATAAAGAATGACTCTATATAATCATCAAAAATAAATATTCACCCAGAGGACAACCCATTATTACCATATATGTACTAAAAACAAGGGTCCCCAGATTCATAAAAGAAATGTTAATACAGCTTAAATCTCATATGGATCCTCACACACTGAGCAGAAGACTTCAATATCCTACTCTTCTCCAAAGAGATGTTACCCAGTCTAAAAATTAACAAGGGAAATTCTGGAGCTAACTGATATTATAAACCATGTGGACCAGATAGTGATAGAACATTTCACCCAACCAAAAATGAATATACTGTCTTCTTGGTACCTCATGAAACTTTCTTCAAAACTAATCACATATGTGGACATAAATCAAGTATCAAAAAATAAAAGAAAATTGAAAAATTGAAATAACTCTCTGCATTTGATCATACCATCATGAATTTAAACTGGATATTACCAACAACAGAAAGCTTACAAATTCATGAAAACTGAGCAACTCACTAATGAATTTAAAGTGAGTTACCACAGAACATAAGATAGAAATTAAATATTTTCTAGAATTGATGAAAATGAATATACAACATGCTCAAATTTCTGTGACACAATGAAGAAGGTTCTAAGAAACAAGTTCATAGCACTAAGTGAGTGAATGAAAAACAGTACTGCTCATACTAGTAACTCAGTTTCACACCTGAATGCTCTAGAACAAATAGAAGAAATCACACTGAAAGGAGTAGATGCCAAACAACAACAACAACAACAACAATCAAAATCAAGGCTGAAATCAATAAAATAGAAATGAGCAACAACAAAACAATACAAGGAACGAAAGAGTTGGTTCATTGAGGATCAAAAAGATTAACAAACTGTTAACAAAATTAACTAGAAATCAGAAAAAATTAACAAAATTAGAAATAAAAAGGGGACATACCAACAGATATGGAGTAAAACTAAAGAATTTTAAAAACGTGTACTTCACCAACTGAAAAATCAAAGAAAGGAAAAAGGATGCTCTTTTAAAATATGTATTATTTACCAACTTAAGTCAAGTTCAGATACAAAATTTAAACAGATCTATAACCCCTAGTTAAATAGAAGCAGTCATGAAAAGTCTACCAACTAAAGAAAAAATTAGGACAAGATCGCTTTAGTGCAAAATTCTTTCAAAAAGAACTAATGCCAATACTCTTCAAATTATTCCACAAAATAGAAAGGAAAAGAATGCTGTCCAATTCTTTTATGAGGAGACAAGTACCCTGATGCCCAAACAACATGACTCAACAAATAAAGAAAATTACCGACCAAATTTCATTATCAACATACTTGTAAAAATTCTCAATAAAACACTTTTAAATTAAATCTAAGAACACAGCAAAAACACCATCCATCATGAGCAATGAACTTCATCTCAGAGATTTAGTGATAGTCCAACATATGTAAATCAATAGTGTAATCCACCATATTAACAAACTTAGAGAAAAAAAAAAACCAATGAACATCTTATTAGATGCAGAAAAGGCTACTGTTAAAGTTCAACACCCCCTTGATAATAAAAGTCCTGGTGAGATTAGGGATACAAGGAAAATAACTAAAAATGAAAATGACAGGTTACAGCCACCTTATAACCTACATCAAATTAAATGGAGAGAGTCAAAGTAAATTCACTGAAATCAGGAACAAAACAGGTTGTTCACTCTCAATAGCTATTCAAAATTGTACTTGAGATCTCAGCTAGAGCAGTAAAGCAACTGAAGGATTGGTTTTGGTATCAAGGTAATAAAACTTCTTGCTTAAAATGAATTTGAAGATGTTCTTTCTTTTTTCTACTTTGAGAAATGTTGGTTGAATGTTTCCAAAATATGTTTGGTCCATTTAATTTATGATGTCATTTAACTTGGGTTTTGGGTTTGTTAGTTTTACTTTTTTATTTTGTCTTTCTCCCAATTGATCTGTCTATTATTGACAGTGGTGCACTGAAATAACCCACTATCACTGTGTTTGGGTCAATTTGTGGCCTGAAACCTAATGTTGTTTCTATTTTGAAATGAGGTGTTTCTGTGTTTGATGTATATGTTTAGGGTTGGAATGTCTCATTGTATTTTCCCTTTAATGAGTACTATGAAAGTTAGTTCTTATGGAGGAAGAAATCATGCTAGCTTCATCCTGAATCTTCCAAGTCCTATGTCCAAATTACATGTTACCTTTAGCAACAAGGACTTATCTTCAACCTCTGGGAGTCAAACAAGTCAAAGGCTATATTTTTGGAGAGTCTCCTGGAATCTCTTTGATGGACAACTCTCAAAGGGAGGTTTCTCATAACTGATACTGGCAAGAATTTTCTCAAAGAGTAACTAAATAAGGTCATAGCATTTGTATCACTATTCCATCCACTTGATATATCTGTATCATCTGCATTCTACTATTACCTCATTTCTTTAATATCTTTCTTTCTCTTCCCCACAAATAGTTCTAATTTCCTGAATTTTATAGGCACTCCAAGTAAAACATACAAAACATACATACAAATCTCAGGATTGTATGTATGATACGCAAATATGTGATGATATGTATTATTATTTTTCTTTCTGAGTCTGTTATCTCAGTTTAATGTTTTCAAGCTCCATCCATTAATCTGAAGTTTTCATATTTTTTCTTTACAACTGTACAAACTTTCATTATACATTATACATTGATACCACATCTTTTTTATCCATTCATCAGTTCATGGATATCTTTGTTGTTTCTATGTCATAGATATTGTGAATACATAAGCTATGAACATTGATGTAAATGTGTCCATGTAGTAGGACATAGACAACATTGGGTATGTGCCCAGGAATGGAATAGCTTGTTCATATAGTATATCTATTTTTATTTTTATGAAGAATTGCCACACCAATTTTCATATTTACTACATGAATTTGCATTCTCATAAACACTGCATAAGGGTCTTGCTTTATTCATTTGCTCTCTTTTGTTTTCTTAATTATGGTTATTCTGACTATGGTGAGATAAAATTTGGAAGCAGGTTTAATTTGCAATTTCCATGTGAGGGATAAAGAAGGTGGAAAATTTTAAATTTTAAAAGTATTTCTTGGTCATTTGTATATTTTCTCCTGAGAACTCACTGTTCAGTTTCACTGCCAACTTTATAATTTAGTGGTTTGTTTTCTCTCGGTTTAGTTGTTTTTAAGTTTTTTATATATTCAAGACAGCAATCCTCTGTCATATGTATAACTTGCAAAGATATTTTTGCATTCTGTAGGCTGTATCATAACTCAAATAATTATGTTCTTTTTATGTACAGAAGTTTTTAAATTATATGAAGTCCCCCTTATTGACCATTTGTGTTATTTTCTGAGTTATTCAGAAAGTCATTATCTAAGCATATATCAGGAAGTGCATTACCTTACTTCTAGAACTATCATGTCTAACATTGAAGTCTGTAATTCAGTGTCCTTGATATAGTTTTCAAATATTTTACTGAAAAATTTTGTACCTATAATTATCAAGGAGGCTGTACTATAGTTCTGTTTTTAATTGTTGGTTTTGGCACAATGCTAACACCAGCTTCATAATAAGAGGTCAGAAATGTCTCTTCCTTTTCTATTTTATGGAATAATGTGAATAGTTTCTTTTTATCAGTGAATGGTAAAATTTTGTGGTGAATCTATCAGACCCTGGGTGATTTTGTTGAAAAAATTTTAGTTACCATTTCTATTTCATTAGTTTTTATAACATGGGTTAAATTACATATTTAATCTCTGTTAAATATTGGTAAATTATATGCATCTACATATTTATTAATTTGTTTTAGAATTTAAAAATTTAACAGCATATATACTTTTAATGTATGTCTTCATGATCATTTAAGTTTCACCAGTGTCTGTTTTAATGTATTGTAATGTCTCCCTTTACAAACTAATTTTATTATTTTTTACTCTTCTCTGTTTTTCCTCTGGTCAGATTTACTAAAGGTTTAAGAAATTTCTCTTTTTATAACAGAACCATTTTTTCATTTCTATTGCATCAATTTTTGCATTATTTTTCATCAATTAACTCAACCTATTTGCCTTGGAGATCAATTGTTCTTTTCTTTTGTTTTGTTTTAAGAGCCTTAAGGTTCATCATCAGGAGATTTATTTGAGATCTCTTTGATTTTATAATTTAGGCACTTAGAGCTATAAACTTTCTTCTTCATTGATTCCCAATGATGGAAATTTATTGTTTTTATTATCATTTTATTCTACAAATAATTATAATTCCTTCTTGATTTCTACATCATTTAAAAGTATGTTGTTTAATATCCATGAGTTTAAACATTTTTTTCAGTAGTTTCTCTTTTTGTTCATTTCTTATTTTGTTCAATTTTGGTCAGATAGAATACAGGATGTTATTTCAGTTTTTCTTTATTTAGTGAAACTTGCTTTGGTTCTTCCCACGTAGATTTAGAGCACTGGTTATGATTTGTTATGATTTTCATTGTTGTTTGCTTTGCTTTTGGTTTTGGGGTGTTGTTTGTTTTTTTTTTTTTTAAATTCTGGTTGTCTTTATTCCTTCAGTGGATAAGTTTGAAGTGTTCAGGGTAGACTAGGTTGTCATACAGTTGTGTTGATCTTTTAATATGACAGACTGATAGATAGTGCAGGTACCAAGATCTGACTCCAATTTGTCCCTGTCGGCTGAGGATTGTCTATAGCAAGAGTCACTGTCCAGTAGATAACCTACATTAACAATAAAGTAATAGGTCACAACACAGATGTCTAAAATGTACCAATTTGTTTATGGAACAAAGGACCCCAAAGGTAATATGTATACTAATATGTTAGTGTAAATGTAAAGGGGAAAAAGAATAGGTAAGTAATGATGGTGATAAACATGGGGTTTTTAATGGAAAGAAATGGAAAACAAAGTGATATACATAGGACTGAGATTAATTAAGGCCAAGAAACAAATGGAGTGATCTGTGAGAGTATTGGTTAACATGCACTCTGTTATCATTAACTAGGTCATCCACTAGGCTCTGGAGGTAAGAGGAATGACTATTGGAAAAGAGGAAGGAAGGGGAAAGTTTCAGCATACACCAGTTGATATGAGGCCCCCAACACAGATACAGCAAAGGACTGCCAGGTCTGAGTTCAGTCAGAGGAGATGCAAGAGACTGGAAGTGCCAGGAAGTTTAGAGGTCTGGCGGAGTGGGTGGTGGGTGTGGGGACATCCTTATGGAGACGGGGTGCGGGGAGGAAGTATGGGATGTGGAACAACTGGAGGGTGGACCGGGAGGGGAATAAAATCTGGAGTGTAAATAAATAAATAAGCAAAACAAAGAAAAGGAGACAGAATAAAACAACCAAAGGTACAAACAGTAGGGGACAGTGTTGGCCTGCTACAATACATTCCTCTTTTATATAGAAATGAAATAGCTGCAGAAAAGGCAGAATACTTGGATGGGGCTATAAGAAAATGGAGTCAATGGCAGTTAAAAATAGCTATGGAGAGAAATATGGACTGGGTGGAAATATAAGGAAGTGAGATCACTGGCCTAGAAGTTGATTCCCTCTCTTTGGGTAAGCTATTGCTTCATTTCATTGGTCTTGCTCTAGATATTACTCCCCTCTGTAATGAAAACTATCCTTCTTTTCTTGAAGCCTTCCTTCTTATTTTATATATGGAATTTCTTGACTCAGTTCTTTGGCCAATAGATAGCTGAATCAAACTCTGCTCAGCTACTGTTGCTATGCTCACATGAAGTCTGTAGCAGCTTGTGGTGGTGTGATGCCAAAACTATGCTTAGATTTGGGCTTAGCTCCCTAAGTCTTACTTTTCCCTGTTTTGGCACTGATGGTGGCTATGGCAACAATTGCTGGAGTACTATCTGTGAATACCTTCCAACAAGACTTTTGTAGATTTTCTGGTAGAGTGTCTTAACCAAATTTGTTTGGGATGAAATGCCACTGTAGCAGTGCTTGATATATTGCTCCATTGTTGCAGCTGCAAGTCCAGTCAAATGGCAGAAAAAGTGTGTGGAGTTTATGATAAAACAGATTTATTGGGCTATTGATCAGATCACTTCTGGGATGGCACAAGTAGCAGATGTAGTGATTTTTAAATATTTGTGATTCCTCTAATAGCCAATTTGTAATCAAGCACGTTTTCTTCTCTGATTTCTACTCTGCCATCTTACCCAGAAGAATGCGTCACTATACTGATATCTGACCGAACAGACTTCCAACTAACACTAGTCAGAATAGACAAAGTCATTTCATACTGATTAAGACAGCAATTTATTAAGAGGACATTATAAACAAACTCATAAATACTAAACCTCACACTATTGATTAACTTGGAGACTATTGAAGAAATCAAGAATAAACCTTAGAGAAGGACTAGAAACAAATGAAAATGAAAATACAAAATAATAAAACCAAAGGAGACAATGAATGTATCCATAAAATAGAATATTATAGCTCTGTGTATTTGTATTACAACACCAAAAAAGTCTCAAATAAAAAACTTTTTAAAATTTGTTTTTATTTTATTGAAAATAGATTCTTTTCTCATAAAATATATCCTGATTACAGTTTCTCTTCCCTCTACCTTTTCCAGTTCTTTCTAACCTCCTTTCCTTTCTAAATTCACTCTCTTTCTGTCTTTCCTTAGAAAAGAACAAGCTTCTAAGAGATAACAACCAAATGAAACAAAATAAAATATAATAAGATGAAGAAAAAATTTATGAGGCTGGACAAATCAGTCAAACAGAAGGAAACAAGACCAAAGAGCAGGCACAAGAATCAGAGACCCACTTATTCACACACACAAGAGTCCTATAAAAGTAACAAGTGGAAAGCTATAATATATGTGTAGAGGACTTGATGTGGACTTGCAAAGCTCCAGGCTTACTGTTTCAGTCTGTGAGTTCATATGAACCTTGCTTAGTTGATTCAATGGGTCTTGTTCCTCCAGCGTCCTCCATTTCCTCTCTCCTCTGGCTCTTACACTCTTTCTCTTTCCTTCTCTACAGGTTCAGCTCCAGATGGAGGGATTTAATTGAATTATTCTATTCAGGGATGCATGTTCCAAAATCTCTGCATAATGTTTGCCTGTGGGTCTTTCTGCATTTATTCCTGTCTGTTTCAGGAAGAAGCTTTTCTTATCATGACTGAATAAGAAACTGACCTATAACTATAGCAGAATATCAGGAGGAGCCATTTTATTGATACTTAATTTTTTTAGACTAGAAGTATTTGGTTTTGCCCTATCTTTTAGGGCTATCTGGTCTCTGGCTCTTGGTCGCTCAGGCAGTATCAGGTATGAGTTCCATCTTGTAGAGTAGTCCTTACATCAAATCAGATATTGGTTGGCTTCTCTGACAAGGTATGTGTCATTGTTGATCTAACATATCTTCCAGAAAGAACAAATTGTTTGTCAAATATTTTGTGGCTCTGTTGGTGTTTACCTTTATCATTTGGTAGCAGAGTACCTTCCCAACAAAAGACAATAGAACATAGAAGTGAAGGATCCGAGTAGGTAAAAGTTTACTTTCCCGTGTTCAGTTAGTTGTGTGGGTGTTCTCACAGGCATTGGATCACCATTGTCAATTTGCAGACAGCAATCCATTGTCTTAGCAACGAACTGGGTTGTTTGAAAATTCCCATAGGAATTTTTTTTTTCATATCAACTGTACAAGCTTGCACTCCCACCAGCAATGGAAGAATGTTTTCCTTATTCCACACCTTTGCCACTATGAGCTGTCACTTGTAGTTTTGATCTTAGCTATTTTGATGGGCACAAGATGGAATCTCACAGTTGTTTTGATGCGCATTTCTCTGATGACTAAGAATGCTGAACACTGCTTTGAGTGTTCCTCAACCATTTGAGTTTCTTATATTGAGAATTCTGTTAAGATCTGCACGAAATTTTTAAATTGCATTTTCTGTGTTTAAACACCTGATTTCTTGAGCTCTTTATATATTTTGGATATTAGTCCTCTATCAAATGTGGACGTGATAAAGATATTTTCCATTCTGTAACAGGGTACATTTTGTCCGATTGACAGTGACATTTACCTTGCTGAACCTTCTCAGTTTCATGAAGTCCCATTTATTAATTGTTGATCTTAGTGCCTGAGCTATTGGTGTTCTGTTCAAGAAATCTTTTCCTGTGCCAATGCATTCAAACACTGTTCTCTAATTTATTTTCATTCAAGTTCAATATACTTGGTTTTACTTTGAGGTCATTGATTCATTTGGGGTTGAATTTTGTTCAGAGTATTATGTTGTAACCTGTTTGTATTCCTCTATATGCAGACATCAGATTTGACCAGAAGCATTTGTTGAATATGCTGTGTTTATTTTCCACTGTGTATTTCTTCCTTTGATATATATAAAAAACATGTATTCATATTTGTATAGATTTATATGTGTCATCAGTTAGAACCCATTGATCCACCTGAATGTTTTTATGTCAATATGATGCAGGTTTTATAGCTCTGTAGCACAACTTGAAATCAGGAATGGTGAGACCTCCAGCCGGTCTTCTATTGTTCAGGATTGGTTTAGCTATCATGGGTATTTTTGTTTTCCATATGAAGATTAGAATTGTCATTTAAAGATCTGTTAATAATTGCATGGAAGATCCTACTAATCTATGAGCATGGGTGATCCTTCCATCTTCTGATATCTTCTTCAAATTCTTTCTTCAAAGACTTGAAATTTTATTATAACAAGTCTTTCACTTGCTTGGTTAGAGTTATCTTAAGACATTTTATATTATTAGAGGCTATTATGAAATGTGTTGTTTCTATGTTTTATTTCACAGTTTGTTTATCTTTTGGATATAGATAGGCTACTGATTTTGCAAGTTAATTTTGTATCCAGGTACTTTGCTAAAAGTGTTTATCAGATATGCGAGTTCCTTGTTGGAAATTTTAGGGCCACTTATATATTGTGTCATCTGCAAATAAAGATATTTTTAATTCTTCCTTTTCAATGGAAATCTCTTTGATCTCCTTTAGTTGCTTTACTGTTCTACCTAGAATTTCAAGTTGAATAGATATGGAGAGAGTAGACTATCTTGTCTTCTTCCAGATTTTAGTGAAATTGTTTGAATTTCTTTCAATTTAAGTAGATGTTGGCTGTGGGTTTACTGCAAACTGTCTTTATTATGTTTATGTATGTCCCTTATGTCCATAAGCTCTTCAGAATTTTTCTCATTAAGGGGTGTTGGATTTTATCAAAGACCCTTTCTGTATCTAATGAGATAATCATGTGGATATTGTCCTTTAGTCAGTTTATGTGGTTAATTATACTTATTGATTTACTTATGCTGAGACATCCCTGTGTCTCTAGAATGAGGCCTCTTTGATCATGGTGGATAACTTTTTTGATAAGTTCTTGGATTTGATTTGCAAGTATTTTATTGAGTAATTTTTGCATCGTTGTTCATAAGGAAACTTGCAATTTATTTTCTTTATTGGGTCCTTATGTGATTTGGGTATCATGGCCTCATTAAATGAATTGAAAAGTGTTTTTTTTTTCTGTTTCTATTTCATAGAATAATTTGAAAAGATTGGAATTAATTCTTCTTTGAATGTTTGGTAGGATTCTAAGCTATAACTGTCCCTGAGGTTTGTTTTATTTTGTTTGTTTTTTGTTGTTTTGTGGAAACAGTTTAATGACTGCTTTTAATTTACCAGTAGAGATACAGGTCTATTTAAGCTGCTCATCTTACCTTCACTTACATTTTGTAAGTGATACCTATTGATAAAATTATCTTTTTTTTTTTTTTTTGATTTTCTACTTTGGTTGAACAACTCTCTACTGAATGACTTCTGGGTCAAGATAGAAATAGAGAAAGAAATTAAAGACTTTCTAGAATTAAATGAAAATGAACACACAGCTATGCAACGACTTTGGTTGAGTATAGATTTTTCATGTATACTCTTTTCTTTCTCTGGATTTTCTAGGTATCTGTTGTTCTGTCCCACTTTTCTTCTCTGATTTTGTTAGTTTGGATATTCTTTTCCTGCATGTTTGTTAGTTTGAATAAGAGTTTGCCTTGTTGAATAAGAGTTCATCTATCTTGTTGATTTTCTTAAACAACCACATTTTTGTTTCATTGATTTTTTTGTATTGTTTACTTTGTTTCTATTTTGTTGATTTCAACCTTGTGTTTGATTACTTCTTGATGTCTATTCCTCTTAGGTATGATTACTTCATTTTGTTCTAGAGCTTTCAGATGTGCTATTAAGTTGCAAGTGTGAGATCTTTTACAGTTTTTTTTTTTAATGTTAGCATTTATCTTTTATGAAATTGTCCTTTAGAGCTTCTTTCATTGTGTTCTGTAAATTTATATATGTTGTGTATTCATTTTCATTTAATTCTAGAAAGTCTTTAATTTCTTTCTTTATTTCTGTTTTGACCCAAGGGTCACTCAGTAGAAAGTTGTTCAGTTTCCATGAGTTTAAAATCTTTCTGTTGTTTCTGTTGTTAAAATCCAGCTCTAGCCCATGGTGGTCTGATAGTATATAGGAAGAAGGTTATTTTCTTGTATCTGTTGAGACTTGCTTTGTAACTAAAGATGTGGTAAATTTTGGAGAAAATTCCATGAGGTGCTAACAAGATAG
This sequence comes from Uromys caudimaculatus, assembly GCA_028551405.1. Classification (NCBI taxonomy): domain Eukaryota; kingdom Metazoa; phylum Chordata; class Mammalia; order Rodentia; family Muridae; genus Uromys; species Uromys caudimaculatus. Next base: position 45,144,132 of record CM052722.1, read on the forward strand.
TATATACTTTTGTGTGTGGTTGAAATGTTCTGTAAATATGTTAGATCAATTTAGCTTATACTGTCTTTTAGTTCCAACATTTTTGTTTTAGTTTTATCTAGACTACCTTTTCATTGGTGAGAGTGGGGTATTGAAGTCTTCCACTACCAATGTATCAGAGTTGATATGTGATATAAGATTTAGTAATGTTTCTTTTACAAAAATTAGTTCTCTTGCTTTTGGGTAATAGGAGTTAAGAATTGAATGTCTTCTTGGTGGAATTTTCCTTCAGTATGTAGGCTCTTTTTCCATTTCTCTTAATTTGTTTTGTTTTGAAGTCTATTTTGTTAGCTATTAAACGACTATACCAGCTTCTATCTTAGGTCAGTTTGCATAGAATATCTTTTCCCAACCCTTTACCTTGACGTAATATCTATTCCAGATGCTGATGTGTATTTCTTGGATGCAGCAGGATAGAGTTTATTTTCACTTCTTATTCTGTCTATGCATTTTTATTGGAAAATTGAGACCATTGATACTGAGATCTATCTATGACAAATGATTATTGGTTCTTGTTATTTTAGAGGTAATGATTGTGTGTGTGTGTGTGTGTGTGTGTGTGTGTGTGTGTGTGTGTACTCCTCTTTGTTCCTCTTTGTTTACATTTTATGGTATGAGATTACTTATTCCTGTATTTTTCATGGGTATAGCCTTCATCCTTAGGTTGGAATCTACCTTCTAGCACCTTCTATTTGGCTGAATTTGTAGATACATATAGTTTAAATGTGGCTTTATCATGCCTCTCCTTCTGTTTCTCCAGATTCAATCTCTCAGTCTCATCTTCAGCTCTGTGGCAGAAAACCCGTTATGTTCTCCATTTACTCTCTGACCATATTTGACCATGATCTGTTGGGGGAACAGACAAGAAAGATCTTCACCTCCAACCTTTCTTCCCCCAACTCCTTCCAGGATCTCAAACTCTAACAACAAACTCTAACAACATACACTGTTAACATACTACGTGACCTGACCGGGGAAACAAGTTAGCTAGCTAAAGATCTTCACCACTTCCTCCTCTTCTACAACCAAATAACTTAGTTTCATCCCTATATATGAAGCAAAACATCTGCTGCAGCCTTTCTTCCTGTTCAGCCCACATTTCCTGTAGATTCCAGTAACCTTCCCCTCTTCACATCCATTTCCCTATTTGTTGCTTTGTCCCAGCCCCCAACTCCATCATCTCCAACTTCATCTTCCTCAACACCCTCTCTGCTAATCCACAGATCATTCCAGGGAGGGAAGCAGGTAGGCTATCTATACATTCCATTTTTTTCCATTCCTCGAGATACAACTGCCAGTATCATTACCAGTGCTATAGCAGACATTTTGGGGTGACCTCAGTTTACTCTCTTCCCCTATTTCAAGGAGATAACATTGAGAGATCCTGATTGAACTCTTTGTTCTCCTTTCTGTAAGCCCCTTTATATCCCTAGCTTATATCCATTTCTGAGTGTCAGGTCCCTATAGCCAGAAACAGATCTTATCTGGAATCTCCAGTGGCGAAAACCCTCAGGTCCAAAGAAAATTTCCTATCGGGCAACACACTGCCATTACCTTCAACAAAAATCCAGAGATGACATAGAAACCAAGGAAAAAAAATACTTACTCAAAAAAAGACAAACCCAGAAATCACCAAGTAGATCCATAATTATCCCAATCCAAGATACCTAGATGTCAGATACACACACACACACACACACACACACACACACACACACACACACACACATACACACTAGTAGCCAGAGCAACGTATCTTCACTACAGCCAATCTATCCAAACCCAACAGATTTGATATAACTGAAGCACAAGAAAAATACCTTAAAACCACCTATGTGAAGATGACAATGATCCTTAAAGAGAAAATAAATAAATCCCTTAAAAATGCAGGAAATGCACATACAAACAGTTGGAGCCAATGAATGTATCATTTAAAGAAATGTAGAAAGATACAAGCAAACAGTAGAAAGAAATGAATGAAACTGTCCAAGACCTGAAAATTGGAATATAATCAATAAAGAAAACACAAACTGAGGGAATTCTAGAAATGAAAAATTAAGGAATTAGAACAGGAACCACAGAAGCAAGTATCAGCAACAGAATACAAAAGATGGAAGGGACAATCTCAGATATTGAAGATATAATAGAAGAAATTGATACATCAAAGAAAATGAACCTCCCTTGAATCTCTTAGATGAAGCCAACTTGATCACAGTGGATAATATTCCTGATTTATTCCTGAATTTAGATGTAACTATTTTGTTGAGAATTTTGGATCTATCCATAAAGGATATTGTTTCATAATTTTCTTTTTTTCTTGAATCCTTGTGTGGTTTGTTTTTAAGAGTCATTCTTACCCAAATATCAAAAGATTCAAGGGAGGTTCATTATGACTAAATCAAAAATTGTAATCTGCCATATAAACAGAGTGAAGGGCAAAACAATCATGATAATCTAATTAGATTACCTTCAACAAAATCTGATATATTCTCATGATATAAGTCTTGGAGAGGAAGGATACAAGGAGCATGCTTCAACACGATAACAATTTGCAAAAAGCCAACCGAGAACACCAACCTAAATGGGATTGAAATCAAAACGACAAAGATGTCACTCTGTGCATACCTAATCAACATATTACTTGAAATCTTAGCTATAGGCATCATACAACTAAATGAGATCAAGATTATACATATAGGAAAAGAAGTGAATGTATTTTTATTTGCAGTTAATGTGATGTTGGACATAAAAGACCCTAAAAGTTGCACTAAGTAATTTCTACATCTGTTAAACACTTCTAAAAAAGTTGCAGGATACAAACCTAACATGCAAAATTCTGCACCACACCTGTATACAAGTGGCAATTAACTGAAAACAAAATCAAAGAAATAATAGCCTTCATGATAGCCATAAAGAATCATAAATATCTTGAAGTGACTATAACCAATCAAGAGAAAGACACACACAAATCACCAATTGCTTCCAATTCATTAGAACAATCTTCATCACCATAGTTGGTCACCTAGACATAATAGTAATTTCTCAACAGTTTCAATTTAATCAACATACACAAATTTTAGCATATAACAAAATTTTCTGCAAGGAAGTGAAAACAAGTCAATGTAATATTTTGTCTATCATCAATAGGAACATTTAAAAGTCTGGGTAATGAAACTAAACATTTGAATTAGGTTTTTAGACGACATCAAAAGAAGTTCACCTGAAAAATTAATGTTTTAGAATAATTTCAGTGATGATTTTATTTTCTTAATTAGGAATGAATTTGGTGAAAGAAATTTGCTAGTTTTTCGGCATCTTTCTCAGGATTTGAAAAGAAATGTCTCTTTAATGTGCTGAAATCATTGATAAAGTCAACCATGACTGGACAGACACTACCTTCAGCAAAGCAATTATTTTGCAATTACTTTATACAACAGTTAAATGACCCTGATGTTTAAAAGATAACTTTTGTATTTATAATAATGATTAATGCACATTTTATTGAACATTTATTTTATAACACATATGAACAATCGTGTGATATTAACAGATGAAATTGTGCTTCTTTTCATCAAAGTCTCAGTGACCATATATTAAGACAGTAGGCATACTTTTTTCTATCCCTGTCTTCTTCCTAATAAGGAAGACACCTAAGTGTAGAGTTTAACAAGCAAAAAAATTGTAAGTAACAGAAAGTTACACCTTGCAAGTCTTACATCATCCAAGTATTTATAATTGTGATCACGCATTATAGAATGTATTAGTATAAGTGAGAAGGTTTTATATAAATCTTAGCAAGTAGCTTACAACTATACCAAAGTGTTGTCTTCTATTCAAAAAAGCACACTGAAAAACAGGTAGTAAAGAGGATTTTATTATAGGATAACCTTGAGTCTACTTTCTTTAATTTTCTTTCCAGGTAAATCATTTGCAAATATTGGTACTTTACTCTTATGGGTAACAGATTACTTTTGACACATCACTGGGTTGCAACACAGGGTTTGGTATTCTGAATAAAGTCCAAGGTCTTTTGGCTGGCCTTCAGAAGAAGCTTGATTTGGGTACTGTTGGAACAAGCCTGGTGCAGTAGAAAGAAACCCCATGTGTCTGTCCCAGACACTGTGGCTCTCGGTGGCCATGCATCTTCCCACACAGTCCGACGGGTAGGTGTGGGCTGTGGGAAGCCTTTGCAGGCCCTGCCCATGGGTGGGGGAGGGGGCCATTTTTGGAGAATGTGTGGCAGCAGTCTCCATGGGTTCTCTAGCCAGGGGCACTGCAGTCGCAGTTACAGTCGCTGCAGGGTGCCGCAGACGGGCTAGCCAGAGCGCAACTGGGGTTCCTGCTGAAACCGGGTTTCAGTGCCTTTCCCACGGGGGATCCAGATGAAGAAACAGTCCATAATTCTAAGACATTTATTTTCATTGTGGAGAGTGGTGTGAATGGAATTGTACCTCTGCCCCTCTGGGAGAGGCGAGGCAGATATAGTAACTGGGAAGGGGTGTGGCTAAGCCTCTAGGTGTCTCATTAACATAGGGATGGCTTGGGGTTGTGTGACCACACCTCTACCTGAGGAGAAGTGGTATGTGACTGTGACTGGAGCCTAACATTTTCTGGTCCCTTGCGGATTGTTCTACTGGGTCACCCAGATTTTATGCCTGTGCTCAACCACATGCCAGATTGCCTGTCACAGATCATTGCCCCACAGGGTACTCCTCTCTTGTGTGTTTACAATACTTTAACCAAATGGATCTCTTCATTGCTCCCTAGTTACACTAATCTGTAATTTTTTTATATATAATACTAGGTATTAGAGCAAGAATTCAGTCTCAGGCAGCAATCAGACTTCATAGTCTGAATATTTTATCTTTCCATTCCTACTCAGACAGAGAAATAATGTATGAATTTTATAAAAGACAGACCTCTTTTGTGTGCAGTTGTTCTAAATGAAAACTTATGCCAGGCAGTGGTGGCACACGCCTTTAATTCCAGCACTTGGGAGGCAGAGGCAGGTGGATTTCTGAGTTCGAGGCCAGCCTGGTCTACAGAGTGAGTTCCAGGACAGCCAGGGCTACACAGAGAAACCCTGTCTCAAAAAAAAAATTTACTTGTAGTCTGTATAATGGGTGTATGGTGAACCAGTAGTTTAGCTTGTTAGTACAGTAAAAATGTTAACTCCAATTAAAAATAAAAATGTTGAAATTAAGTGATGCTAATTAAGTCTCATACATGATGCATCTTCATATTAGACCCCTATGACAAAGCAAATAAAAAGACTACTAATGATAAGAAAGCAAACTGTAGCCTGTGATTCAGATGATATAAGTACCTATCAGCTGTAAGAATATAATTTACTGTTTATTGCTTCACAAATGATTATACATGGCTTCTAATGTAGCTACTCCTATAAGTTGGAAAGTTAAAAGCTCTAAAACTGCATGACAAATTACAAAGCTGAAGCAATAGGTTATTACTGTTTTGAGTAAGAAATGTTTTATCTATTACAGTCAATTCCTTTGACATTGAAGTGAATGCATGTAATTTTCTCTCTCCCTCTGTAATATTAGAATATATCTGGTAAAAATATGATAATGACATGCCAAAAATATCATAATGCATAAAAAACTTCTATTATAATGTTGATTATTGATTGTTGTCCCAGGACAAATCAGCTTTCAAACAATAATACCCTTTTGCTGAGATAATAAATTCACAATGTTAATTAAATATAATAAAAGATTTTAATTCCTACGAAAAGTATAGATTTTTACCAGTTGCTTTTAGAAGAAAATATTAACACCTTTATCCTATTAAGCAGCAATATATTGTGTGATTTCTCTTCTGTAATCTGTAAGTCATCACTGCATATTCCCTGTCATTAATTCCTTACACCAAGCAGAATATTAAATCTAGCCTGATCTACCTGCCAACTGTCTCGAACACACTCCTTCACCTAAATCTAGCCTGATCTACCTGCTTGTTGTCTTGAACACTCTCCTTAACTTGGAAACTTAGCATTTGTCACAGGGTTTATACAATGGCAAGCTAACTGATATTGTACATTTCATTCTACTCTCTTCATGTTACTAGTGGTGACTTCTGAAGCGCAAATTGAAACATGTTCTTTTCTGGCTTAAAATTCTTCAGTGATCCCTTATCATGCTTATGATACAATGAAAGAGAAGACTTTTTAGATGACTGGTGGGCCAGTTTAAGCTGATCCCTGCATTTCATTTCAGTCTTATATCTGGCTGCTTCTTACACACAAACTATGCTCCAGAAAAAAGTATGTACTTGAAATTCCATCCACAATTCATTCATTCATTCATTCATTCATTCATTCATTCATTCATTCTCTCTCTTCCTCTCCCTCCCCTGCCCCCTTTTCCTCTCCCTTTTCTCTCTCTCGATTTTGATTCTCCTCCCTATTCTCTGTTCAATTTTCAGTGTTCCAAACCCTTCATCTCTTTGCTCCAGCCATTACTTTCCCTTTCTTGCTGTTAACTCTTATCATGTGAGAAATATTCTTAACTCAGGATCTTTGAATTGAATTTCTCTTTCTTCACAACTTTGTCCAAATGTTATAACAATTCTCTTCATAACACATTTTATTTAATCATCTTTAAGCCTTTATCATCTTTTGTAGTTTTACCCATAATGACCTGAACTATACGTTTCTCGGAATATTTGTTTTCCAAGAGAGAAACTTTCAATATTTTGTTTACTGAGGCATAACTAGTACCAGTACTGCACCTAACATAAATGCAGATACTTGATTAATAGTAATTGATAAGTCAACAGCATTCTCTTTCAAAAACCTAGGTGGGAACATTTCGTGGGCTTTGTACCCCTAAAAGTTCAACTACAAATGACTAATGACTGCTGGGGGAAGGAAAATTAACATTTCACATGGGAGAGCACCGTTATTAATTGTCCAAGGCAAAGTGGCAAGCCTTGAAACCACATACACACCACCAACAAAATGACTCACCATGTTCTTCTTTTGCATATATTATATAAGCATATACATATATAATATATATACACATATGTAATAATAATAACCAAACAAAATGAGACCATCAACTTAAGAAGGGCAAGCACATGGGAGGAGCTTATAGAAGAATAGCTGGGTAGCTGGCAGGGCAGAGAGGGAGGAAAGAGAGAGAGCAACAGGAATAGTTCTGTTTCCGTTAAAAATATATCTCTAACTTCTATATCTCACATTTTCCTAAGTGAGATTTGTCATTTTCCGATGACACTTTTTTCCAGCAAGCAGTTGGTTTAGGCACATTTCTTCTAGGTTTCTATGCTACCCTATACTTTTTCTAATGAAAATGATCAGGCTTTAGTTGTTGTTGTTGTTTTTCTGTTTTGTTTTGTTTGTTTTTATAAAGCTATCTTGAGCTAAATCATCGAATTCCACTGTTTACTATTCATTCTGACAGTTGTAAGACCACTTAATAAATCATTTCAGGAAATAATATGTCTTAAGACAATATTTTCAAACCATACTTATTTGTACATAGAACAAAATGCAGTTAATAAAATGAGAATAAAGTGAATTTAATGTTTACAAAAATGCAAATAAGAACCTAAAAGAATATAAAGAATAAATTAAAGAAAGAAGCACGACACATGCAGAATTGAGAAAAGCGTCTGAAGCTGTCATGAAGGAAGATTTAACAGGAGTATTGGAAAACTGGACACAATGTAAAGTAAATTTACAGGAATGACATCCATAAGGCAGTAATTCTCATAAAGGTATAGTTCATCTGGTGTTGATCAGGGGGAAACTAATTGAAAAACGGACATCAAGCTGTTTGAAATGTGATCATATATCTATGGATTTTCTAATACATAGTAACAATTATTAAAGAATGGGCTAGTTTCCTGTGGAGAATAATGGAAAGGGAAGAGAACAACTAGTGGGGATAACAGTAGTGACATTTATTGCCCTTTCTAGGCTTCGAAGGAAAACTTCACTCGAAAAGCTAACAGTGATTATGGTCTGCATATGTTATGATTGATATTCTAGATTGAAAATAACCATTTTATCTGCTCTCTCTTTCCCCCTCCTTTTCTCCCTCCTTCCCTCTATGCCCCCTTTCTCCTTCCTGATCATCTTTTTCTTTCATACAAGTGTCTTACATTTTTGTTGTTTCAATATTTTAGATAAATAAAGGCTCACAGTATTGTGTGAAAACAAATAACACAGTCATACTAAAAGCTCAGATATATTTGTTAAAAATGTCTTTTGACTGCATCATTTCCTCGGAACAACTATCATTATACCAGTCTTATGAAAACACAAAAATATTATGTCTCAACCTGTTCTATCCCTATTTTAGGGCTTTTTGAAAGACGTAATTGAGGGGAAAGAATTTTGCCTTGTGATGATATGCAAAAGTAGAAAATGTCACTAGGATTTCATATACAATATTGTTAAAGAAATCTGCCTACATCCTCAAAACTCTCCACTACTCATAATGTGTTGTGACTAGTATAAAGGGTAAGAGGACACTCTAGAACAATGCTCTAAGGAAAATCACAAGGTTAGTAAATCTCTAGACCATTCCTGATTGTTTGTACTGCTACAAAGAGAAGTCAAATATCTTAAGTGAGTCATGAGGTCTTCTTTTAGGGAAAATACAAAATAGAATGCACAGTTATGACTTTTTTATTACTTTTATTTTTTTACAGTTCACTCTTCACCACATCCTGGTCCACCCTCCCACAGTTATACCTCCCATTTCTCCTCTCCCTGTCTCCAAGAAGAGGTCCCCACCCCACCCCACTCCTGCCATGCCTTCCCACTCCCTGGGGTCTCAAGATTCTCCAAGGTTAGGCACATATATTCCTACTGAGGCCAGACAACGCAGTCTTCTGCTGTATATGTGTTGGGGACTTGCACCAGCTAGTGTATGCTGCCTGGTTGGTGGCTTAACGTCTGAGAGATCTAGGGAGTTCAGGATAGTTGAGACTACTGGTCTTCCTATGGCGTACCCTCCTCCTCAGCTTCTTCCAGCTTTTCCTTAATTCAACCAAAATTTTCCCTGGCTTCTGTCCATTGGCTGGGTATAAGTATCTGCATCTGACTCTTTCAGCTGCTTGTTGAGCCTCTTAGAGGGCAGCCATGCTAGGCTCCACACCATAGCCATGCTGCTAGCACACCATAGCATCAGTAATAGTGTCAGGACTTAGGACCTCCCCTTAAGCTGGATACCAGTTTGGGCCGGTCACTGTACCTCCTTTTACCTTGGAAATAACAAGAGAATAACTAATCCTGAATGGGAATATTGGATCTGGACTCATCTGTAAGTAGCTTACAGGATTGATCTGAGGCACTGGTCAGGTTGTTACACTATCTGACATCATAAAAATGGGCTGATAAATTGGCATATAGTGCATCGCCTCCAAGATCAATCTCCTTTAATATCTAGATCAAACACTTTCTGGTTCTGTGTTGTAATTCCTTTCAAGAAAGTTTGTGTCACCATAGTAGAGTGCTCCCTATGCCTTCTGAAAGGAGTGAGGAGCCTTATATCTATTCTGGAGAAATTGAAAATCTTTTTTTCAGACAGATAGACAGAAAAAGGATAACCACTAGGTAATGTACATTAAGAGAGAGCTTGAAACAAACAAATAAAAGATCAGGGATTTTGGGTTTGGTTAACAAATGATTGCCAGGAAAAATTAGCAGCAAATGTAAGCATTCGTTAGACAGTCTAAAAAAAGTTAGAGGAAACCATATGAACATGGGTTTGCTTCTCTCCCTTTCAAGTGTCCTACTATTATTTGGGAAAGCTGAGCCTTTCTGTAGCCAAACAGTTCTTGGCTCTCTTGAGCACTCTTCCATTTCCTAAGGCCATGTCCTCACTAGGCTTGCTAGTTTGCTTCTGTTTCATCAAGCCTTGCTTGTGCCAAAAGAAGGGACATTTCAGAAGTTATCAGCCTGCATAATCATTTTGGTTTTCCCCCCTCCCTGCTGGGAAGTGAGGTTGAGGAAGTAGGGAGCTGCAGGTTGGAACAACAAGCCAATCACAGAATATGGTGAGGAGTAGGGGGCCTTTGATCACTTCTCCGTTACTCAATTGATTTTCTTAGTGTGATTTTGGTGAATGTGTTTGTGTTTATGTGTGTGTGTGTGTGTGTGTGTGTGTGTGTGTGTGTGTGTGTGTGTGTGTGCATCTTTGTGTGTGTCTCTGTGTGTGCACACATGTGCATGTGAATGTATGTGTGTGTTGTGCTGTGGGTCCTTGTGTGCGCACATGTCGTTAAATTTTATTTATTTATTTACTCATGTGTCTGTGCTGAACAGACATGGTTAGCTATCTAAAGGTCACTAGGATAGAACTATTTGGCCAGAGCCCAGTGTTTCAGCTTTGCCAGGGACACACTGTTCTACTGTACCTTACCACTGTCAAAAACATCCAATAAAGCCTGTTTTACTTTCTTTCCTTTCTCATTTTGCCTGTACATTTTTTTCTGATTTGCACTCTTTTTTGTTCAACTACTTTAATTGTGTCTGTCTTAAAATTTTCTTTCTTCCATTCTTTATTATCTCTGCTCTTTTCTCATGCTGCATTCACCTAACATTAGCCAATGTGATGACTATCAGAAGCAACTCACAATGACCAGTGGAAAGGTTTCAGTTTGGCAGTCAGGGCATAAGCATGAAGGAAAGAGAAAAGAGCTAGCAGGAGGCTCAAATTTTAAAGCAGAGAAATATGGGTTGAAAGTTTAGGACTATTTGAGGATACAATTATATAGTAGGTGAGGGAAGAAGAAAAATCTTTGAAAACAGGAGGTAAAGAATTCCTATACATCTTAATGAATTAAGAAGTCAAAGGAGTATGAGGTGAAAATATGGAAATGGAGCAAAAGCATTCTAATAACTTGAACTCTGAAATAGGATCACAGTTATCTGAGAAGCGGTTATATTCTTCCAACAGCGTTCTAATGATGGGGTACTTGTTTGCTGCAGACAGATCAGTGCAGTATTCTCAGATTCCTGCAAATACATTTGGTCTCTTCTTAGGAACAACATTGAAGCCATATCAAAAATTGTCTACAGGAATTTGAAATACAATTTAAGCTCTGTCTTAGAACAGAGAATGTCAAAAAGAAAGTAAAATGTGAAAATGGCAAGAATCATATAGATTTCTGCCTTCAAACTATAAACATCTGCTATGGGGGACAAAAGAAATGAATATTCCCCATAACTCTTAAGTCTATGTTTGGAATTAATTTGAGCTTAAGACAATAGATAACAAAGGAAAATTAAGTCAGGTATAAACCTTTAGTTCCTTTTATCTTGGAAAAGGAAGAAATACTTGAAATAGTCTGAGAGTCTTTAATTGTTCCTTTATTTGTGTCCTGTGAAGGCAGTAGAGAACCAGACAGTATTTTCATAGTGAAAGTAAAAAAGATTTGAGAATTAGAAACTTGGGATGAAGAGATATTTCAAACATCAGAAGCATGTACTTCTCTTACAGAGAAAACAAATTTGGCTCTCAGCACTCATATCAGACAGATAACAGCCCCAAAATACTATTCTGATGGCCTCCTCAGGCACCTGCATTGATATACAAATACTCCCTGACCCCCCCCCCACACACTCACATACATAGAGAGTTAAAAATAAAACCCAATTTTTAAAAAAAATTAGAAAGTACGTATCCCTGATTTCACTAAGAGTAGCATGAATTTTTAAATCAGAGCCTCTGGTTTATGCTTCCTTAATGTCTCTTTATAATATTTTCATCTTCAGCCAAAGTCATAACTGGATTATACCTACAAGTTGATACAAATTCTAAACCAACAACTCATGCTACTTGAGGTAAATTACCTCCTTTCTGGGAAGTTTAGATAATGCATTTGTAGTATGGGGATAATGTCATTTATGTGGAACTTCTATGAGAGCTAAGTAAAATGAAACATAAACTGTGCTTAACATAAAACTTAAGAAGTTGGTAGCACCTAATAATGATTTTTCACACAGGGTCTCACTTTCCCTGACTAGCCTGTAGAGGAGAATAGCTTCAAACTCATAGAATTCATCCTGACTCTGTTTCTCCAATTCTGTGATTAAAGCTGTATACTTCTATACATGTCCAAATAGTATAGTTTTTATGCATCTAGTTTCCTCCATCTCTGCCTCTAGAATTATGACTCTATTTTCCTTTATAACTCTGGAAATTCTCCTAGAATTTTTAGAGATCAACATATCACAACTATTTGTGTTTTCTTATAATTATATGATTGTCTCTGGTAGAGTAGCTCAATATCATTTTAAAGATAAACCATGGTGTCATGACTAAATGAATTGAGGAGGGTTATATTTTCTTTAAGCCACTGTGGAACAATGTGAGGTTAGGTTACGTAATAAATCTTGCATTGTTCAATAAAGCCCATTGTCAAGAATCTATTGCAAAACATACAAAGTATGTGTCTTATGGGAATTGGCATTCTAAGTTATTTTTTCCTCCAGGGATAAGTAAACCAACAGCTACAATGGCTGAGTGGCCTTATTATCAAGAGCTATACTTCCAAATACTGAAAATAAAAGATCCTGAATCTGCCTGCAATCCAGATTTTCAAGAATGACTCTTCCAAAGCCAGAACTATGCACTAAAGAAATGGAATAAGAAACTGCTCATGTATTTTATTCTTTGTATATTATCCTACTTAATTTTGTGTCAACTTAGCACAGGATGGAGTCATCTTAGTAGAAGCACCCACAGTTGAAAAATGCCTCTATAATATTTAGCTGTAGCAAGCCTATAGAATATTTTCTTTATTGATTAGTGTAGAATGGCTCACCCCATGTGGGTAAGTACATCCCTGGGCTGATAGTCCTGGGCTCAATAGGAAAGAAGACTGAGCAACTCATGGGAAGCAAGCCAGTAAGCACCACTCCTGCATGGCCTCTGAGTAACTCCTGCCTCCAGGCTCTTGACCTGTTTGAGTTCCTATCCTGACCTCACCCAATGTTGAACAGCAATATGAAAGAGTAAGCCAAATAAACCCTTTCTTCCCCCAAGTTGCTTTCTCATGGTATTTAATCACAGCAATAGAAACCTTACTAACACAGATACATCTCTAGACATAATTTAAAAATATCAACAAGTTAGGAATGGGCAATAAAGAAAAATTGAAAAACATGTAATTCATTGCAACATTCTATAGTTTTTCAAAATTTAATCTTGACATTAGTTTCTAGATAGACTTCACTAATGACTGAATTAGAAATGCAATTCATCTCTAAGAATGTGAATATGACATTTTGAGATTTTCCAACATATGCCTGTAAAGAAAATTAACTGCAGTGTGGAAAATATGGCTCAGTTTATATAGAGTGAGATTAGATAAATTTAAAGAGTTTTCTGATGAACATCTTTCAATAAATAAGGCACTGCAGTATAATGCAACAAAAACTAGCACATACTTTATATGCTGGTGTTTAGAATCATCCAGAGCAAAAGAAGCAACAGGCAAGAGTAAAGTTATCTTTAGAAACATATAATCTATGAGATACTTTAGACAGGGAAATGTATAGCACCTGAATATAGTCTGATCAGTAAATGGTGTTATGCAGGAAGGATATAAAATTAATCAGATGACAGGATCTAAAAAGATTCCAGAGATATGCTCAAACTCATAAAATAAAGGAAACTAGAATTACACATAGCAGAAAAGGCAGCATCTTCAAAATGTGATGCTGTTCTTATTGGACAGCTGCATGTAGAAGAATGAAAGTAAAGCCATCTGTATCACTCTGTAAAAATTCCAACCAAACTTAATCAAGCACATAAGAAAAGATATACTGAATCTGACAGAAGAGAAAGTGGTGCAGAGGCATGAACCAATTGGCACAGGAAAGGATTTTGTGAACAGTATACTGATAGCACAGGTGTCATGACCAACAATTACTAAATATCCCATCCCATGAAGCTAAAAAGCTTCAGTACAACAGAAGGCACCATAATTCAAGCAAAACATCAGGCTTCACAATAGAAAGATTCTTTATCAATTATATTTTATGAAGGATTTGTATCTCTAGACTACACAAAGACCTAAAAATCTAAACATCAATAAGACAAATAATCCAATTAAAAATGAATAATACTAGTAAAGAATTCTCAAAGGGCAAAGCACGAATGGCTGAGAAGCAGTTGAAGGGAAGTTCAACATACTTATCCATGGGGAAAATGTAAATTAAAACTTCTTCATAATTTTATCTTACCCCAGTCAGAATGGTCAAGATTAAAAGAAAAATACATCTCATGATGGTAAAGACAAAGGAGAAGTTGAGTCACAAGGGTACAAACTGGTACAGCCATGGAAATCAGTATGGATGTTCCTCAAAAATCTTACAAATCCATTTACTACAACATTCATCTATTCCGTTACTGAGAACCTACCCGAATGACTCTACTCCTACTACAGTCACTCGATCAAACATGTTTATTAATGCTCTATTCCTAATAACAAAAAATTAGGAGCAACCTAGATGTCCATAAACTGATGAATAAATAATGAAATTGTGGTGTATTTACACAATGTTATTCAGATATTATGAAACTGAAGTTAAAAGAATTTCAGATTAATTAACTAAGCCAAAAAAAAAAAAAAAAAGCAGTCATCCTGAGTGAGGTAATTCATACACAAGGAAATGTGTTGTATATTGTCTCCTATATGTGACTATTACCTTTTAAATTTTAGATTTATATATTTTGATCAGACCAACCAATGAGGTTAAGTATCTAATACAGGAACAGTGCATGGAGGGTATCTGTCAAGGAAGAAGAAATAGAACATAATGATATAACAAGAAAAAAAGAGAAACTAGAATAGAAATAATTGAGAAGTGGAACTGGAGGGCAGGGAAAAGAAAGTAACATGGGATCGAACAACTAACACTAAAGACCATCCAGAAAATCCCTATGAAAATTTAGCCCTGTAGAAATGTCCTAAAAATGTACATATCTGAAAGAAATTCAAATGGTGTCACTATATAAATTGGAGAGAGAGGAAAAAAATGTCCAGACTAGAGATCTTATGCTGTTAAGTAAAACTTCCAGTGCCCAGAAATAGTTGCATTGTATTGAGTCATTGGCCAAAGGGGTCCCCCCAAAAACATAGGCTATTACCGAGTATTAATTACCCTCCACAACTTAAAGTTAAGGCCTTATTGCTAAAGACACCTCTTACTTATGCAATCATCTAATATGGAGAGGTTGAGCTATTGTCTTCTAGCTGTTAAAACTAAAGCTTCACCCCTACTGACTGTTACTCATGGTACTTAAAGGTATTTTGCATGATACAGAAACATAAAAGTAATCATCAGTATCATCTAGCTAGCTACAAATGCTGCAACCAGCAATAGTGACCTATGTATAATATATACTGGCATAACAGTAGCACAAATGATATGGGAGTAATGAGTTTCTGATTTAATTTAAGACCCACATGATGAGATGTAAACCATAACTGACACTGATACAGTGGCTGAGAACATGAATCTATACAGGCTGTGGGACCTATGGGGAAACTCTACTATTATCATTTTATTAAAGGAACAGAACAATGAAATAATCTCCAATGGTATATTTCTATATCCATAGATCACTGCACCTCACAACCCTTATCGGAGAAGTGTCTTCATACAGTAGATGGTAATTCTTACAAAGATCCACAATGGGATGTGTGCAATGAATGAGATACTTTGAAGCCCTCAGGCCTGAATGGGATGTCTTCATCAAATCCCTCCCAGAAAGGCTCATTTGATCTATGCACATGAAGATGTAATAAGATGGGAAGAGCCAGAAGTTGTGGATGACCAAAAGCAAAATGTCTTCCAAACACAACAGTGCTGATAAATATACGAACTCACAGAGACTGTGACAGAATATAATAGATCTTCACAATTTCAAACCAATCAAAACCCCAGCACTGAGACAGAAATGGGACATCAAGTCACACTCCTTATCAAGAAGTTATTTGTAATTGATATCTACTCTTTTTAGTAGTAGTAGTAGTAGTAGTAGTAGTAGTAGTAGTAGTAGTAGTAGTAGTAATAGTAGCAGCAGCAGCAATAGTAGTATTTTAAAGAGGGATTATGACTTGGATGTAAAGAAACACAAGAAGAATCAGAAGAGTAGGGTCAGGGAAAGACTATAATCCAAATATAATACATGAAAAAATTAAAAATAACAATATGTTGTTTTATAATTTTTATCATATAATGCCTAATTTAGTAGATAGATCATAACTGCAACACATTTGAATTAAGAACAGTAATCTTCCAAAAGTTCAATTGACACATATGGCTAGTAGACACATTTCAAAATATAATTCAAGAAGTCAATGAGAATCTATAAAAACTGTAGAAAATCAACTAAAAGAAATGCCATTCTCTCAAAGTAGATGTATAAGCATGATGTTGTTCCATGTAAGTCATAAAGTTTGATATGACACATTTTTTTTTAAAACCTGGCTACATTAGTAACATTTCCCCTTTTCATTAAAACTAGATAATATTCTCATACAATCTATCCTGATAATAGGTTCCCCTCCCTCAACTCCTCCTCATTCCTTTACATCTAAATCCACTCCCTTTTTGTTTCTCCTTAGAAAAGAACAGGTTTCTAAGAGATAATAACCAAATATAACAAAGTAAAATAGAATAAGATAAGACTCCCTGGAGCTCCCAGGGATTTGACCACCAAAGGAAGAGTATACATGGAGGGACACATGGCTCTGGCCACATATGTGGCAGAGGATGACCTTGTTGGACATCAGTAGGAGTGGCCCTTGGGCAAGAGGGTGTTTAATACCCCAGTGTAGGGAAATGCCAGGGGATGGGAGTAGGTGGGGGATAGGGGAGCATCCTCATAGAGGCGGGGGGAGGGGAGGGAATAGGGGGTTTCCGAAGCGGAGACCTGGAAATGGGAAGACATTTGAAATGCAAATAAAGAAACTATCCAATAAAAAAAAGCCAAAATAAAAAAAAAAACCAAAAGAACAAAAGCTATGATAACAAAGTTGAACAAGGCAAACCAATAGAGGCAAAAGCACCCCAAGAGAAGGCACACTTGTTTACACACTTAGAAGTTCCATAAAAATACTAAAGTGAAAACTATAATATACATACAGAGTGCCTGGTACAGAACCATGCAGGCCCTGTGAATGCTGCTTCATTCTTTGTAAGTTCTTTTTGTTTTTGGAAAAGTAACTAATACAAACAGATTTCAAGATTCTTGTTTATTTAGGTGAAAGAAAAATAGGCTGGATGTTGTGCTGAGGACGAGAATTTTACTGTTCTGAGTGAGACTCACTCTTGGCTTTAGGGCTGAGAACAGGACAAACTGTTTTATTGTAGCTTGGGAAACTTGCACACATTATTGGAGGATTTCCTCCGAGCAAAACTGCCCAGACCTAAGTAGAAAGGTGGGAACTGTACATGGGCTACCATTATAAAGGGTTGCCCTTTCTTCCTTTCTTACTTCCTACCTTCCTTCCTTCCTCCCTACCTTTCTTCCTTCCTACCTTCCTTCTTTCCTTCCTTACCACCTTCCCTCCTTCCTATCTTCTTTTCCTCCCTTCTTCTCTCTATTCTTTTCTTTTAAATTTGTATATATAGCTGGGTGTGGTGGCACATACTTTTAATCCTTTAATCTGGAGGCAGATGCAGATTGATCTTAGTGAGTTTGAGGCCAGTCTGTTCTACATGAGTTCCAAGACAGCTAGGGCTATGTAGAGAGACCCTGCCTGCCTCAACAATCCCCAAATCAATCCATCCATACACACACACACACACACACACACACACACACACACACACACACACACACACACACACACACTGTATTTATATCTTTCCTCCCTCCCTCCAATTAATGAATATCCCTCTTGCACAAATTCATGGCCTCTTTTTCTTTAATTATTAGGGGAAAGAATGAAGGAGCTGAAGGAGATTGCAACCATATAGAAGAATAATATCAACTAACTGGACCACCCAGAGCTCCTAGGGACTAAAGCACCATCCAGAGAGTATATATAGAGGGAGTCATGGCTCCAGATACATATGTAGCAGAGGATGACCTTATCTCACATCAATGGGAGGGGAGGCCCTTGGTTCTCTGGAAGCTTGATGCCCCAACATAGGAGGATGCTAGAGCAGTGAGGCGGGAGTGGGTGGGTGATGGGGGAGTGCCCTCATAGAGGCAAAGGGGAGGGGGAGAAGGGGATATGGAATGACAGATTTGTGAAGGGGTAACTGGGAAGGAGAATATCATTTGAAATATAAACATATAAAAATATTAATAAAAAGTAAAAGAAGAACAAGAATACTAGCTGCTGAATTTAATATAACTTTACAATAATGCAAAAGCAATACTGCCCTTGATTTTCTAAGCTAACTCTATATAGCACTAGTGAGGAAAGTCAGCAGTTATCAGCCAGCTATCCAACACAAGATGCACTATACTCAAGAAACAATATAAGGTGCTTTGCAATTTATCATACAATAGGATTTATATTGGATGTCATGCCCAACTATTAGCTAATGTCATTCTGTTAAGCTTGTTTAGTTGGAGTAAAAAGAACTATGACATTAGGAAGAGTAGATAGTTTATATGTAGTTTGACTTAATGAAATTTTCAACTTGGGATGGTTTCTTCAGAATCTACACTCATAGAAACATCTGTAAAGTAATTCAAACAAGGCAAGACTTCTCAGAATCTGGCCTTGGGACCAAGATCAATAATTTTAGTGTCTTTCTTCCCTATCCTCTCCTCAGCACATCAGAAGGTTGGCGTTTTGATGTGGTAGAATAAGCCCCGTTCTAAACCCAGTGATCTGTTTACTTACTGACTTATCATGGTTTTCCATAGAACATTATAACCATGTATAAGAGTGATAAGAAGTGGGTCCCCCATATCTGGGATAGGTTTTATAGTCATTATTGAGTAGCAGTAAACTAATTCTCCTTAATGATGAAGTTCCATCACTATAGTCAATACAGTAACCTCTTGCTACGATAGGATGATAAGCTAAACGAATCTAAGAACATATCAATACAATCATTCACTACGATAAAGTAGGCTTCATTCCAGGGATGTAGGGATGGTTCAATACCAGAAATCCATCAATGTAATCCACTACATAAACAAACTCAAAGAAAAATACCACATGGTCATTTCATTAGAAGCTGAAAAAGCATTTGACAAAATTCAACATCCCTTCATGATAAAAGTCTTGGAAAGATCAGGAATTCAAGGCCCATATCTAAACATAGTAAAAACAATATACAGCAAACCAGTAGCCAACATCAAACTAAATGGAGAGAAACTTGAAGCAATCCCACTAAAATCAGGGACTAGAGAAGGCTGCCCTCTCCCTCCCTATCTATTCAATATAGTACTTGAAGTTCTAGCTAGAGCAATTAGACAACAAAAGGAGGTCAAAGGGATACAAATTGGAAAGGTAGAAATGAAAATATCACTATTTACAGATGAAATGATCATATACTTAAGTGACCCGAAAAACTCTACCAGAGAACTGCTTCAGCTGATAAACAACTTCAGCAAACTGGCTGGATATAAAATTAACTCAAACAAATCAGTAGCCTTCCTATATTCGAAGGATAAACAGACTGAGAAAGAAATTAGGGAAATGACACGCTTCACAATTGTCACAAACAATATAAAGTATCTTGGTGTGACTCTAACCAAGCAAGTGAAAGATCTGTATGACAAGAACTTCAAGTCACTGAAGAAAAGAATCTACAGATTCAATGCAATCCCTATCAAAATTCCAACTCAGTTCTTCATAGATTATAAAAAGCATTCTCAAATTCATTTGGGATGACAAAAAAACCAGAATAGCAAAAACTATTATCAATAGGAAAAGAACTTCCCTGACCTCAAGTTGTACTACAGAGCAGTAGTGATAAAAACTGTGTGGTATTGATACAGTGACAGGCAGGTAGATCAATGGAATAGAATTGAAGACCCAGAAATGAACCCACACACAAACAGTCACTTGATCTTTGACAAAGGAGATAAAACCATCTAAATGAAAAAAGACAGCATTTTCAACAAATGGTACTGGTTCAACTGGTGTTCAACATGTAGAGGAATGCAAATTGATCAATTCCTATCTCCCTGTACAAAGTTCAAGTCCAAGTGAATCAAGGACCTCGACATAAAACCAAATACACTGAATCTAATAGAAGAGAAAGTGGGGAAAAGTCTTGAACACATGGGCACAGGGGAACAGTTTCTGAACAGAACACCAATAACTTATGCTCTAAGATCAAGAATCGACAATTGGGACCTCATATAATTGCAAAGTTTCTGTAAGGCAAAGGACACTGTCAATAGGACAAAACAGCAACCAACCGACTGGGAAAAGATCTTTACCAATCCTAAGTCCGATAGAGGGCTAATATCCAATATATACAAAGAACTCAAGAAATTAGACTCCAGAGAACCAAATAACCCTATCAAAAAATGAGGAACAAAGCTAAACAAAGAATTCTCAACTGAAGAAACTTGAAGGGCTGAGAAGCACCTAAAGAAATGTTCACCATTCTTAGTCATCATGAAAATTTAAATCAAAACAACCCTGAGATTCCACCTCACACCAGTCAGAATGACTAAGATCAAAAACTCAGGTGACAGCAGATGTTGGCTAGGATGTGGAGAAAGAGGAACACTTTTCCATTGCTGGAGGTATTGAAAGCTGTTGCCACCACTCTGAAAATCAGTTTGGCAGACCCTCAGCAAAATGGACATAATACTATCTGAGGACACAGCTATACTGCTCCCTGGGCATATACCCAGAAGATGCTCCAACATGTAATAAGGATACATGCTCCACTATGTTCATAGAAGCCATATTTATAATAGCCAGAAGCTGGAAACAACCCAGATGTACCTCAGCAGAGGAATGGATACAGAAAATGTGGTACATTTACACAATGGAGTACTACTCAACTATTAAAAACAATGACTTCATGAAATTCGCAGGCAAATGGATGGAACTTGAAAATATCATCCTGAGTGAGGTAACTCAGTCACAAAAGAACGAACATGGTATGTACTCACTGATAAGTGGATATTAGCCCAAATGTTCGGAATACCTAAGATTCAATTCACAGCAACCATTGGAGTGAGCATGGGGTACCAGATGGAGGAGTTGGAGAAGGGACTGAGGAGCTGAAGGAATTTACAGCCCCATGGAGGGAGCAACAGTGTCAACTGACCTGACCCCTGGTGCTCCAGGAGACTGGAACACCAACCAAAGAATACACAGGGAGGGACCCATGGTGCTGGCCACATATGTGGCACAGGAGGACCTTGTTGGCCATCAGTGGGAGGAGAGGCCCTTGGGCCTAAGGGTTTTAGATGCCCCAGTATAGAAGAATGCCAGGGAGGGAAGATGGGAGTGGGTAGGTGGTTGGTGGAATACCCTCATAGAGGCAGGGGAGGGGAGATGTGATAGGTGTTTTCCAAAGGGGAGACCTGGAAAGGTGGAAACACTTGAAATGCAAATAAAGAATCAAAGAAAGAATAATGGTATTAGAGAAGGGTGAAGATTCCCAGTTCAAAAGCCAAAAAACCATCTTTGACAAAATCATCGAAGAAAACTTCTCTAACCTAAAGAAAGACATTGCTATAACCATACAAGAAGCTTGCAGAAAACAAACTAAATTGAATCTGAAAATACATAATAAGCAAAACAATAAGTATACAGATCAAAAAAAGGAATATTAATAGCTGCAATGGGAAAAATGCCAAGTAACATATATAGACTGACCGATCAGAATTACACCTGACTTCTCAACAGAGACCCTAAAAGCATGAAGATCATGGACAGATGTTTGCACACCCTAAGAGACAAGAGATGTTAGCTCAGACTACTATACCCAACAAAACTCTTATTCATTGTAGATGGAGAAACCAAGATATTCCATGAAAAAAAAATTAAACCATACCTTTTGAAAAATCCAACTCTCTGAAGGATACTTCAAGAAAAATTTCTGCATGACAAAGGTAACTATGCACAAGATAACATAAGAAATTAATCATCTTATAGCAAAAACAAAATAAGAGAATCACACACTCAGTAACAACTCCAACATCAAAATAACAGGAGCTAACAATCAACTCTCAATATAAATGGACTCAATTTATGAATAAAAAGACACAGGCTTACAGATTGGATATATAAACAGGAACCATCATTCTGCTGCATACACAAAACAAACCTCAGCAACAAAAATAGTCACTACTTCAGAGTGAAGGGCTGGCAAAAGGTTTTTGAAGCAAATGAACCTAATAAACAAGCTGGAGTAGCCATTCCAATATTTAATGAAATAGACTTTCTGTTGTGGATAGCACTGGGGCTGTTTGCATTTGGATGTTAATTCTGCCCTCCTGGGAGGGGCTTCAGTCAAGGTGTGAGATACACCTGTGACTTCTTGTGAACCAATCCCCTAATGAATAAAGGAACCAATCACTGGGTTCGAGAGAGAGACTTCCAGGTCAGAGAGAGGAAGAGAGGAAGGAGGTATGTGTGTGTGTGTGTGTGTGTGTGTGTGTGTGTGTGAGAGAGAGAGAGAGAGAGAGAGAGAGAGAGAGAGAGAGAGAGGTGCCTTTTGGAATGGGTACAGCATGTAGTAGGTAAGATGTAGCTAGTAGAGTGTCCTGGTATGTCGGATCCACAAGAATTCGCCACCAGAGGAATCAGATTATGATAAGGCTTACAAGATTAGGATTTAGTTGTTGCACCCAGAGATTGAGTTACTGTTGTTTCTGAGTTAAGTTTATGTTGTGTTTTCCTTCATGCGGTGGCTCGTCTGGGTTCCAGAGAGAAAGATACAGCGGCAAAGTGTGGGTTTGCCTCAGAGGTCATGGGAGTATTGAAGCATGAGGCTGGTGTGGTAGTGACCTGCCAATGGGAACCTAGTGACCTGGGTGGAGAGATTGTGGAGCTTCAGAGCTCCAGGAGACAAAAGCAGGTTGGCCATTGCCTGCCAATGCATAGCTGGCCAGCCTGCCAGGGATGAGAGAACCAGGGCATAGCATGGGATCATGCTGCTATACATTCCTTCTTTTTTAATATTTCCCACAACAACTTTCAGCCAAAATAATCAAAAAAGTGTGGGGAAGGACATTTCATACTCATAAAGGGAAAAATTCAACATGATTTATCAATACTGAACACCTATGCCCCAAATCCAAGGGTACCCACATTCATCAAAGAAACTTCATTAAAGCTCAAATTGCACACTGAATCAACAGAAGTGGGGAAATTCAACACCCCATTCTGACCAATTGACAGGACATTCAGACCAAAACTAAACAGAACCAATGAAAATAACAGATGTTATGAACCAAATGGATTTAACAGATATCTACAGAATCTTTCATCACAAAACAAAAGAATATACCTTCTTCTTAGCAACTCACAGAACATTCTCCAAAATTGACCACATAATCAGACATAAACCAAGTCTCAGTAGATACAAGAAGATGGAAATAGCTCTTTGCATCCTATCAGATCAGGATTAAGGCTAGACTTCAGCCACAACAAACCAAACAGGAAGCACATATACTCAGGGAATTTGAAAAACATTCTACTCAATGACAACTTGGCCAGGGAAAAAATAAAGAAAGAATATAGAGACTTTCTAGAATTCAATGAAAATTAAGGCACAGCATACCAAAACTATGGGACACAATGAAACCAGTATTAAGAGGAAAATTCATAGCAATAAGTGCCTTCATAAAGAAATAGGAGAGATTTCATACTAACAACAGTACTCCTGAAAGCTCTAGAATCCAAAAGAAGCAAACACACTTAAGAGGAGTAGATGGCAGGAAATACACAAAATCAGGGCTGAAATAAAATCAATTAGAAAAAAAAGAAAAATTAAAAGAATCAACAAAACCAAGAAATGGTTCTTTGAGCGAATCAACAAGATAAACAAAACCTTAGCTAAACTAAAGTATCCAAATTAACAAAATCAGAAATGAAAAGGGAGATATAACAACAGAAATTGAAAAAATCCAAATTTTTTTTACATCCTACTTCAAAAGTCTGTACTCCACAAAACTGAAATATCTAAATGAAGTGGATGAATTTGTAGACAGGTACCATAAAAAACATTAAATGAAGATGAGGTAAACTATATAAACAATCCTGTAATCCTCAAGAAAATAGAAGCTGTCATTAAAAGTC
Organism: Uromys caudimaculatus; assembly: GCA_028551405.1. NCBI lineage: Eukaryota > Metazoa > Chordata > Mammalia > Rodentia > Muridae > Uromys > Uromys caudimaculatus. The sequence goes on from CM052722.1 coordinate 45,168,423, forward strand.
TCACAACCAAAAAATGCCCAGGGCTAGATTGTTCTAGTACAGAATTCTATCCCACGTTCAAAAACTTTCAAATACCAATACTCTTCAAACTATTCCACAAAATAGAAATATAAGGAGCACTACCTAATACATTCTGTGAGGCCACAGTTACCTGGATACTTAAAATACAGAGAGAACTTCAGACTAATTTCCTTTATGAATATCATTGCAAACATAGTCAATAAAATATGGGCAAACTGAATCCAAGAATACATCAAAAGAATCATTTACCACCATCAAGCAGGCCTCATCTCAGGAATTCAGGGATGGTTCAATATATGAAAATCCATCAATGTAATCCACTATATAAAGAAACTAAAAAAATCACATGATCATCTCATTAAATGCTGAAAAGGCCTTTGACAAAAATCCAACACTACTTCATGATAAAAGTCTTGGAGAGATCAGGGATTCAATGCACATACCTAAGGATAATAAAAGCAGTATACAGCCAGCCACTAGGCAACATTAAATTAAATGGAGAGAAACTTAATGCAATTCCATTAAAATCAGGGGCGAGAAAAAGCTGCCCACTCTCTCCATATCTACTCAATGTAGTTCTTGAAGTTCCAGCTACAGCAATAGAACAACAAAAGGTGACCACGGGAATACTAATTGGAAAGGAACAGGTGATAGTATCAGTATTTGTGGATGATATGATAGTATACATAAGAGACTCTCAAAATTTTACCAGAAAACAATTACACCTCATAATCAACTTAAGCAAAATGGCTGATATAAAATTAACTCAAAGAAATCAGTAGCCTTCCTTTATACAAAACAGAAAGATTAAGGAACTAGGGAAACAACACCCTTTACAATAACCACAAATAATATGAAATATCTTGGTGTAACTCTAACCAAGCAAGTAAAAAATATATAAAACAAGAACTTCAAGTCTCTGAAGAAAGAAATCGAAGAAGGTATCAGAAAATGGAAAGATCTTCCAAGCTCATAAATTGGCAGGATTAATGTAGTGAAAATGATTATCTTTCCAAAAGCAATCAAAACAAAGTTCCAATGCAATTTTTTACAGACCTTGAAAAAACAATTCTCAACTTCACATGGTAAAACAAAACCCAGGATAGCCAAAACATTCCTAAAATGTAAAAGCACCTCTAGAGGAATCACCATCCTTGACGTCAAGCAGTACTATAGACAAATAGTGATAAGAACTGCATGGTATTTGTACAGAAACAGACAGGTTGATCAATTGGGATAGAATCAAAGACACAGCAATAAAGACACATATCTATGAACAAATGATTTTTGGCAAAGAAGCCAAAACCATACAATGCAAAATGGAAAGCATCTTCCACAAATAGTACTGGTCAAACAGGATCTCTGCATGTAGAAGAATGCAAATAGATCCATATTCATCACCCTTCCCAAAACTTAAGTCCAAGTGGATTAACGACCTCAACAGAAAACTGAATACTGGAAACAACCCAGATGTCCCTCATCAGAGGAATGGATACAGAAAATGTGGTACATTTACACAACGGAGTACTACTCAGCTATTAAAAACAATGATTTAATGAAATTTGCAGGCAAATGGATAGAACTTGAAAATATCATCCTGAGCAAGGTAACTCAGTCACAAAAGAACGAACATGGTATGTACTCACTGATAAGTGGATATTAGCCGAAACGTTTGGAATACCCAAGTTTCACTTTACAGTAACAGCTGCACTGAGAGTGAGGTCCCAGATGGAGGAGTTGGAGAGGGACTAAAGGAGCTGAGGGAGTCTGCAGCCAGTGTCAACTGGCCTGACCCCCCCGCCGGTCTTCCTGGAGGCTGGACCACCAACCAAAGATTACACATGGAGGGACCCATGGTTCGGACCACATATGTGGCAGAGGAGGGCCTTGTTGACCATCAGGGGGAGGAGAGGCCCCAGTGAAGGGGAATGTCAAGGTGGGAATATGGGAGTGGGCGGGCGGGTGGGTGGGAGGTGGAATTGCCTCACAGAGATGGGGGAAGGGGAAGGGATAGGTGGTCTCCAAAGAGGAGACCTAGAAAGGGGGAAACATTGGAAATGTAAATAAAGTATCAAAAAAATAAAAATAAAAATAAAAGAAAACTGAATACAATATACCTAATAGATGAGGAAGTGGGAGGAGTCTTGAATTCATCAGTATAGGAGACAACTTGCTGAACAGAACATGAATGTCTCAGACCTAAAGATCAGCAATTGATAAATGGGACATCATGAAACTGAAAAGCTTCTGTAAGGCAAAAGACACTGTCAATACGACAAAACAGCAACCTGCTGGTTGGCAAAAGAACTTTACTAACCCTACCTCTGACAGGGGGCTAATGTCCAAAACATATGAAGAAGTCAAGAAGTTAAACTCCCACAAACCAAATAACTCAATTTGAAAATGGGGTACAGAACTAAACAGAGAATTCTCAAAAGAGGAATCACAATAGGCCAAAAAGCACTTAAAGAAATGCTTAACATACTTAGCCATCAGGGATATGTACAAATCAAATCCACTCCTAGATTCTACCTTATACCAATCAGAATGGCTAAGAAAGAAAACTCAAGGACAGTACATGCTGGCAAGGAAATGGAGAAAGGAGAACACTTTTCTATTGCTGGTGGGACTGCAAACTTGCAAAACCACTCTGTAAATCAATCTGACAGTTTCTCAGAAAATTGGAAGTAGTTCTACTTGAATATCTAGCTAGATCGCTCCTAAAGATATACCCAAAAGATTGTCTACCATATCCCAAGGATACACACTTCACTATGTCCATAGCAGCTTTTTAAAAAATTACTTTTACTTTTTACAGTCCAGTCATTGCCCCACTCCTGGTCAGTCCTCCCACCATTCTTCATCCCATTCCTCTCCCCTCCCCCCGCCAGGTCTCCCCACTCCCTGCGGCCTCAAGTCTCTCGAAGGTTAGGTGTATCTTCTCCCACTGAGGCCAGACCAGGAAGTCTTCTGCTGTATATGTGTTGGGAGCCTCAGACCAGCTCCTGTATGCTGCCTGGTTGGTGGCTCAGTGTCTGAAAGATCTCAGGGGTCTGGGTAAGCTGAGGCTGCTGGGTTTCCTATGGGATTGTCCTCCTCCTCAGCTTCTCCCAGACTTTCTTTAAGTCAACCACAGGAGTCCTGGACTTCAGTACAATGATTGGATGTAAGTATACGGTGTCAGTCAGCTTCTTGTTGGGCCTCTTGGAGGACAGCCATGCTAGGCTCTTGTCTGTAAGAACACCACAGCATCAGTAATAGTGTCAGGGCTTGGAGTCTCCCCTTGAGCTGGATCTCAATTTGGGCCTGTCACTGGACCACCTTTCCCTCAATCTCTTCTCCATTTTTGTCCCTTCAGTTCTTTCAGAGAGGAACAATTCTGGGTCAGAGTGTTTGACTGTGGGATGGTAACCCCATCCCTCCACTTGATGCCCTGTCTTTCTACTGGAGGTGAACTCTAAAAGTTCCCTCTCCTCACTGTTGGGCATTTCACTTAAGGTCCCTCCCTTTCAGTCCTGAGAGTCTCTGACCTCCCAGTTCTCTGGTACTTTCAAGAGGGTCCCCCTACCTCCCACCCTCTGAGGTTGCATATTTCCATTCATTCTGTTGGCCCTCAGAGCTTCTCTCCTGTCCCCCACACCAAATACCTGATCATGTTCTCCATAGCAGCTTTATTCTTAATAGCCAGATTCTTAATAACAACCCAAATGTCCCTCAATCAAAGAATGGATACAGTAAATGTGGTTCATTTACACAATAGAATACTATTCAGATAATAAAAACAAGGACATCATAAATTTTGCAGGCAAATGGATGTAACTAGAAAACATCACCCTGAGTGAGGTAACTCAGACCCAAAATGACATGCATGGTATGTACTCACTGATAAGTGGATATTAGCCATACAGTATAGAATACCCATGATATACCCCATGGACCCTAAGAAGTTAAGCAAGAAGCAATGCCCAAGCAAAGATTGTGAATCACACTTAGAAGGGGAAACCAAATAATCATTGGGGGCAAAGAGAAGGAAGGAACTGGGGAAGGAGGGATGGAGATGAAGAATCATGTGCAGGGAGAGACAGGGGAGAACCCCAGAGGCCCAGGAGAATAAATGGAAATCTGTAGCTGTGGTGGGGTGGGGGGTAGGGTAGAACTTCTAGGGACCTGGGGTAGGGGAGGCTCTCAGGAGTCAATGTGGGTGGTCATAACCCAGATGCCTAACAGTTGGGATATAGACCCTGCAAGAGGCCACCTCCTGTAGCCAGGCAGGATCCCCAGTGGAGAGATTTGGACAAAAACACACCCATAAAACTTTCAACCCAAAATTTGTCCAGTCTAAAAGAAATGTAGAGATAGAGCAAAGAAAAGACCAACCAATACCCAGCCCAACCCAAATTCCATCCCATGGGAAAGCACAAATCCATGACATTATTAATGATACGTTGTTATGCTTGCATACAGGAGCCTAGCATAACTGTCCTCTGAGAGGTTCTACCCAGCAGAGGACTGAAACAGATGAATATACCCACAGTCAAACATTAGATAAAGATCAGGAACACTTGTAGAAGATTTGGGGGAAGGATTGAAGGCCACGACGTAGATAAGAATCCCACAGGAAAACCAACAGAGTCAACAAACCTGGACCCATTTGGGCTTTCAAAGTCTGAACCATCAACCAAAGAACATACATGGTCTGGAATGAGCCACCTGGCACATATGTTGCAGACAGTCAACGCAGTCTTCATAATAGCACTGTCTGTCTTCAGTTGGAGAAAATATGGCTAATCTGGCAGAGTCTTGATGTGCCAGGGTGGGGGGATAATCAGCAGGGGCTTACTCTGAGAGGAGAAGGGGAGGTGGGATGGAATGGAAGGGACTCTGGTAGTGAGACTAGGAGAGGGAGCAGAGTTTGAAATGTTAATTAATTAATTAACTAATTAATACAACATATCCAATATTTAGTGGATTCAACCAAACACCATTTTATGTATGTATGAAAAACAGGAAAATAGTTCAATTACTTGAAAACTAAATTCAAGGACATATGAAAAGATTATTCAGGCCTTCTCCTCTCCTCTCTCTCCATGCATCCCCCCTTCTTTTGTTCTCCCTCCCTCCCTCACCCCCTCTTTCCTCATGGAGACTTCCCTGGCCTTGGTCCTTGGGACCAGTTAACTCGCCCACCAGAGACCAGCTTCCCAATAAACCTGGCTTTATCATAAAAAAAGATTATTCAGAATACTTAATGAACTTAGTTGCAGAGATGTGGAGATGTTCAATACACATAAATCAAGGCTACAGTAAAAGAATAATATGAAATAAAGGAAAAAATCAAAAATTAACTAATTATTTAAACATAATAAAGGGAAATTACATTAAAATCAGAAAACTGCAAAAGAAAGAATAGAAAAGAAACAGTGCCAGATATAGAGAGCTAGTAAAGATGTGAGTAAATGTGTATCGTTGACATAGGCAAGGCCTCAGACTCATTTTGTGGCAAAGTTTTCCCCAGATGAGGTTTGAGGGGATAGCAAAGCCTTCCTCTGGTCCAAGTGCAAATGTTCATCATGTGAGTAGTAAATATCTACCACAGCTTTCTCTTCCCAGATGTTTATGACCTAAAGATTTATCCCCTATAGAGACTGCTCCTGCTCAGATTAGCTAAGGCTCCCTCCTTGTTTATCAGCATTCAATAACTCTGCCTCCCTGTTCAACTATATGTAGTAACTTGACCTCCATGTTCCACTGTATTTAATAAACATGCTTAGCTTCCAGGATGCTGCAGATGTGGTTTATACATCAAATAACCCAATCCATCTAAACTATGCTTTCTCCGTGTTAATGTGTCTGTCTTTTATTTATTCATGCATTAATAGCCCAGTCAGTTCAGTCCCTGACGTTATGTTTGTCATGGAAATGAAAGAAAAATAAAAGGTTGATCAATTATATATTGGGATTCTTAACCCAAGGCTTTGAAAGAGCTAAAAATTCCACTACAGATCACAAGTACATGAGATGCTGAAATAGTATGATTATTTGCTTCAATTCAACCTAATTGACAGTTAGTTCCAGGCCAGCATGTTTTACGGCAAAATAAAACAGTAGAAATGAGAAAGATGGAGAAAATGAGGAAGATAAGAAGAGATCAAATAATTACATTGTTATGAAGGTAACCTACTCAAAACTTCCCCAGAACATTTTGTTATAACATATACTTATAAAAATTAACATTTGTATTCTCCCTTTACTGTAGTAAGCAGTTGTGACTCAGAGTGATTATCATTTTATCCAGATACAGGCTTAAAAAAAAAAACAACCTGAACTATAAGGCTTAAATAAAATGGTCTATGACCATGTTTGCAGATGATGGTAAAATATGTCCATCCCTTTTTTCAGATAGCATTTTGGTTTGCATTAGTGTATAGCTTCTCAATTCTATATTATAGTTGTGCCTGGTAGTATTGGGCTAGTACGATAGTACACATTACGGGTTAAAGACACATTCGGATATCTGCTAAAAAGAGTGAGTCTCAAAATCTACATCCTAAAGAAAGGGACAAAAGAGCCATAGCTAACAGAATATGAGAGGAGTAAACATCTCATCTTTCAAACTGAATGTTTGTCTCATTGGAGGGAAAGTTATTTTTTCTGAAGATGTGGAAAAATCAAGGCTTATTGTAGGAGTTTGTGGGGAATAGCTTATAGATACCTGCAAGAGTGGCCTAAATTCATGAACAATAGAAAGATAGGGGCCTCACTACTCATTACATTATGATCCCCTACACACTGATAAAGTTTAAGAAAAAATATGCATCCCTATATAACAAGAAGAACATCAAGATCATTTGCAGATGCCAAGGCTCTTAAATGTCTTAGATTGGTTTTAAGAAATACATGAATTTTGGTGGAAAATTCATCATAGTTTGTGCTGACCTCATTTCCTTCAGTTATATCCAGAACAAATTAGCATAGTAAAGTAATACTTATAACCTTATCACAAATATATGTAATAGGTAATAGTACACCAATTTAAAATTATCTGTATAGTGTATATACCAAACTAGTCTTTGAATGTATGATATTTACTGTATCTACAACCAGGTCCAATGCATTTTTTATATTTTAATATATTTGATCCTGGGGTTGAAAATATAGCAAAATTGATAGTATGATAATGTCTCATGCACAAAACTCTGGGTTTTATACAATGTACTTCATAAACAAACCATGTGGCATACTTATTAATCTTAGCATTTTGGATATAGAAACAGGAGAATCAAAATAAATTGAAGGTACACTTTATGTATATAATCAATTTGAGGTAAGTCTAAGCTACATAAAACACTATTTCAAAAAATATAATTGGTTCTTTGTAACACTATACTTTAGTCTATATATTTATAAATATTAATATAAAAGTGGGAAAAAGAATCAAAGGCACAAAGCATAGTGATTACCCAGATTACAAGGTTGGTTTTTCCAATGCCACCCAAAAATGAAATTATGGAATGACTTGCCATTCTAAATTTCATGACGGCTTGAAATGTGAAAGTTATTATGAAAAGATACTCCAGTTGTTGACATTTAATGAAAAATTCCTTGAAGAAACAAAATAATCATGCAGAGTTTGAAAATAGAATAAACTTGCATTCTTTCCTTCCCTCCAAATGTGAAGATTCTAAATAACTGTGGTCAAAGGGCCTCCAAATAGCATCTTTATCTAAATAAATATGTCATTAGAATTGAGTTTGTACTTGAAAATATCATCCTGAGTGAGGTAACTCAGTCACAAAAGAACGAACATGGTATGTACTCACTGATAAGTGGATATTAGCCCTAAAGTTCGGAATGCCCAAGTTTCACTTTACAGAAACCGCTGGACTGAGAGTGGGGTCCCAGATGGAGGAGTTGGAGAAAGGTCTGAAGGAGCTGAGGGAGTTTGCAGCCCCAAGGATAGAGCAACAGCATCAATGGGCCGCCCCCCCCCCCGTCATCCTGGAGTTAGGACCACCAACCAAAGAATACACATCTATGGACCCATGGTTCGGACCACATATGTGGCAGAGGATGGCCTTGTTGGCCTTCAGGGAGAGAGGAGAGGCCCTTGGGCCTGAGTGTGTCAGAGGCCCCAGTAAAGGGGAATGTCAAGGTGGGAATATGGGAATGGGTGAGCAGGTGGGTGGGAGGTGGAATTCCCTCATAGAGGCGGGAGGGGGAAGGGATACGGGGTTTCCAAAAAGGAGACACTGGAAATGTAAATAAAGTATCAAAAAATAAATAAAATTATAAAAAAAAAATTGAGTTTGTGAGAAAGCAAGTACCAAATTGAAATATAACCTAATGTATTTTAATGAAACGATGGAAAACTAATAGACTATCTAACACAGCGAAATACACAAATAGATGTTAAAATAGAACTGGATTTATAGTTAACTGAAGGAACCTCAGCAAGAGAAACACTGTAAGAGGTACGGTGCTTCACACTACTAGCTAATCTAACATAGGAAATCTGCAAAGGGAAAATGAGAAAAAATGATATTTAGGTAAAATACCCTTTTTAAGATAAAATATGTATGTAATGTGGTTTAACTGGAATTTAAACTCTATACCAGGTATCTGTTTAACTGACAGTATTTACCACAGTACCATGCAATTTATTAAGGTTTGGATTCAAAGAAAAGTTATCTTCCATTGTCAGCATATCAGTTGGAATGACAAAGCATCTGAAACTATTAATGACACTGTCCATTCTGAATCACTGTCATAAAGGAGATGAAAAAGATGAAAGTTAAGATCTTTCTGTAGGGGAGCTGACCCTGTGATACAGAACTCTGTACCCCAATCTCCCACCCAGAGGAAGCTTGTCCCCCAAGAGTGTTGCCACACCCAAGCTCACAGATGAAACCATTACTACTGCCCCAATACCAGGCCCATGTGTGACCTGCCCAGGGCCAAGTGGACACAGGAACTACAGTGCAGCCAGGGCACAATTCTTCCTGTTTCCATCTATGCCCTGGAGTTGCCCCTGTGTTACAGCCCTCTGCACTATAGTAAAACCTAGAGAAAGATTGTACCCTATGAGTGTTGACACACCAAAGATCACAGGCTCACAGGCTCACAGAAGGAACAAGCTCCAGTCAGAAACAGCAAGACACTAGATACACAGATAGTGAGAGACCAAGTTCAAGGGCATAAGCAATAGAAACTGATGCTAATTGGAATCATAAGAACCCAGTTGTCCCAACACACCTGAAAAGATACATTCTGAGATCTTATCTCATGATGATGATAGAGGACTTTAAGTAGGACATAAATAACTCCCATAAAGAAATACAGGAGAACACAGGTAAATAGGTAGAAGCCCTTAAAGGAGAAACACACAAATCCCTTAGAGAAATACAGGAAAACACTATCAAACAGGTGAAGGAATTGAACAAAACCATCCAGGAACTAACTATGTAAATAGAAACAATAAAGAAATCACAAAGAAAGACAACCCTGAAAACCCACAGAATACAAGAGATAGAAAAAAGAATCTCAGTATAGAAGATATCATAGAAAACATTGATAAAACAGTCAAAGAAAATGCAAAATGCAAAAAGCTCCTAACACAAAACATCCAGGAAATCCAGGACACAATTAAAATACCAAACGTAAGAATAATAGTTATAGAAGAGAGCAAAGATTCCCAATACAAAGGGTCAGAAAACATCTTCAACAAAATCATAGAAGAAAACTTCCCTAACCTAAAGAAAGAGATACCCATAAATATACAAGAAGCCTACAGAATACCAAATAGATTGGATCAGAAAAGAAACTCTGCCTGTCACATAATAATCAAGACACCAGAAGCACAGTACAAAGAGAATATTAAAAGCAGTATATACTTGCAATTATGCAAACACTTGTAGATGTGACATTCAGACACTACCTAAGTGACCATCAGCTAAGTTGGCAAAGAGTATGTATTGAGAGAGAGACAGAGAGACAGAGAGACAGAGAGAGAGACAGAGAGACAGAGAGACAGAGAGACAGAGAAAGAGAGACAGAGAGAGAGACAGAGAGACAGAGAAAGACAGAGAGACAGAGACAGAGAGAGAGACAGAGAGAGACAGAGAAAGACAGAGAGACAGAGACAGAGAGACAGACAAAGAGAGACAGGCATAGTATGAGAGAATACGTATGTGTATGTGAGTATACACTTGTATGTAGGAATACATAAGAATGAAGTACTTGTATATACAGTACCCAGAAACAAAAGTGGGTGTTGATCCTTGTGCTTAGAGACAGAGTTTCTCACTAGCCTGGATCATATTCCATAGGCAAGATTGCCTGTCCAGTGCAGCCCAAAGATCCTCCTGTAAATATCACTCTAGTGTAGAGACTACAAGATTTTATATATATCACTGACATCAAATTCAATTATTTATGATTACTTGTCACTTGGCAAGAACCTTACCAGCTGAGATATCTCCTTAATGCTAGAATATCTTTTGAACACAAACAGTAAAGCTAAAAGTTGATAAGGAAAATTTTCAAAAGTATAAAATACAATGAAATGTGATAAAATATAATGTATATGTCTCACAAATAAGAAACAATATTTTATACTAAAAGTGGTTTTTCCATATATTATATTCTGATCATGCTTCTTACCTCCTCTACCTTTTCCCAGAAACTCTCTAACTCCACACCAACCTGACTCTACATCCTTGCTTCCTCTCTAAAAGAAAAATAAAAAGAAGAAATACACACATCTAAAACATACAATAAACAAAGTACAAATAAGACAAAAAAGTATCTAAACAAAGGAAAGGAGGACAAAAAGTCAACAAACTACCTCTGAGTTAGTTTTCTGTTGGCTAACTGCTCATCAGGGGCATGGAGCCTCTCCTGAAGAGTAGTTGCTTAATGTACTCAGTGAGACTTTATTGGGGAAAAAAACTAATTATTTTCTTTCCCAGTGAGTATCAATTGCAGATAGTGATTTGGTTAAGGATAGGAAGGAGTCTGTGTCTACTTCACTGGCTCAGTGCTGGAATGCCTTCTGACTTGAACTTATACATACCCTGGGAGTGCTGCCACGGTCTCCATGAGCTCACATATGCATCAGCCCTGTTGTGTCTAGAAGACACTATTTCCTCGGTATTGTCCAGATCCCCTCTGGCTCTTAGCATCTTTCCCTCTTTTTTTCAACATAGATCCCTGAGTCTTGGGGGGGGGGGTTGTTGTGAATTGCTATCTGTTTATTCTGCCCCCTCAAACAGGGCGCCTATACCCAGGTGAGGTCAGGTGAAATATTAATTAGTCAGATAAGACTAGAGCCTGTGATTGAGCAGTGGAAGGAGGGGGCAGAGCTGAAAGTTTCAGAGAGGGGAAAGAGAGAGAGAGAGAGATGGAGAAAAAAGGATGGAGTCAGAGACGAGAGAGCCAGGATGAGCCAGGACCATGTATTCCTATGAGCCATAGTAATTGGGGATTTCTTAGATAGACAATTGAATAATGTAGGGCACATCTGTCCAGTCTAGATGTGCAGCTTATGTCTATATCAATTGAGTTTTGAGTTGTTTGTGTTGGCATTTTGGGGGTTGAAGATTTACTGTTATATATATTGCTGATAAATTACAAGGCTCTGGAGTTTTCATCTTATGGGGCTAGAGGATTAGAGCCATCAGGGTGGATGGATGGGAAAATACAAGCAGTTCAGCAGCAGCTAACCATGGAAACCTCAGAAGACCGTGGCTTATGGCTCCCCATGAAGGTGGTAAGACCACTGGTGCCGGCGTGTAGTTGAGCATAGCATGGATTGCTTTTTTTATAATTACAAGTTACAGGTTTTGATGAAGACACCCCGTTTAGAATTGAGAATTATAAAGTCTCTTACTGTCTGCACACTATCCAGTTGTGTGTGTGTGTGTATGTGTGTGTGTGAGTGTGTGTGCACATGTGCATGTGTGTACCTGTGTGTCTCATATTAGGGCCCATCTGCTGAAAGAAGAAGCTTCTCTGATAAAGACTTAGCAAGGCACTAATATATGGGTATAGTATAATATCATTGTGAATCATTTTAATTGCTATGTTCCTTTAGCAGAATAATATTATTTGTTTTCCCCCTAGACCCATGGCTTATCCATTCTCAGCTTCTTGGCTATGTTAGCATTGTCAAGAATGAGTTCATCTCATGGTTTTTAAATGAAATGAAGCTTCTAAAGTAGCAGTTTTCCATATGGCCCTGCAAATGCTTCTTAGTGTTAGTTGCTCCTCCCTATATACTCTCCTTTACATCTCTTTTCCATCTTCTTCCCCATTAAATTCTCCAATTCCAGTATTTCCTCATTTCTCCACAACTCTATAGCTATTCTGTAGCTACTTCCTTGACACAACCTTTCCTTCCAATAGTCCCTTTCTACGTACAGAGCCTATGTAGTTATATATTTTTTAGCATGGATATTGAAGGCTTCATAGGTAACATATAAGAAAAACAATATTTGTCTTTGGCATTTGGGTTAACTTACTCAAGATGATTGATTCTATCTCTATAAAACACCTGTGAATTTCATTATTTCATTTTTCTGAACAACTATTGTGAAACTATCTATTTTCATTATTTTCCAACAGTTGATGGATATTGAGGGTTTTTTCCCAATGTCTGGATGTTATGAATAGAGCAACAGTGGAGATGCATGAACAAATAGCTCTAGTGTAGGCTACAGAGTCACTTGGGTATATGCCCATATTTTCAGATTCCTTAGGAAACATCACACTGTTCTCCATAGTGGCTGTACACATTTGCATCCCCACCACAAGAAATAGATGAGTTTTCCATCACCCTATATCCTTGCCACCAGGAGCTGACACTTGATTTGATTGATCTTGTCCATTCTGACTTGAACAAGATGAAACCACAAAGTAGTTTTAATTAGCATTTCACATTTCCCTGATGGATGAGGATACTGAACATTTCTTTCAGTGTTTCTCAGCCATTTGTGTTTTATCTTTGATAATTTTGTTCTGTAGGCTGATTTTATTTGGGTTATTTGTTTTGTTCTATGAATTTTCAAGACAGGGTTTTTCCATGTGGTACTGAAATGTCCAGGAATTCACTTTGCAGACCAGGCTGACTTGAACTCAGAGATCCCCCGGCTCTGCCTTCCAAGTGCTGGCACTATAGACATGTTATTTGTTTTCTTGATGTTCATTGTTTTCTTTCTTTACACACACACACACACACACACACACACACACACACACACACTCACATACATATATACATATGTATATATGTATATACACACATATATATATTCTGGGTACCAACCCTGTATCAGATAAATAATTTGCAAAGACCTTTTCCTATCCTGTAGGCTTTGTGTAAATGATGGTGTCCTTTACTATACAAAAGGTTTTCATCTCATATGGTTATATTAATTGCTGCTCTTAGTGTATATGCTATAGTTGTCCTGTTCAGAAAGTGTTTATGTTTCCAATGACTTCAAGCCTATTTGTTGTTGTGCTGTGTCTGCTCTTTTTGAGAGGAAGGAATACCATGGAATGAAAGCTCATTGGCTGAAGGCTAAGGTCTATATAGATACCTCATTAGCCTGGAGAATAACTCCAGGTATTAACTTTATATGACGTGACTGACTGCCCATAGTTCTCTCAATGGGGTATCATCGTTACATGTTCCAGAACAAGTACACAGACAGGTAGGGAATGACTCTACTCTTACATGTCTCAGATCTCTGAGATTCCTGGGATCTGAGCTTTCTTAGCCTTGCCAGTTCTTATGTCTGTATGGTAACAGGGAATCTGGTATTTTGTTTAGGTATTTAATTTACTTAGAGTTGAGTTTTGTGCAAGGTGATAAATAACAGCTTTATTTCAATTTCTATTTCTATTTTTTTTGCATTTATGTATGCCAAAAATCAGATGTCCATAGGTGTGGAGAGTTATGTGCATTCAATAAGACTTTCTTTATCAACATGTCTGTTTTCATGTAAATACCATTTTTTTTATTTTTATAGCTCTACAGTACAATTTGAAAACTGGAATGGTGATATTCCAATTGTTCCTTTATTATTTAGGATATTTATAGCTGGTCTGAATTTTTAGTGTTTCCATATAAAGCAAAAAAGTTATTATTTCAATTTCTGTGAAGAACTATGTTAAAATTTCATGGACATTGTTTTGAATCTGTAGATTACTTTTGATAGGAGTGCAAATTTCACAATATCAATCCTACCAATCCATTACCATGAGAGATCTTTTCATGTGTCCAGTGTCTTCAGTTTCAGTTTCTTTCTATAATCTCTTAATTTTTATATAAGTCCTTTATACTTGCTTGTGCAGCAATTCCAATACACCACACACACACACACACGAGGAGAAAGGAAGAGAGAGAGAGAGAGAGAGAGAGAGAGAGAGAGAGAGAGAGAGAGAGAGAGAATGTGATGTGTCCTGGACTTCTTTCTCAGGCTATTTGTTATTTGTACATAGGAAGGCTACTGAATTTTGTATGTTCACTTTGAATCCTGCTACTTTCTTGAAAGTGTTTATCAGCTTCAAAACTTTCTTAGTGGAATTATCAGGGTCTCTTATTTAAAAAATAATATTATTGGCAAATAAAGATACTTTTACCTTTTCATTTCCTATTTATATCCTATTGATAACTATTTAAAATTTTCTTAATGCTATAGCTAAGTACATTTTGTGTTTTGATTATTATGTGTTGTAGGGGATTGCTTTTCTGAGCCCTGTTTATTTGGAGTTCTGAATGATTTCTTTGCCTTGATAGGCACTTTATTCTTTAGGCTGGAAAACTGTTCTACAATTTTGTTAAACATATTTTCTGTGCCATTAGTCTGGGTTTCTTCTCCTTTCTCAATCAATTATTCATTGGTTTAGTATTTTCTCAGTGTCTCTGAAGTATTCTCTCGATGTTTTATGCCTTGTTTTTTGTTTTTTGTTTTTTTTAAATTTTAGATTTAAGATTTTCTTTAAGATATCAAATTCTTCTACCTTTCCTTCAACATTTGAGACACTCCCTTCCAGGTCTTATAATCAATTAGTGGGTCTTTAATCAGAGGATTTTTTTTTACATCCTAATTTTTTATCTCCATATTTATATGCTATGGTTTTCTTTAGATAATATATTCCTTTGTTAAATTCTACTTGCTTGTCCTAATTTATTTTCAATTTTCTATTTTTCTTTTATTGAAAAGGGATTGTTTTCATATAATATATTCTGCATATGGTTTCCCATTTCACAGCTTCTCCCATATCTTCACTATCTTTCCTTACATTCCAATCCACACCCTTTCTCTCTATATAGAAAACAAACAGGCATATAGTAATAATAACAACAACAATAATAATATCAATGAAGTAAAGGAAGTTAAAACAAACAATAATAAGATAAACAAGCAAACAGAAGAAAGGGGACCATGGAAAATTCACAAGAAACACACATATAGACACAAAAACTCATATTCACACACAAAAATACAATGAAAGTGCAAAGTCAGAAAGAACAGTAGTTGCAAAAATACCTGTAAGGAAAAAAAGAGAAACCTTGACAACACATTATGAGACAAAGAACATCCCAGAGTGACATTGAATTCATTTTGTGTTGGCCATCTATTGCTGAGCATGGGGCCTGCCCTTAAGTGTGGTTTGCATACCAAGTGAAACTCCACTGGAAAAAAGGTAATTGTTTTCTTCTGAGTGGCTAGCAATTGGAGATAACTTGTGGTTTTGTGATGGGGGCTCTAGCACAGACCTATGAAGGCACTGTGCACATTGTCACCATCTCTGTGAGTGCATATAGGTCCTGCTATGTTTAGAAAATCGTTTTTTCTTAGTGTTCTTCAACACATTGTTCTTAAGATTTTCCAAACTCCTGTTTCACAGGGTTCCCTCAGCCCGAGGGGAGAGATTTGATGGAGAAGTCCCATTTAGGACTGAGCGTTCAAATTTCTTTTACTCTCTACATATTTTCTAGCTTTGGGTCTCTATTTGTTCTCATCTTCTGCAAGAGGAAACTTCTCTGATGGTGGCAAATCAAGACAGTGATCTTTGAGCATAGCTGAATATCTCTAGGTGTCATTTCATTGCTACATTCCTTTAGCATATTAGTAGTACTTCAATTTCCTTAAAGTCTCTGATTTATCTAGTTTCAGGTTCTTGCCCACTCAAGTAGTGACAGGTATGGGTTCCAGATCATGGGTGGGCTTAAAATATAGTCAGATATTGATTTGTTACTCCTACAATATATGTGCTACTATTGCTCTAGTGCATCTCACATGCAGGTCACCCTTATAGATAAAGATCAAAGGGTTTGTAGCTGAGATGGTGCTTGCTTTTCCTGTGATAGTGTGCACAGTGCCTATCTGTACCATGGATACTAGTGAGTAGGGGTGAAGGCTCTCTTCAGGGACCAGGTTGTCTCCTCTGTGTTTATTGAGCTGTTGTCTTTAAAAATAGGTCTCTATCATACACTTGTAGAGAGCAACCAATTACTGTGACAATATCTTGGGTTGTTTGGGGTTGGCCAACAGCTCAATTAAATGTAAGCCCTTCTTGGAAATGAAACTTTCATTTGGTAAAGAGATATTGGGGCCTGTATCCCCCATTATTTGGTAGTTCTATTTAGAACTCCTGCATATCTGTATATATTTTCGCCAAATGAAAGTTTCATTTCCAGGAATGGATTATATCTAATCTAACTGGAGAAAGGACCTCTTCCATACATGGTGCTGAGAAACTTAGATATCAACATTTAGAAAGAAACCACATCTGTTATGTTTTGCCTTACACCAAACTTGTCTCTAAATGGATTGAAGACATTAATGTAGAACCACATACAGTGAAACTTCTACAGGGAAACATTTGGTATACTTCAATTTATAGGCATTGGTATTAGATTTGTAATAAGGATATTGTAGCAGATAGGATCTCATGAAATTAAACAGCTTCTGTATAGCAAAGGAAACTGTCAAATTATTGAAGTGGCTGCCCACATAGTTCAATAAAATATTTGTATGTGTCAGATAAATTCCTATGTATGTATCAGAGAATTAAAGTCTAAATACAGAAACCTTTATATACTTGCTTCTTCTATGTTTGTAGATTCATAAAGTATACTATTTGTTTGGGTGTACATTCCTTTATTTTGAAAGTTACTTTTTTTCATTTCTATTATTCCTTTTCAGTGATGCTCCATAATATCTACTTACCAAAAGGTTTTTACTATTACAAAAGTACTATTAACACTCACATAAAGGCTTTTTGTGGAATTATATTTTGATATCTCATTGAAACAACATACAAATAAAACGACTCTATAGTTTAAGTTTGCATTAAACTTTGATATAAACTATTTTCCAAAATTTCTGAATTATTTGCCATTCCTACTACTCGAGTTACTAATACAAAACACACAAAAACAATATGAAAAGGATATATTTTGACTCCTGGTTCCAGAAATTTTTATTCTGTATTTCTTACAACCAGGAATACTGGTTGTGTTGAACTGTGGTGCATTTTGATGGTGAAAATATGTTCATAAAATGTCTACTCATCTCATGAAGAAGAGAAAACAAAGAATCAGAATCAGAGGGACCAACACATCCCTCAAGAACCACCTCCATTGACCTAATTCCACTAACCAGGCCCCCACCTTCCATAGTTCAACCATTATCAAGTAATTTATTCAAATTACTCATCACTAGATTTCCATCAGTTAGGTGAAAGTCCTCAGGACTTAAATATATCTGGAAACACCTTCACTTATACACTGAGATATGTACTATACAAATCCAATCAAGTTATGAGACAAGGTAACCATCACATTTACCAATAATATCTGAATTACAGATACTATACATCTTTACTAAATACTGATATAGTATTGTTGCATTTTAATCATTGTCAAAATTTTAGATGGATGTTTCATTATGATAATTGGCTAGTTACTAATTCATCAAGCATCCTTTCATTTGCCTGTTTACTTTTCTTTGGATAAAGGTCAAATTTTTTCTTTACTTTTTAATATAATGTTCTTCTAAAGGAAATGTTAGTATTCTTTTAACATTTTTATATAAGTATTTTATGACACAAGTTTTTATATTTTTCTCCCATCCTGTAATTTGCTCTTATATTTTCTTAGAGTGTTTGTTGAAAAGCATTTTTGAATCATGACAGTACCACTTATAATTTTCCATTTTTATGACTTATGGCTTTAGGAACAATATAAAAATAACAATAAAAAACCCAGGCCAAAACTTCAAGACATTTTTCATTATTTTTTTCCTATAAAATTCATAGCTTTATTTTTTAGAATTAGTGTTCAATCTTGAATTAAGTATAGTAAATGACAAGAATTATTAAATAAAATCTAGAATAAATAAACAAAAACCCCTCAAAACACTGAGACCAAACAAGCCATTTAAAATGTGCTTTAGGACTAGACTACACAACAAAGTAATTAAAAATGTCTAGAAAACACTATTTAAAATGGTCAATATCCCTTGGCAGAAAAATGCAGATTGGGGCTACATTAAAATTTCATTTCATCCTAGTCAGATTGGCCATCACCAGGAATTCAAATAAAACAAAAAATGTTGGCATATATATGAAAAAAGATAAGCCATTTTGCACTACTGGTGGTAGTGTAAATTAACATACCACTTGTGAGACCGTTCTGGGGGGGGGGCGTTCACAAAAATCTTGAAACAAAACTACCATATTGTCTGTCTCAGCTGTGTCACTCCTGGGCATATATCCATAGGGCTCTATATGTTACTATAGTCATACCTGTACATACATATTCATTGATGTTCTATACAAAATAGACAGGAAATTAAAATAGACTGGATATCTATCAGCTGATTAATGGGCAACAAAAACCCAACACATATAAACAATGACGTTTTATTCAACTGTAAAAAATGAAATTACGTGAATTTCAAATAAATGAATGGAACTTGAGAGTATATACTTCATAAGGCAATACTGGTCCTTCAAGAACAAAAACACCAATTCTCTCTTATATGTAGATACTAACCTCAGATACTTAGTTTTGTGTGTTTAATTTTGTGATCCTATGGAATTCAGAAAATAACAAGAGGGCATTAGGGCAGATACCTTAAACTGGAATATATATAGATAGAAAATAAGTAGTATAATGTGAAGCATTTGGTTTAAGCAGTGAGAGAGGTAGAGGGATTCAGGAGATTGAAAGTGTGGGGAGGGTGGTTAACTAAAATGAATCAAGTATAAAAATGCCATATGTATTCATACTATCTTGCAAACCAAACAGAAAGGAAAAATCAATGACAGGCATGGTACTTACCTATGAGTTTTTGATCAAGGAGTCAGATATACTCCATGCAACATAGTCATTACATTTTCTCTTGGATAGCCAACATAACTAGATGAAGACAGCGTAACAGTTTGGTTGTGGTATATAGAGAAATCAATCTCAAGCTGACCAGGGAATTCCTCTTCTCCTGGCTAGCCTTTGCTGTGCTTTTCTTTTCTTTTCTTTTCTTTTTTTTTTTGTAAATAATACTTTTTTTTTTTCAACTTTGGTATT
>CM052722.1:45188540-45231484 GCA_028551405.1 Uromys caudimaculatus
CTGTAGTACAGCTTGAGGTCAGGGATGCTGATTCCACCAGACGTTCTTTTGTTGTTGAGAATAGCTTTTGCTATCCTGGGTTTTTTGTTGTTCCAAATGAATTTGAGAATTGCTCTTTTTAAGTCTATGAAGAATTGAGTTGGAATTTTGATGGGGATTGCACTGAATCTGTAGATTGCTTTTGGCAGGATGGTCATTTTTACTGTATTAATCCTGCCAATCCATGAGCATGGGAGAGCTTTGCTGTACTTTTCAATGCTATGCAGAGCAAAGGAAGAGAAAAGATTTTATTCAGTCCTAGACTCTGCATTTTACAACCCTACCAAGCAAATCCTACCAAGCAAAATGGATGCACTGGTACAGTAGTGTCATGGCTGGTTGGCTGATAACCAGTCCATGATTAGTTTGACCTCTGATAGAGGCAGCAATTCATAACTGTTGATTTAATCCTGATTTAAAAGTCTAGGAATATTATAGTTCCTAAAACAACAGAATTAAAATCAAGCCCCAAAATGTCAGAACACTCATATTTTTAAGATACTAATGACTGTAAGAAGTAAACATGAAAACGATCTAAATAAGATGAACTAACACTGGAAGATACACTTCACTAAAAGAGATATAGAAATGGCTGTTAATAAAGCATTACATGTATGTGATTAATAAGCAGTAAAATGCAAAACAAAGCTACAGTGATATGTCATGTCATATTCCTTAGTATTGTTACTAAACATATACACATATATTTAACTCCAAAATAATGAGGTTAAAAGTTTCTGAACAAATGGAATACTATACACTGCAATTAGAAATGTAAAACCAGATAGCTTTTATGGTAAACAATGCAATGAAATTCTATTTGCATGCAGTATCTAGAGAAGTAAAGTTCATAGAAAAAGAAAGTAGAAGTGGGGCCCAGGGGCTAAGGGTACAGTGAATGAAGAATCATTGTTTAATATGTACAAATTTTATGTTTCACAAAATGAAAAGTTATGGAGATGCATAAAGTCTATGTTTAAATAAGAATGAGAATGTGCTTAATTCTCTCAAAACATACATGAATGGATAAGATAGTTTAATTGTGTTATGCACTTAACCATAAAAAGTGGTTAATATAGTGATTTAAACGTAGATAACTCAATTCAGAATAAGAATTGGGTTATTGTGTGGGCTTATGAGATATCCATGATTCAATACTTGTGAAACAGAATGTTTCACTTGAGACAGGACATATTACTCATAGTAGATACTTAGACGTTTCTTAGTTTTTACTAACTTTCCCTTCTACCTCATCTCCATTCCCTCCTCTTTCTCTATTTTCAAATAGATATATTTATTATAATGTCAAGGATATCCACAAAGAATGCCCCAATTCTTTGCATGTTAGTAAAAACATAATCCCACAAATGGGTATCCACATATTATGTATGTTAATCAATATCCACAAAGCTGATGCATACAAGTGTGCAACTTTTTCCACTGCACAATGATATTACTGAAAAGATGTATGACATATTGAGTCAACATGTTCTAGCATAATGCTAGATTCAATGTGCAGCTTTCTAGCTCATAGCAACTCTCTAGAAACCAATACCAGAAAAAATAAATATATATTTATATATTTAGATATATATTTAAGGAAAGATTTAGAGTAGTTTATCGCCACAAAAGGAGTACCACTTGAGAGATAAATTAGATTTTTTAGTAGGTGAATGAAGCAGAAAGATTGAGGTAAAGCACAATCAGATCCATGTTGGATGCTTTGTGTACCAACTTAATTTGTTCTTATAGTGAGTACTAGACAAGGTAGGCAAAAGGAGAGAGAAGTCCCCTGAATATGAGTTTACTACATTTAGAGATGAACTCATCTTCTCAAAAAAGCTAGCAGCTGATGTTGCTTACCTGAAATCTGGAGTCACATAAGTGACAGAGATTACAATCTGTTGAATCTATTATCTTCTTTCAAATAAGTCTTGTATATTTAGATATTATACTTCAGAAATATATGCAGCATGAAATTCCATCATTGATAGTTCTGATTTCCCATTTCCACTTTCTCAGTTATGTTATGTTCTCAGGATGCACTAGCCAGTAAGAGTGGAGTAAGAGTAACTGCTCAAAGATACAGTGATTGGTTTTACATTTTACACTGGAAAATACAGTAAGGTGCAGAATGTCAGCTCTGAAACTCTCTGTATGCAAGAATGAAGCTGAGGTCCCTAAAGTATCTATATATGAAATTGTGCTTACATGGTTATATATGAATTTGGGAGGAGGATCAGAAATAAAGTTCATAACTATCATAAGATTATTTGAAGCAAAATGCATCAGTCTCTTCCAGGATAGTGGCAGAGACATGTCCTTAAAAGCCCAGAAACCCAGATATTTATGATAAAACATTGGAAGAATTTTTTAGAGTTTTGGATTTTATACTAACTACTACTAATAAGTTGCAGCATGGGATCCCCTTGGGCCTCAGATCACATATCTGTAAAACAAAGAAGCTGAATTACATAGGCTCCAAGGTCCTTTAGAGCTATAAAGATCTGAGTCCATAAGAATGATTTGCTCTGATTTGCCATACCCTTGGGATGTCTCTGTAAGTCCAATTTATATAAATGAGATCTGGTAAAACCTAGCTCAGGGTTTTCTCAATAGTAGGATTTATGGTTGTGCTTTTATTCCTCTTTATCCACTGAAGTCCCAGGAAACAGAAGCAGGGGGTGGGAAGATTGACTTTTCCAAATCAGGCTTAGTCTATACAGATGACTTGATGCATTGCTCAAAATGACTAGTCACAGTTTTGTTTTATTTTTCTAACCTCGAACGGACTTGTTGGAATAGTTAGCATCATAGACAGTGAATTTCCTGTCAGCTAATTCTTTTGCTTTTTAAAAGAGGTTTTCTTTAAAAGTTTTTTTTTTTAAGTGAAGAACAAAACCCTTATAAGTATATGGGTTTTTGTTGTTGTTGTTCTCTTAAAATTTCATATGTAGGTAACATGCATTTTGATTATTGTAACCCCCATCTCTCTAAGCTCATCTCATATTTATTACATCCTCCTTTCCCTACAAGTTCTTTTCCTACATTTATGAGAGGGCTTGCTATTTGTCTGTGTGTCTCTTTTTTATTAATCCCAGTGCATTTTACCAAGATCATCCATATGATCATGGATTTATAATTATAGGAGCTTCTTTTTTATAACTAGTAACTTGTAACTAGTAACTAGTAACTAGTAACTAATAACTTGAAGATAGTGAGCTCTTCAGTGGGTACACTAAATGCAATGTCCGTCCTTGCCCAAGAATCTATCTGTAGTCAGTAGTTATTAGGATGGGTTAGTCCTACAAGCTCCCCCTCAATCTATAATCACTATTAACAGGCTCACTGTTAAATAGGCCCATTTAAAATGCCAGAGCTCTTTTGAGATCATGACTGCATTGGATGTGCAATGGCCTAAAGGCAGCATTAATTTCCCAACCCTTCTGTCTTCCAACTTTACATTTAGTCTACTCCCTCTTCTGAGTATTCCATAATCTTTACAGAAATAGTTCAAGTGCCATGTGAGGAGCTAAACACTCAACCATTACTTTTGTTCAGCACTTGCATTTTTAGTCTCTGCATTGCTGTTTTATTTTATTTTTTAGTTTAATGTATTTTAATAACAAACTTACAGTAACAGCACAGAAGACAGACAACATTAAAAACATGTCCTTGCAATGTCTCTCTCAAGGGGAGACTTCAAGGCCTGACACTATTACTGATGCTGCAGTGTGCTTGCAGACATGGGTCTAGCATGGCTGCCCTCTGAGCAGCCTAACAAGCAGCTGAAAGAGTCATATGCAGATACTAGCACCCAAACAATGGACAGAAGCCAGAGAACCCTGTGGTTAAATTACAGAAAAGCTGAAAGAAGCTGATGGGGGAGGGCAACCCTGTAGGAGGACCAGCAGTCTCAACTAACCTGGACCCCCAAGATCTCTCAGACACTAAGCCACCAACCAGGTAGCACACACCAGCTGATATGAGGCCCCCAACACATATACAGCAGAGGACTGCCGGGTCTGGCCTCAGTAAGAGAAGATGCACCTAACATTCAAGAGACTTGAGGCCCCAGGGAGTGGGGAGGCCTGGTGGGGTGGGGACACCTTCTTGGAGAGGTGGGGAAGGAGATATGGGATGGGGAGCAATCAGGCAGCAGAACTGGAGCGGGATTAAATCTGGACTGTAACAAGGGATTAAAGAATAAAAAACAAATATAAAATAAATTAAAAAATAAAAAGAAAAGAAAACAAACAGACAAGAAGCTAGCAAAGGAATGTGTTGTGGGGTACCCAAGAGAAGCTGAAGGAGGGAAAAGTAGTGTGGATATATTATATTAGGTATATGTGTGAAATTCTGTAAGAATTTTTTTAGAAATATTTCATAAATATCTTAATAAAAAGAAATTTAGTTATTAAAACATCCAAATGACTGGACTATAAAAAATGATTAAAGATAATTTTAAAAAATCTAAATGCTGGCATTGTCCAGAAAATTTTAACAGGTTTATTGGTGATTGTTATAAATTTGAACTGTTGAAATGTGTTCACTGAAACATTTTGGGTTTTTATTTTCTTATTTTTATTGGTTATTTTATTTATTAACATTTTAAATGTTATCCCCCTAACCAGTTTCCCCTCCACAAACCCCCTATCCCATGCCCCCTACCCCTGCTTCTATGAGGGCGCTCCCTGACCCACTCACCCACTCCCACCTCGTCGCCCTAGCATTCCCCTATGCTGGGGCCTCAAGCCTTCACAGGACCAAGGGCCTCTCCTCCCACTGATGCCAGACAAGGCCATCCATCCTCTGCTACATATAGAACTGGAGCTGTAGCTCCCCCCATGTGTATTCTTTGGTTGGTGGTTTAGTCTCTGGGAGCTCTGGGGGATCCAGTTGGTTGATACTGTTGGTCTTCCTGTGGGGTTGCAAACCTTCAGCTCCTTCAGTCCTTACCCTAACTCCTCCATTTGGGGTCCCCATGCTGTCTGATGGTTGGCTGCAGGAATTTGCATCTGTATTGGTAGGCTATTGATTTTATTTGGGTATGAGATTTTAGTCCATCAGACTAGAGTCCCAGTGAGAGGTAGTAGGACAATAATTAGGGTAGAGTGCTTAGAGGAATCTTAAAGGGTCAGAGTAAGACTGGGATGCATGGCTTGGAGCAATGCCATTTGCTTTGGTTCCTTCCTTCCTTCCTTCCTTTCTTCCTTTTTTTCTGTTTTTGTCTTTTAAGACAAGGTTTTTCTGTGTAGTCCTGACTGTCCTAGAACTCTCGATGTAGAGAAGACTGACCTTGACCTCAGAGATTCACCTGCCTCTGAATCATGAGTGGTTGGATTAAATCCATGCACTACCATAAGATTCTCAATGTTCTCTTTCTTCAAACAAACTCACTAAGAAAATAATAGGGATTACATTGAATCTAAGCATCACATTGAGAAATATTTTCATCTCTTTTTTTTTTTAGAGGAGGAAAGAGTTTATTTTAATTCTCACCTCCAGGTGAGAAAAGTCAAGGCATGATCTCATGTAGGAGCTTGACATAGAAACAGAAGGACCTCTGCTTGCTGACTCAGACTGGCCTAGACTTAGCTAGTTTTCTCATACAGTTCAGAATTACCTGCTTTGGGATGGAACTGCCCTCAGTGGGCTGAACCCTCCTGTATCAACTAACAATAGATATAGTTCTCCACAGACATACTTACAATCCTGTATGACCCATGTAGCTCTGAACTGAGTCTCTTCTCAATGATTCTGCATTGTGTCAAGTTGACAGTTAACTGACATCGACAACAAAGATCTGATGATAGCTAGATGTGATGGCACAGTCTCAGAAGTTCAATGGTTCAATGGTCCATTAACACTGGCCAGAGAACAAATGTCCTAAAAGTTTGCTAATAAATCCAGGGATTGGTAATTTCAGCATTTTGTTTATTTCATGAACATGTTAACATATATGGTAGTAATGAAGAAAAAAATGCCAATGTATTCACTTGATGGAGACTTAGAAATCTAGCTGTAAAAATAAAAACTAATGCAACTGCACAGATTTGAATGAACTTCTTACTGGTTCTAAACTCACAGTAATGCACCACACTATTACATTTAATAAAATAATCCAAATTAAATGCCTTGTGCATACCTTAGGCTATGGAAAGCAATGGCATTTGAAAATATATAACTATAACTTATTGTCATGTTTTGTTATGTACCATAATTTATAGTGAGTTATATTGCACTTTATATTAATTCTACACATTAATGGGTTTCATAGTTAACTAATAAGTGCTTTGTAAATTTGTCTCTAAGTTTCATATCAAACCTTAATGTTCATGTAGCAGAGTTTTCTTTTTACTTTACTTTTTTCTTTTTCCTTTTTTCTTTTTTTTTCTCACAATGCCCATGATTCAACCCCTGGACCATATGGAGCTCAGGAGGAAGGAAGATCAAAGTGTGGGTGCTTCAGTCCCACCTTGAGGGGGGAACAGGATCATCATTGGAGGTGGAGGGAGAGGGGGACCTGGGAGGGAGAGAGGAGGGGGAGGAAATAAGGGGGCAGTATCAGGTACTGGAGAGGATGGGAGAGAGATACAGGAGGTCAGGAAATAGAATAAAATATGCAGCAGGGGGGATGAGAAACTGGGGATAACCACTGGAGGGTCCCAGACATCAGAGAAAAGAGAGGTTCCCAGGACCCAACTGGGATGACTCTAGCCAAAATGCACAGAGAAGGAGAAGATAGAACCTGTAGAGACCTCCTCCAGCAGTTGGCATGGCCCCCAGTTGAAGGATGGGGGCACCCACCAATCTCAAAGTTTTTAACCCAGAAATTTTCCTGTCCAAAGGAAGAAAAGGGAGAGAAATGGAGCAGAGACTGAAGGAAGGGCCATCCAGGGACTGCCCCACCTGGAGATCCATCCTGTCTGCGGACACCAAATATTACACTGTTGCTGCTGCCAAGAGGAGCTTGCTGACAGGAACCTGGTATGGCTGTTCCTTGGGAGGTTCTGCCAGCAACTAACAAATACAGATGTGGATGCTTGGAGTCAACCATCAGACTGAGCTCAAGGTCCCCATGGAGGACCTGGCTGAAGGACTGGAGGAGCTGAGAGGGATTGCAACCCCATAGGAAAAACAACATCAGCTGGCCAAACCACCCAGTGTTCACAGAGAGTAGTCCACCAACCAAGGAGTGTACAGGGAGGGATCCATGACTACGGATACATATGTAGCAGAGGATGGCCTTGCCTGACAGCAATGGGAGGGGAAGCCCTTTGTCCTATGGAGGTTTGATGTTCCAGCATAAAGGGATGCTGGAGCAGTCAGGCAGGAGAGCTTGGGTGGATGGGGAAGCACATTCATGGAGGCAAAGGAGAGGGAGGAGAAGGAGGATGGTGTGGGGTGTTTGTGGACAGGTAACCAGGAAGTAGGATATCATTTGAGATGTAAGCAAATGGAATGATTAATTTAAAAAAGAGAAATAGTTACATCTTAATAATATTGTTTTCTGATCCTCAGTTATAGTTATCTTTCAATGTAGTAGTGGTTTTTAAAACTTCTTCCATTACTGTTGTCTAGATTTTAGCATATGAATCCTTAATTTCTGGTTAGGCTACTCATAAATATTGTATTTTTTTGATATTTAGCTACATTCTAAAGTTGAAAAAACACGTCTTATAAAAGCCAAAAATATTTACCTATTTGGTCATATATACTTGCCTTTGTTGTTATATTTTTTCAATTAAATCAGGTTTTTTTTTTTATGTGAAGGACAGTTTTCATCCATGATCTCCACATGCCAAAGGATCACTGATGCATATAAAATGTCAATGATGTTAATGTAATGGCTGTATTTTTGTTTAGTTAAGGATAGTCATAAAAAAATCAATTTCTGCATTGACTTAGTAGTTTAGCTTTTTTTCCAATCGATGTTGTAAACACTCTTAAATTCATCTTCCAGCCACTTTGGCCTGTCTAAAGGAAAGACAGAAAAATGGAACAGAGACTTAGAAAAGGCCATCTAGATACTGCCCCACCTAGGGATCCATTCCATTAGCAGACACCAAACCTCAACAATATTGTTGATGCCAAGAAGTGCTTGCTGACAGAGGCCTGGTATGGCTGTTCCCTGACAGGTTCTACCAGCACCTGACAATACAGATGCAGATACAGCCAACCATCAGACTGAGCCCTGGGACCCCCAATGGAAGAGCTAGGGGAAGGACTGAAGAAGCTGAAGGGAATTGCAACCTGTCTTAGTCAGGGTTTCTACTTCTGCACAAACATCATGACCAAGATGCAAGTTGAAGAGGAAAGGGTTTATTGAGCTTACACTTCCATGCTGCTGTTCATCACCAAAGGAAGTCAGGACTGGAACTCAAGCAGGTTAGGAATCAGGAGCTGATATAGAGGCCATGGAGGTATGTAACTTACTGACTTGCTTCTCCTGGATTGCTCAGCTTGCTCTCTTGTAAAACCCAAGACTACCAGCCCAGGGATGACACCACCCACAAGGGGCCCTCCCCCCCTTGATCACTAATTGAGAAAATGCCTTACACCTGCATCTCATGGAGGCATTTTCTCAACTGAAGCTCCTTTCTGTGGTAATTCCAGCTTGACACACAAAACTAGCCAGTATACAACCCCATAGGAAGAACAATATCAACTAACCAGACCACCCAGAGCTCTTGAGACTAAACTACCAACCAAAGAGTATGCATGAAGGAACCATGGCTCCAGATACATATGTAGCAGAGGATGGCCTTAAATGACATCAAAGGGAGAGGAGGCCCTTGGTCTTGTGGTGATTTGATGCCCTAGCATAGGGGGATGCTAGAGAGGTGAGGCGGGAGTGGGTGAGTGGGTGGATGAGCACCCTCATAGAGACAAAGGTGAGGGAGAAGAGGGGATAAGATGGGAGGTTTGTGGAGGGGTAACCAGGAAGGGGGATATCATTTGAAATGTAAATAAATAAGATTATTAATAAAAATCAAAAGAAAATAAAGAAAGCAAATAAACCAATGGTGAGACTCAAACAGGATCTTGAGGTAAATAATAAACTGAAACAGTTCCAAAATATAAGAAAGGGGAAAAGTGAAGAAAAGCAAAAACCAGTGATAAATAATTAGTTTATCAAAAAATATTAAGGAATAAATCGAGTCACTGGATACATGAGAAATTCAATAGGATGGCAAGCTCTGTTTCAAGGAAATAGGAGAAATGACAGAGAAATTAAGTGGAAATTTAAGGGTTCTTTTGAAAGTCAGTTAGATGGTGTTTTGCTGGGGTAAATATGTGAAGGTACGTTTTACTGAATCAGACACAGGCAAGAGGATGTTCTGCTAAAGCAAGCACATGAAAGGGCAAGTGATGAAAGATTCTTTGCTAATGACGTGCATGTATTGGTCTGCCTTACACTGAGTAGTTGAGCTGCATTTGTCAGAATGCCATAGAGAGAAATGCACCAAAAAACTTCTCACAGTATACTGCAGTTTCTTGCCGCTTCCAAGGACTCAGGCTGATTGGTTGTAAGTGCTGAGGCAAGACCCGTTCTGAGGCAAAGCATGGACAAGACATGTGAGGACTCCAGAGAGTAATAGAGACAGAGCTGTGCAACACTTGTGGATTTCACATCTTCGTTGATCTTTGCTTCCCTGAGAGAAACACAGCTGAGAACTTCTCCTGGTGTTCCTGTTGGTCCCTACTGCAGACTCAAGCATAGGCTGAGGTCTGGCTGTCTCTGCTAGGTTATGTCACCACTGTTGCTAACCTGACTCTATTGAACTGGACTGCTGGTATATCCATGAGGTCTTTGTGAGTGGATCAAGCTGTTGTTGTCTGTTAACCTGTGAACTAAACTGCTGATTTCCAGACAACATAGACAGGAGTTGCTCCAAAGAATCTTTCTAAACATTTCCACTTCTCCCATATCTTTCTTTTCCACTACCTCTGGTAGGTGGTAGGTTACAAGGAAGGATAAAGCATTTAAAAACCATCACTAAAAATAAGATTTAAAAAAATTAAAATTACAAGAAAACAACAAAAGAGGTGGGTAGAGAATAATTGTGAAGTCAGGCAGGCCTTTGTACTTATAGGTTTCTACTTGTAACAAAAATATAATTAATAAATGCAGGGATAATCTGTATAAGAAGGTTTATATAGAGCTATTTTAAGAATATTCTTCAAATCCGGCTTGATTTTCAAACTTCCCAGAGTTTCTTTAAAATCATTGCCAAGGGTTGGTGGTAAACACTGAGGAGAATAATCATTTTGCTGTAGAAAAGTTATTACAGCAAGTGCAGATTCTGAAATATTACCATACATTCTTGAACATTCTGGTTCTTCTAAAAGGGACTGGCTAAGAAGGATCCTCTTTCAGATAACATAACTTCTTTCTCTCTCTGTTAACCAATAAGGATGGTTGAGGGGAGAAGCTACCATTGGAGTCAAATATTCATTACTTTGATTTCACTTCTTCCTTGAAAGCAAAGAAACTGGCTTTAGGTCTTTAATTGTTGCCACATCTTTTGTTGAGATCCCCATAGGGATAAAGGAATAATTGGAGGGGTACCCTGTGTTCTTTGGAAAAATACCAATTCACACAATGGAATGTCTATTCTCTATATGTAATAGGTAGTATTGGAGCTTTTATACAACACAAGAACTGGACTCAAGATGTGGGCATTGAGTCCTGCTTGTAGCTTGTTGCCCAGGGCAGCCTCTTTTTTCATCTGAAAACTGTCCTTATAAACTCCTTCAATTTTTCCATTCTATTTCTTCCCGGGATCCATTGTGGGGGCCTTATGTGTGCTCCCATTGCTGGGTTTAGTCATTAAAAGTGTTGTCATGGTGACTATGCACTTTCTGCAGTGACCACCCATTGCCTTGAGGGAGGAAGTTGGCAAAACCCTCTTGATATTTTCACTTAAGATTAGCTTTATTATATTTACAAAAGGCTCTTGCACGTTGCCTGCTTAGCCAGGACCAGGGACCATGAACTAGAAAGAGAGAAGACAATGGAAGAGAGGTTGTCTTGTTTTTGTAGGAGAATTTGGCATTACAATTTCCACCCACAATTAATATCCACTTCCAAATCCCTTTTCACAGCCATCAATTGCAGGCTGTACAAAAATGTAGAGGGCCTATTTTATTCCTAATAAATTCTTACAAGATCAGGTGCAACTAGCACACTCAGATCTTGTTTGAATAAATTCAAGACCACAAAGGCTAGCTCAAGTTCAATTCCACTCTACCACAGAGTATTGGAAGTTTTATAAACTTTTATGAGTTGTTTCTTAATGATAGAAACAAACAGAGGAGATGCACTTTCATTTGCACCTGCCATTTGTAGAGTTCTGGAGAGATTTCCATCGTAGGTAGAAGATTCCTTTAAGTAGATCTTTAAGCCATAGTGGATCATTTTAGAAGTTATCTGAAGAAATAAAAACAAAATCTTTTTTCCCTCTCTTTGTAAATAACACTTTAATGGGAAACAAATAGCCTCTTTTTAAAAGAATAGATCAACAGCAGAATGCACAGGTATCATCATGTAATCCTGCCTATCAGGTTAGGCTCTGCTTACTTTAAGTTTTATTTTTCCAGTGCCAGGTACTCATTTCAAACCTAGGAGAAAACCAAACTGTTTTGTCAGTATAGCCTTTGTAAGTCAGTTTCTTTGTGAGTGTATCTGTCTAATCGCCATGTAACTTCTGGGTGTTTGTTACATACTCCTTTGTTATTGTCTCACAGTCCATGCTGTGTCTAATAGATCAGTCTCAAGGCTATTCCTTGTTTGGCTTATCTTTTATACTTGTGGACACAAATAGCCCTGTCTGGGCTTTAAACAAAGGAGCCAATTCCTCCCATATGTATCAGAACATTTTTAACCTTCCATGTACACCTTTGAAGAATATAGACTATTTGTTTACTGAATAGATTTTAAAGATGTAGCATACTGTGTTCAGAGATACGGGGTTTCTTATAAAGATTTACACAGTAAGCAAGTATAAATTTATCATGTGAAGAAGTCTGTAAGAATACTTTCTCTTGCTTCTTCTTGTTCTGGTCAGTTTTAATGTCAGATTGCTCCAAATTAGATCCATTAGTATGGGTCCTCACTTGAAGAACTGCTCTGATGGCCTGAAATAGACATGGCAGAACACACACACACACACACACACACACACACACACACACACACACACACACTTACCTGACAGTGGGTAGCACTTCTAGCCATCCAGATTTTAAAACCACGTAAGGCAGAGGAAGGTTACTTGCTTTTTATTTGCTCGATCTTCCCTCTTGATCCCATGTTGACTTCATTTGTTGCTGCTGTTGATTCCTGTGTGATAACAGAAGCAGAATTTTCAGACTACCATTGTGGGCCAAAGACAATGGGCTTGAAATTGCTGAAACACCCATCCTTTGTTTTGACCATCTACCAGCTTGTTGGCTTTCCCAGTGACAAGATAGCTATTCTAAAGTTACTATGCTTGCTTAGGGATCCAGCCTTAAGTCCTGAATCCTCAGCTTTTCATGTGTGAATCAGAGGACATTACTATATCAACATATGCTCACTTAAAATATTCAAGCATAAGATTATCCAAACAAAACATAACAAGGTAGAATGTCTTTTGAGTTAACCAAATACTCCTGGTCACTGGTCCTACCCTGGAGTGTAGTGAATATACTCGGTGACACTCTACTGAGGAATACTGATTTTCCCTTTCTAAGCAAGTATCAGTTGAAAATAGTTCCTTGGGAGGTGATAGGAATTTGTGTTCACTTCCCCTTTTTAATGCTGGGATTTTGTCAGGCTTGAACCTGTACAGGTCTTCTGGGTGCTATCACGTCTCTGGAAGTTCATGTGTGTATCAGTACTATTGGATCTGGTATGCTTTGTCTTATATGTTTTATTTTTATTCTATTTTTTCATGTGATTTGAATTTTTAGAGAAAAGGGGTAAAGGAGAAGTAGGTTGAATCTGACAGAAGTTCACTTTAGGGAGGAAAACAATATGATGAAAGTATTGTGTTTAAAAATCAAGACATATCATGGAAACAGCAACTAAGCAGAGACACAATGAAACTAACAGAAGTTATAAACCAAATGGATCTAAAAGATATCTATAGAACATTTCATATACCTTCATCTCAGCACCTCATGGTACCTTCTCCAAAACTGACCATATAAATGGTCACAAAACAGGCCTCAACAGATACAGAAAGATAAAATTAATCCCCTTCATCCTATCAGATCACTATGGACTAAGGATAGTCTTCAAAAACAACAAAAACAATTGAAAGCCCACATATACATGGGAGTTGAACAATGCTCTACTCAATGATAACTTGGTCAAGGAAGAAATAAAGAAAGAAATTAAGGACTTCCTAGAATTCAATGAAAATGAAGGCACATCATACCAAAACTTATGGGACACAGTGAAAGCAGTGCTAAGAGGAAAACTCATAGCTTTATGTGCCTCCAAAAAGAAACTGGAGAGAGCATACACTAGCAGCTTGACAGCACACTTGAAAGCTTGAGAACAGAAAAAGAAGCAAATACACCCAAGAGGAGTAGAGGGCAGAAAATAATCAAAATCATGGCTGAAGTCAACCAAACAGAAACAAAAAGAACTATACAAAGAATCAACAAAACCAGGAGCTGGTTTTGGGAGGGAATCAACAAGATAGATAAACCCTTATCCAGACTAACTGGAGAGAACAGAGACAGTTTCCAAATTAACACAATTAAAAATGAAAAGGGAGACAAAACAGTGGAAACTGAGGAAATTCAAAAAAATCATCAAATCCTACCTCAAAAGCCTATACTCACCAAAATTTGAAAATCTGGATGAAATGGACAATTTTCTAGACAGATACCAGGTGCCAAAGTTAAATCAGGGCCAGTAAAACTAACTAAACAGTCTCATAACCCCTAAAGTAATAGAAACAGTCATTAAAAGTCTCGCCAAGAAACAAAGACCAGGGCCAGATGGTTTTGGAGCAGAATTCTATCATAGCAATTAGACTAGATACAAAATTAACTCAAACAAATCAGTAGACTTCTTATACTCAAGGGATAAACAGGCTGAGAAAGAAATTAGGGACATGACATCTTTCACAATAGTCACAAATAATATAAAATATCTTGGTGTGACTCTAACCAAACAAGTGAAAGATCTGTTTGACAAGAACTTCAAGTCTCTGAAGAAAGAAATTGAAGAAAACCTCAGAAGATGGAAAGATCTCCCCTGCTCATGGATCAGCAGGATTAACATAGTAAAAATGGCCATCTTACCAAAAGCAATCTACAGATTCAATCCAATCCCCATCAAAATTCCAACTCAATTCTTGACAGAGATAGAAAGAGCCATTCTCAAATTCATGTGTAACAACAAAAATCCCAGGATATCAAAAACTATTCTCAACACTAAGAGAACTTCTGGCAAAATGACCATCCCTGACCTCAAACTCTACTACAGAGCACAGTGATAAAAACTGTATGGTACTGGTAGAGGACAGGTAGCAAGACTACAGAGAATCAAATAACCCTATTATAAAATTGGGTACAGAGCTAAACAAAGAATTTTCAACTGAGGAATATCAAATGTCTGGCAAACGCCTAAAAAATGTTCAACATCCTTAGTCATCAGAGAAATGCAAATCAAAACAACCCTGAGATTCCACCTCACACCAGTCAGAATGGTTAAGATAAAAAACTCAGGTGACAGTAGATGCTGGCGAGGATGTGGAGAAAAAGGAAGACTCGTCCATTGTTTGTGGGATTGCAAGCTGGTACAACCACTCTGGAAATCAGTCTGGTAGTTCCTCAGAAAACTGGACATAGTATTACCTGAGGACCCAGCTATACCACACCTGGGCATATACTCCAAAGATGCTCCAACATGTAATAAAGACACATACTCCACTATGTTCATAGCAGCCTTATTTATAATAGCCAGAAGCTGGAAACAACCCAGATATCCTTCAACAGAAGAATGGATACAGAAAATGTGGTACATTTACACAGTGGTGTACTCAGCTATTAAAAACAATGAATTCATGAAATTCTTAGGCAAATAGATGGAACTAGAAGATATCATCCTGAATGAGGTAATCCAGTCCCAAAAGAATTTATCAGTGGCATGCACTCACTGATAAGTGAACATTAGCGCAAAAGCTCGGAATACCCAAGGTACAACTCACAGACCACATGAAGCTCAAGAATTAGGAAGACCAAAGTGTCAATGCTTTGGTCCTTCTTAATAGAGGGAACAAAATATTCACGGGAGCAAATATGGAGACAAAATGTGGAGCAGAGACTGAAGGAAAGGCCATCCAGAGACTTCTCCACCTGGGGATCCATCCCATATACAGTCACAAAATGCAGACCCTATTTTGAATGCCAAGAAGTGTGTGCTGACAAGAGCCTGATATAGCTTTCTTCTTGAGAGGCTCTGCCAGAGCCTGACAAATACAGAGGCAGATGCTCACAGCCAACCATTGGACTGAGCATGGTGTCCTCAGTGGTAGAGTTAGAGAAAGGAGCTAAAGGGGTTTGCAACCCCGTAGGAAGAAGAACAATATCAACCAACCAGATCCTCCAGAGCTCCCAGGGACTAAACCACCAACCAAGGAACACACATGGAGGGACCCATAGCTCCAGCTGCATATGTAGCAGAGGATGGCCTTGTCATGCACCAATGGGAGGGGAGGCCCTTGGTCCTGTGAAGGCTTGATGTCCCAATGTAGGGGAATGAGAGGTAGGTTGGCGAGTGTGAGTGAGTGGTTGGGGAATACCCTCATAGAAGCAGAGGGAGGGGAATGTGAGAAGGGGTTTCCAGGGGGGAGTGGGATCCAAATAAAAAGGAATAACATTTGAAATGTAAATAAAGAAAATATCCAATATAAAAGAAATCAGTCTCTTTCTACAATATAATATTTCTTGCTAATGTGACTATTTCAAAGGATATATGCTAGTGAAGTACATCTTTTAAAAGCCACAAACAATGGACTGAGAGTGAGGTCCCAGATGGAGGAGTTGGAGAAAGGACTGAAGGAGCTGAGGGAGTTTGCAGCCCCATGGAGGGAGCAACAGTGTCAACTGGCCTGACCCTCTGGTGCTCCTGGAGACTGGACCACCAACCAAAAAATACACATGGAGGGAGCCGTGGTGCTGGCCACATATGTGGTAGAGGAGGGCCTTGTTGGCCATCAGTGGGAGGAGAGGCCCTTGGGCCTGAGGGTGTTAGAGGCCCCAGTATAGGGAAATGCCAAGGTGGGAAGACAGGAGTGGGTGGGTGGGTGGGTTGGTGGGGGAATACCCTCATAGAGGCAGGGAGAGGGGGAAGGGGATAGGGGGTTTCCAAAGTGGAGACCTGGAAAGGGGGAAACATTGGAAATGTAAACAAAGTATCAAAAAATAAAATTTAAAAAAAAGCCACAAATAAGATATTGGAATATTTTGATCCAAACCTATACACATAAATAAAATTTTCTTTCTAGGTACTCCAAAATATTAAGACAAACTGTTTAAAATATATATTTTAGCATGTATATATCGCTCATTCTAGTTTTCTAGAACATGATTTTTCCCCTGTTGTGATTCATACCTCCATTGGGGTCAAATGTCCCTCTCATACAGGTTGCATATCAGATATCCTGCATATCAGATATTTACACTAAAATTAATAACATTAGCAAAATTTCAGATACGGAGTAGCAATGAAAATAATTGTCTTATGGGTCACCATATGAGGAACTGTATTAAAATGTCACACCATTAGAATGGTTGAGAACCATTGCTGTAGAGAGCAATGACAAGTATATATTTGCTAACAGCAAAATAAACTTGTGCTCACTGAACCAGTTGTCCCTGCTTTATTTCTAGGCTCTCCCCCTGCTTCTGTGAGGATGACTACTCCTACTATGGTTGAGCATGCTTCTTGTTTAAACTCATTGTTTTGTTTTGGGTATTATCATGCTTGCCATCCAAAACAGCAATGTGATCTTCTGAAGATTTTTAGTTTTCTTCTATGCCTGTACTCCTAAGTGGACCCAGTCTTTAACTCATATCTTTTATATGTATGTTATTCTTGGGGAACCTCCTTATCACTGCCAGTTGGATATCTGGCTCAGGTTTCCTACTTCTACCACAGGTCTATAACTTCTGTGCATCTTTGGGCACAATGAGTTAACCTTGCATGTAATCCTTCTTCGCATGACCTTTGAATACAGCTCATGTGTGTTTTCCATACAGTAGCTATCCTCTTTAGAAATATATCAGGGATCCCAGACTGAGCATGTTAAGCTTTAGGCCCACCACCTTCTCAGGAGCTTGGCCAGTGGAATTTTCCAGTTTTGTCTCAGCCACTAAAGGGCTAGGAAGGTTTTGGTTCTCCTTTGGCCCTGTTTACATTTGCCCCAGATTCATTTTGAAACAGATACTTTGGCAACCATTGTAAGACTCTGGGGAGCCTTAACTTACCAGATACTCCCGAGTGAACACATGGAGTTGGGGATCAATGCAAAATGCAAGAGGAATTTATTGACCCAACACATTGGGGCCATCCAGTACCTGAAGGAGAGGTCCGAACCCCTGGCGGCCCATTTGGTGAGCCTTTATACAGTTTTCAGAGCAACAGCAACAAGGCACAATGTGATTGGCAGAACAATGTGACTTTTAAACTGATTGACTTAAACTTAGGAAATGAGGTGGTCAGGACTCCCCTTGTCTGTGGGTGGCCAAAGGTTGGTTTGCCCTACAGACTGTGTTTACATGCTCTGGGCCTACCTGCAGGTGGCCGGATGGTCATCTCCCACCTGTGGTCTGAGGAATGTAATTAGCCTCTCTCTTCCTCCGGAAGAGGTGCCTACCTAAGAACACTATGTCCTTTCTCTTCTAGGAGGGGAGGGGTCTGATGGAATATTCCAAAGTTCCTGAACTGATTTCTTCATTCCTCCCTTTTTCTTGTGCATGCTTCAATCCTGAAGTTATTGTTGATATTTATGCAGCTCATATCCCTGGTCCCCTGTATTTAGCTCTTGGTATCTTTGCCTCAGGACCATCAACTGTACTGTACCTATGCGATCTTTAATAAAAAGCAACTAAACAATTTAAAATGTAAGGGCCGAAGGGTTAGGAGCAGGAACAAAATGATCAGAAGTCCTAACAATGCAGAAATCAAGGTAGTAAACCAAGGGGAGCTGTTAAACCAAAACTCGAAACATCCTTGGGCTTGCTCCCTTTCTCTCTTTCTCTTGGCTAGTCCCTCTTGTACCTTCACCATAGAATCTTTAACTATCCCTGAGTGGTCGAGGTAAAAGCAACACTCTTCATTTAGGGCTGCACAAATCCCTCCCTGCTGTAAAAAGAATAAATCTAGACCATGGCAGTTCTGTAGTACTACTTTAGAGAGGAAGGTTAGGGACTCTTGAAGGTGAGTGATTGATTCTTTGATCCTCTCTATGTCTAAGTCTATGATAACCCTGAGCTCTTGGTAGCTTTTGCCTTGTAGTACCAGGAAAGAAGTCCCTGTCACTACCCCTGCTGTGCCCCGTCCAAGTAAGAGAGACACCAAGTCAATGCAGTGATGGGCTCTCGTTTGGTAAGAGTTCCCATCCCATCTATTTAACTTTTCTTCATAAAGGTGGTAAACCAGCCTGGATACTAACTGAACTAAAATACAAAAATCTCTAGATATGTTCAGAACACCAAGGTATACACAGGGGGTGAGCCCAGTCAAGCAAGCCCACCACCCATTCTCGGGAAGGGTGACATATGAAGCAGTCTGGGTAGAGGAATATGAGGTATTGCAAAGAGAGTGGTGAGAGGAGGGGACATGGCCCAGGCAGAGCCCCATACCTGTCACTGTCTGTAAGGTGAGTCCTACACCCTACTTCTGGGCCCATCAGCAGGAGAAGGACTTATTAGACAGGCTAATATTGGGGGAAGTAAAGGCAATCCCTTCATAATATGGGAGAGATATATCATAGCAAAGCCAGCAAGAGCAAGTCACCTCAGGCCTGGATTCATTGAGTACCAGGAAGGTCTTACTTGTAAGTTCAGTCAGCAGGGTCAGTTCTGATAGAACAGGAGGGGGTGTCCCCTGGATGTTGGGGGTCCTGACAGTAGTTGACCCTACCTAGGTTGGTGCCAGGGGCTTGGGCTTGGGTTGCTTATGGGGAACCCCCACAACCTCCTTATTTGGTCCCACAGGGACAGTAGGGGTTTCTATTTTGAGTTTGATGGTAAAAAGGAGTCCATCATCGTATCCTTCCTGGTATAGTCTGAGGCCCCATGTCCTACTCTTTAGCCGTCTACCCTTGGCTTCTTTCCCTTTCTGGGTAAACTGCACAGTGATTGGGTTGCAAGAAAAGTTAAGGCATTGACCCTCCCGGGTCCATATCCCTGAGGGCTGTTGGCCTCCCCAAGAGACATTGCCCCTGAATTAATGTTCCCCACTGAGCTGTGGTAACCCCTGCAATTGCCTCTTATGAGCTCCCTTCCTCTAGAGGATCTGCTAGCTGTGATTAAATCTCAGCTTTAGTTCAGATTCCAGTAGGTGTCTCCTGAGATCTCACAGCCCTAAGCAGCACAGTAGTTTTTTGGGTCCCCACACTGATGGGCTAAGGACCTGGATCTCATCATCAGGGCATACAAAAATTGGGACCTCAAGCAGGTGGTCTCTTAATTGGGAGTGTCTGCATCCTATGCCCCTTCCCCCCAGCCCCTTCCCTGGGCATGGCATTGGTGAGCATGAGGCTTTCCCATAACATTCTGGCAAGCCCCCCTTTACCTCTTAGTTTGGGATGTTCCAGGTATCTGACCCGGCCACCAAGTCATACAGGTCAAAAGTTATGGTGAAAGGGGTGATCTTGGGTTACCCTGGCGACCTCACCACCCGTTAGGGTTGATGATACAATCCAAGTCAGTCTGGCAGGCTGATGAGGGCTAGATCCAGCACTCAGCCCCTTATGTCTTATCAGAGTCAGAACCCACATCAAGGTCAGGAAATTCTTCATCCTTGGTGGCTTGCTGAGTGATCTTGAGCTCACTTTAAAGGGTTGCTCATCTTCTTCATACTCCAAGACAGGTGGTCCACAGGGGATGGACAGGTTGCTGGTTTCACGTGAGAAGCATGTATCCAGGCAGCTATGCCATCCACCTTTATGGCCGTGGGGGTCATCAGTAACACCAAGTAGAGGCCCTTGCAGCAGGGTTCCAGGGACTAGGTCTGATGTTGGCAAACATAGATAGCATCACCAACCTGGAACCAATGTGGCACCTCAGTTGTTCCTGGAGCATAAAGGGCAGGCAGCTGGGACCATATTTCTCTCTGAGCTGCCTCAAGGGCCACCAGTGTTTTGACAAGGTCTTAATCTCCTTCTTGAGAGATCTCTACGTTAGGCCCACTGGCCACCAATGGTGCCAGGCCTCCATAGAAGATCTTGAAAGGTGTTAGGTTGAAATGATAGGGGGTGTTCCAGGCATGGAACAAGGCCAAGGGAAGGAGAACCACTCAGTCTCCACCTTGCTCTTAATCAGCTAGCCAGAGTGACCCAGACTTGGCTTAATTAGCAAGTCAAAGTGTCCTGGACTCCACAGCAGGCATTCCTTTGATTCCTTCCCATTCCCACTGCCTCCAGCAAGTGATAAGACATCCTCTTTGAAGTAGCCTGCAGCTTCAAGACAACAATGACTGTCATCCTGATTTATAGCTGTGTGTGACATCTGGAATCCCCCTTCCTCTGCCATTTCCCGCCCTAAAGTGTTTATATATACACGTAGCAATAAAGCCATTTTGGGGGCTTGATCAGAACACCATCTTGCCCTCAGCACATTCTTTGTCTCCTGCCTCTTTCCACTGCCAGCAGTTTCTCTCCTCAGGTGTGGACCCTGGTCTATAGCTTCCCGGGAGGGTCCCCCGGGAAGAACAGGACAGCTAGCTCTTCACATCCGCCAGTCTCTAAGGTCAAGTTAGTCAAGGTCTCTTTTAAAATTCTATTTATGCTTTCTACCTGGCCTGAACTCTGGGGAAGGTATGCAGGATGAAGTTTCCAATCTGTCCCCAATATTTTTGCCAACCCCTGGATTACCTGAGAGATGAAGGTGGGTCCATTATCAGACCCAATTACCTTGGGTACCCCGAACCTGGGAAAAATCTCTTTTAAGATCTTCCTGGCCATGACCAGAGCAGTCTCCAGTTTCGTGGGAAAAGCTTCTACCCATCCTGAAAAAGTATCTACAAAGACTAGCAAATATTTATAACCATATTTTCCAGGTTTAACTTCTGTAAAATCTACCTCCCAGAAGACTCCTGGCCTATATCCTCTAGGTCTTTTGCCTGTACCTATCTTGGTGCAGGAGGCATTCACCTGTTGACAGACTTTACAGTTCCCTATTATTTCCTCTACCAGGTATCTTAGGTCCATGATGAACATGCTGGATCCCTTAATGGCTTCTATCAGCTTTCTGTTGCCCAGGTGAGTCCATTTATGCAACTGTTGTAGCAGATCTCGGACCTGGTCCTGAGGGAGGGTCACTTTTCCCTCTTGATCTTCACTCTTGAGATAGTA
The DNA here is from genome assembly GCA_028551405.1 of Uromys caudimaculatus. Lineage (NCBI taxonomy): Eukaryota > Metazoa > Chordata > Mammalia > Rodentia > Muridae > Uromys > Uromys caudimaculatus. Next base: position 45,210,167 of record CM052722.1, read on the forward strand.
GTTGGTAGGGTAGCTAGAGATCTGGGCCTCCTCCTCCTTAGTGTAGACTAGGTGGGGCCAGTCCTTGGCCCAATGGGGCTATTTTATCTTCTCCACTGGTTAGTTTGTTAAGCTTTTTTGTTGAATCAGTACAGATACAGTGTCTTTAAGGGCTACCTTCTTGGCAACTTTATCAGCTAGGTTGTTTCCTTTAGCTATATGGCTCTCCCCCTTCTGGTGGCCGGGACAGTGGATAATGCTCGCCTTGGTTGGCTAAGGGTGCTTAGGAGGGTCTTGATTTCAGCCTTATTTTTAACTTCTCTTCCATTTGATGTTAAAAGTTCCTTCTGTTGGTAAATTGCACCATGTACATGTGCGGTGGCGAAAGCATACCTGCTGTCAAGTGTAGATGTTGATCTTTTTGCCTGCTCCTAGGACCAAGGATTTGGTCAGAGCTATCGGCTCTGCCTTTTGGGCTGAGGTTCCCAGAGGAAGCGGTTTCACCCAGACCATGTGGCACCCATCCACAATGGCAGCCCCCACCTTGTGTTGTCCCTCCACTAGGTAGCTGCTGCTGTCAGTGAAGCAGGTCACCTCAGCATCAGGGACCTGCTGATCTGACAGGTCCTTTCACCATCCCTGGTCCTCAAGCTAGAATCTGCTGGCAATCATGAGCTGGTGTATCAAGGTTGGGGTTGAGTCACAGAGTGGTCGGGTTGAGGGTCACTGGTGACATGAAAGTCACCTGATCTGAGTTTAGCAACAGAGTCTAATAATGAGTCATTCGGGCATTGGTCAGTCATCAATCTGGGGGCTGGTAAACAACGCTCCCCAAGGCATGGGGAGCTGTCATGGTCAGGTTCTGCCCCAGAGTCAATTTATCAGGGTCTTTAACTAGAACCACTACCACAACCACTATCTGTAGACAAGCAGGCCACCCAGCAGTGACAGGGTCTAATTTCTTTAACAGATAGGCAACTGGGCACTTCCAGGGACCCAGTCGCTGAATGAGCACTCCCTTGGCTATCCCCTTGTTCTCCGCCACATAATGGTGGAAAGGTCTGCTGGCATTGGGCAGTCCTAGAGCAGGGACCTTGAGCAAAGCCTGCTTAATCGCATCAAAAGCCTGCTGCTCTTCTTCCTCCCAATGGAAGGGCTGTCTGTTTTTAGTCAGGGGATATATTGGGGCAGCCAATTCAGCAAACACTGGGATCCACAGCCTGCAGAACCCAGCCATGCCCAAGAATTCCCATACATGTTTGGGGCTCTGTGGAGGAGAGGTAGGCAGGATGGTCTCTTTTCAAGCATTGGTAAGCCAGCACTGGGCGTCTTACAGCAGGTAACCCAAAAAACTTACTTTTCTCTGGCACATTTGGGCCTTCTTGACTGAGGATCTGTATCCCAATCTTCCCAGCTCCTCCAAGAGGTGTTTAGTCTCCTCTGGACAGTCCTCCTTGGTCTCAGCTGCAATCATTAGGTCATCTATGCACTGGACAAGGGTCACTTGTGGATTGGACTCATGGTAGATGGTGAGGTCCTGGTGTAGGGTCTCATCAAACAAGGTGGGTGAGTTCTTGAATCCTTGGGGCAGCCTGGTCCATGTGAGTTGCCCTGTTACCCCCTGCTCAGGATCCTTTCACTCGAATGCAAAGTAGTCCTGACTTTGGGGAGTCAATGATAGGCAGAAGAAAGCATCCTTGAGGTCCAAGATGGTGTACCAAGTCCTAGAGGGTGGCAAGAAGCTCAACAGGGTATATGAGTTAGACACAATGGGTTGTACATTGGCAACTCACCAGTTTACCTCTCATAGGTTCTGTACCAGGCAATAGTCTTGGGTCCCAGGTTTCTTCACAGGCAGGGGCATATTCCAAGCCGATTGGCACTTCTGCAGGATCCCTTGTTCTAGGATCCTGGTAATATGGGGCCTGATTCCATCCTGGGCCTCCCTCGACATCGGATATTGGCGCACAGACACTGGGGGGGCTTGGACTCTGAGCTCCACATGGATGGGGGGCTGATTGGTGGCTCTTCCCATCCAGGCTGTCTCTGCCCAGATCTGGGAGAAGGCCTCAAGCCACCAGGCTAGGTCTGGGGTGCCCTGTCCGAAGTCTCAAACAGCTTGTATTCATCCTCTAGCTTGAGAGCCAGGACTTGGAGTGGTTCTCTCTGAGAGCCTTTAACTTGGGGACCCTCTGGGACAAAATGGATCTGGATTCCCATTTTGGTGAGCAGGTCCCAGCCAAGGAGGGGGTAGGGATAATCTGGGATAACCATGAAGGAGTGAGATACCCAGCCCATGTCCAGATCAACTGATCTTCAGGTAGTCCATGAATATTGTTTTGTTCCAGTGGCGCCTTGTATCCATGATTTTTTTTTTTTTTTTAGACATGGGACCATCTGTTTGGAGAAGCACTGAATGTTGTGTCCCGGTGTCTACCAGAAACTTAGTAGGCTTTCCCTCCACCTTTAGAATTACCCTGGGTTCAAGGAGGTCTTCTGAACCCTATCGCCCCCTAGTCGCTTTCTTCACCCAGGGCTAGGACCTTCTGGATCTGGGGAGTTTTCTCCCAATCTTGGAACTTTTCTCCCCATTTCTTTTTTTGGGGCATTCCCAGGCCCAATGCCCATGCTCCTTAGAGTAAGCACATTGGTCTTTCTCAAGTGGGGGCCTCTGTCTCCTACCCTGTGTTTCCTGGTCTCCTCTGTTTCCCCTGACTACTGTTGCTAGAATTCTCTGGAAGTTCCTGTCTTGACGCTTTTCTCTCCTAAGTTCTTTCTGTTCTGCCTCTTTCTATTTTCTTTCCTCCTTTTCTTCTTTAGTTTCTCTGTTATGATAGACCTTCTCTGCTACCTGTACTAACTCCCTCAGAGACTTATCTCGCAATCCCTCTAGTCTTTGAAGTGTCCTCTTAATGTCTCTCAAAGCCTGATCTATGAATGCCATAGTCACAGTGACTTTGTACTCTTCAGTATTGGGGTCATAGAGTCTATATTGGCAAAACACCTCCATGAGCCACTCAAGGAAGGCTGAGTGTGACTCATCTGAGCCCTGCTGCACCACCCTTACCTTGGTCAAATTGTTGGGTTGATTTGCAGCACCCTTGAGATCTGTCAACAGAGCCTGGCGGTAGACTTTTAGGTGCTCCTTACCTGTAGCTGTGTTAAAATCCAAGTTTGGTCTAGTCAGAAGGAACCCACTATCAATGACTGCCTGGTCAATTGAGGGTGCTCCTGTAGCCGAGAGGACTTTCTTCCTGGCTTCCTGCATGATTCTCTCCTGCTCTTCAATTGTAAAAAGCACTCTCATGAGTTGCTGGATATCATTTCAAGTGGGCTTATGAGTAAACAAGACAGTCTCAAAAAGATTAATCAGCCATTTAGGGTTGTCTGAGAAACGGGGGTTCTGAGCCTTCCAGTTATACAGGTCAGCTGAAGAGAAAGGCCAATCCTGCATAACCTGATTTCCATCCCTATCTGTGGGACCATAGCCTTGGAAGGGGAGGGTCACTGTTGTCTCTGGAGGGGTAGCTCTATTGCTCCAGATGTCCATGGCAGAACCTGAATCCCCATCAGGTCATGGAAGTAAGGGGTAGAGGGCTGACAGGGATCGACTGATGAGGCAGCATCAGACTGGGGTGTCGGGGGAGCACTAGGGGCAAGGGCAGGGGGTACAGAGGAGGAGGAGGATCCAAGAGGAGAAGGTCTGCTGTCCCCAGATCCTGGAGAACCTCCTTCTTCTGGTCCAGCTCGGAGGGCAGCAGGGTCTGTGCCTGGGGCACTAGAATCCTGCTGGGAAGGAAACCCGGAATCCAAGAGGGAGGATCAGTTAATAAGTCCCTCCAGACCACAATATAAGGCACCTGATCAGGATGGGTAGTAGACCCTGCCCCGAAGACCTTCCACTGGACTGCCACAATTATATGGAGGTCAAAGGTCCCCTCTGGAGGCCATCCAACTTCAAAGGCAGGCCATTCTGATGAGCACAATGTCTGGAACTTCTTTTTATTTACCTCCAGTGACAGGTTGCATGCCTGCTACTGGAAATCAACCCAATGACTCAGGACAATCCCCATCGGAGTGGAGTGTTGCTGTCCCATGTCCAAAAAATTTCATCAGTCCCAGTCCGAGAACACACAGAAAGACAATCAAGATGCAGACAAATTGCCCCTGTCACTGGCAGAAGAATCCAGTTAACAAAGTGACATGACCAGTTTATGCTGGTCCAGGTCTAATGGAGGGGAGTCTTCTTGATTCCTTCCAGGGTAATCTGGGGCATCCCCCAGGTTTCCCTGTGGTCACAACTTTAAAGTATGTCTGCCCATCACTCTTGATCACCACAAAACACTGTGGGCTCTCCGAGCTCCCAGATGCTTGCAAGTGACCCAAAAGGTCAAACAGACTTACAGTCTCAGACTTTGACAAACGGCAAGACAACAAACAAGAACTGCAGTACCTGATCAAGATCTCCAATTCACCACTCAGGTATGTCCCCACAGGGGATCGATTCCCCACCCATGCACCAGTGTAAGACTATGGGGAGCCTTACCTTACTGGTGACCCTCCCCCTCCCGAGTGAACGCATGGAGTCAGGAATTAATGCAAAATGCAAGAGGAATTTATTGATCCAACACATTGGGGCCATCCCTCACCTGAAAGAGAGGTTGCGACCCCTGGAGGCCCATTTGGCGAGCCTTTATACAGTTTGCAGAGCAACAGCCACAAGGCACAATGTGAATGGCAGAAGAGTGTGACTTTTAAATTGATTGGTCCTTAGGCAATGAGGTGGTCAGGACTCCCCTTGTCTGTAGGTGACCAAGAGTTGGTCTTCCCTACAGACTGTGTTTACAAGCTCTGGGCCTTCCCTACCCACAGGTGGCTGGATGGTCATTCTCCACCTGTGGTCTGAAGAATGTTATTAACCTCTCTCTTCTGGAAGGGAGAGGTGCCTCCCTAAGATCTCTGTGACCTTTCTCTTCTAGGAGGGGAGGGGACTGGTGGAATATTCCAAAGTTCCTAAGCTGATTTCTTCACTATATTGTTTTTGTTTGTTTGTTGTTTGCTTTGTCTTGGTATGCTATGTCTTGCTTCTAGCATTTCTTATGTATTTTCAAGTACTTTTGTTTATTCCAATAAATAATGTACATTATATTCACGTATTTGGTAGTATTTATTCTTTTTATATTATCCTATATTCTCTGTCTTATTCTTTGTCTCTATTTGTGTTTTACTTTTACTATTGAACTTTAACCACATAACCATGGCTCTTATATTTACCTATTTATATATATATATCATAAGCATAAAGAAATTTTTCCCATAACAATGGATTAGTAACCAGACTTTATAAACCAGGCATTGTGTTCTCTGTCTCTCTGCCTCTGTCTCTGTCTCTGTCTCTCTCTCTGTCTCTCTCTCTCTCTCTTTCTCTCTCTCTCTGTGTCTCTCTCTCTCTCCTCTCTCTCTAAGAGAGAGAGGAGAGAGAGAGAGAGATCCTGTGTACGTGTAGAACCTAAGTCTCTACCATGTGTTTTTATTTGCAAGCAGGTCTATTCACTATTAGATGTATTCATATTATTGCCCATACTTTGGCAATTTCCATTGGCATGACTAGAATGTTCTATACCAAAACCATTGGAAAACACAAGCTTGCTTTCAAATTCTAAGACTCTTCAAAGATCAAAACTGAAAATAGCCTCAATAGACCATTTATTTCAACCCCTTCATGATAAGGATGAAAAAGTAAAGCATGGAAACATTGTTGATGTTAAGAATAGCAGATATTCACTTAAAGTTGCAAAGCTTGTGCTAACACCTACGCCTTCCAAACACCCAATTTAAATCCTGATATTTCACCCTAATTCTTCTGTGTCACATATAACCCAAGTTTCCATTTCCGCTCCAGAGGAATTTTAAGTTAATATCACGTATTCCTCCCATATGGTATAGCAACTACGTGAACTGGCCTTGTTATTTGATTATTTTCCTGCTTTATATAAACTGTTCAAGTTATTAACTGAACTTGCCACCCTATTGCTACTGGGAAACATGAACATTACCAGTATATGTTTAAGGTGATCCCGTATTTCATTTTCCAATGCTAGATGTTAAAACAGACCCAGACAATGATAGAAAAAAGCAGAAAACTTCAATTTTGAAATGCCTTGGGAACCAAACTCAATGGTAATATTGTAATCTATCCAGGAATAGGAAATTGCCTGTCTTAAAAGTCTAGTATGAGAAGGATGGGAATAAGAAAATACATGATTAAGATAAAACTTTCTTTTACTTATGCCACTAAAAAGCAATTAAATATTGCCAAAGAAGAACCATTATATAGCATCTCAAAACTTGAGTCAAAGATGCTGGGTGACATGGGCCATGCATTCCAACATCAAAGTTATTGGTTGGAATATAACTCAATGAATCTACTTTGGGGGAAGCAAAGGTAGAAGATAGCTAGGAGTGAAGTATTCCTCTAAACTGGCTTCAGTTCAACCTCACTCTACTATTTTAAAAGCCATTCAACTGGCTCTTTAAAGGCATATGACAGGAGTAGAACATCATATCATTGTATTCTATAGAGTAACTTTAAGTAGATCCCCTTGATAAAGTTTCCAGAAGTATAAAACTTGGCAATAATGTGCCATTTTAGATTGCCTTCAAAGGCCAGATACAATCATTATAATCAGTTCCACATGAGGAGGCAGTGAGGAGGGCATTAATACATTAACAGATATGATTGGGGAAGTGTATCTCACAGTAATAAAAAAAGAAGAAAGGTCAGGGGACACTGTAAAGATATGGAAAGAGTGGGGTAAAACTGGCTTAAGTAGAAGGGCATAAATTGGGGCAGAGGAATTATTACAAGGAAGTAGTTCCTGCTATCACACTGAAAGAGAAAAAGAAATCCCCAGAATAGGAACACAAATTAATTTTTGTCAACATAATGTTTATTCTGTAATCTGTTAGTCAAATTTGTGTAGGGTTTGTTCACTTGTTTCTGGATTATAATAGAAGGATTTTAATTTCTCTGTACATTTCCTAAAAGGAGAGTCCCTCTGATACTTCAGGATAGGCCATCGGTGGTACCAACTGTATTTGTACTATCTCTCATTGCTGATGATATGTGGTAGATACACGGAATCAGGTCTGTAGCCCCATTCTTTACCATGCTCACTTTGTATCAGGTTATCAGTTGGGGCATCTACCTTCTATGTTCTCTAGTTTGAGATTTTTACTAAAGTGGAAACACCACTGAGCCTTGAGTAGAATAGAAAATGAAAACACAATAGCAAATACAAAAATAAAGTATTAATAAATAATTGTCTACAGTTACACTGAGGTTGATGCTCAGACAAGCAAGAGTAAATACATTCAACCTATGTATCACTTTACCTGTCTTATTGGTAGATGTATCCTTTGGAGAAAGTATGAGTGTCTGGAAATTTATTCAGCCCCATTCTAATAATTATATTGCTTATTAAGTAGCCAGTAAGATTGTTTTGGGACTGCAATCAATTGAAAAATTACATGTGTACTCACTGGTATAGTCTGGCACAGAACACATTTTTTTTATTATTTAATACTATATTTACATTTCAAATGTTTTCCCCTTTCCAGGTCTGCCCCTTGGAAACCCCTTATCCCATACCCCCTCGCCCTGCCTCTATGAGGGTATTCCCCCACCCACCCATCCACTCTTGCCTTCCCTCCCTGGCATTCCTCTATACTGGGGCATCTAACACTCTCATACCCAAGGGCCTCTCCTCCCACTGATGGTCAACAAGGCCCTCCTTAGCCACATATGTGGCCAGCACCATAGGCCCCTCCATATGCATTCTTTGGTTGGTGGTCCAGTCTCTGGGAGCATTGGGGGGACTGACCAGTTGACACTGTTGCTCCCTCCCCATGGGGCTGCAAACATCCTCATTTCCTTCAGTCCCTTCTTCAACGCCTCCATCTGGGACCCCATGCTCAGTTCAAAAGTTGCTGTGAATTGAATCATGGGTGTTCCAAACTTTTGGGCTAATATCCGCTTATCAGCGAGTACATATTGTGTTTGTTCTTTTGTGACTGAGTTGCCACACTCAGGATGATATTTTCAAGTTCCATGCATTTGCCTATGAATTTCATGAAGTTATTGTTTTTAATATCTGAGTAGTATTCCATTGCGTAAATGTACCACATTTTCTGTATACATTCCTCTGTTGAGGGACATCTGGGTTGTTTCCAGCTTCTGGCTATTACAAATATGGCTGCTATGAACATAGTGGAGCATGTGCCTTATTAGATGTTGGGGCATCTTCTGTGTATATGCCCAGGAGTGGTATAGCTGGGTCCTCAGGGAGTATTATGACCAATTTTCTGAGGGTCTGCCAATCTGATTTCTAGAATGGTTGTACCAGCTTGAAATGCCACCAGCATTGGAGGAGTGTTCCTTGTTCTCCACATCCTCGCCAGCATCTGCTGTCACCTGAGTTTTTGATCTTAGCCATTGTGACTGGTGTGAGGTGGAATATCAGACTTGTTTTGATTTGCATTTCCCTGATGACTAGGGATATTGAGCATTTCTTTAGGTGCTTCTCAGCCCTGCGAATTTCCTCAGTTGAGAATTCTCTGTTTAGTTCTGTTCCCCATTTTTTGATGGGGTTATTTGTTTTTTTGGAGTCTAACTTCTTGAGTTCTTTGTATATATTGGATATTAGCCCTCTATCAGATGTAGGATTGGTAAAGATCTTTTTCTAATCTGTTGGTAGCCCTTTTGTCCTATTGACAGTGTCCTTTGCCTTACAAAAACTTTGCAGTTTTATGAGATCCCATATATTGATTATTGATCTTAGAGCATAAGCCATTGGTGTTCTGATCAGGAACTTTTCCCCTGTGCCCATGTGTTCGAGACTTTTCCCACTCTCTCTTCTATTAGATTCATTGTATATGGTTTTATGAGGAGGTCCTTGATCCACTTGGACTTGAGCTTTGTACAGGGAGATATGAATGAATCAATTTTCATTCTTCTACATGTTGACTGCCAGTTGAGTCAGCACCATTTGGTGAAAATGCTGTTTTGTTTCCACTGGATGGTTTTAGCTCCTTTGTCAAAGATCAAGTGACCATAGGTATGTGGGTTCATTTCGGGGACTTCAATTCTATTCCATTGATCTACCTGCCGGTCACTATACCAATACCATGCAGATTTTATCACTACTGCTCTGCAGTACACCTTGAGATCAGGGATGCTGATTCCCCCAGAAGTTCTTTTATTGTAGAGAAAAGTTTTTGCTCTGGTGGGTCTTTTATTATTCGAAATGAATTTGAGAATTGCTCTTTCTAAGTCTATGAAGAACTGAGTTGGAATTTTGATGGGTATTGCATTGAATCTATAGACTGCTTTTGGCAACATGGACATTTTTACAATATTAATCCTGCCAATCCATGAGCATGGGAGATCTTTCCATCTTCTGAGGTCTTCTTCAATTTCTTTCTTCAGAGACTTGAAGTTCTTGTCATACAGAGCTTTCACTTCTTTGGTTAGAGTCACACCAAGATACTTTATATTGTTTGTGACTATTATGAAGAGTGTCATTTCCTTAATTTCTTTCTCAGTCTGTTTATCCTTCGAGTATAGGAAGGCTACTGAGTTGTTTGAGTTAATTTTATATCCGGCTACTTTGCTGAAGTTGTTTATCAGCTATAGCAGTACTCTGGTGGAGTTTTTGGGTCATTTAAGTATAAAATCATATCATCTGCAAATAGTGATATTTTGATTTCTTCCTTTCCAATTTGTATCCTTTTGACCTCCTTTTGTTGTCTAATTGCTCTACCTAGAACTTCAAGTACTTTATTGAATAGCTAGGGAGAGAGTGGACAACCTTGTCTAGTTCTTAATTTTAGGGGAAATGCTTTCAAGTTTCTCCCCATTTAGTTTGATGTTGGCTACTGGTTTGCTGTATATTGCTTTTACTATGTTTAGGTATGGGCCTTGAATTCCTGATCTTTCCAAGATTTTTATCATGAAGGGATGTTGAATTTTGTCAAATGCTTTTTCAGCATCTAATGCAATGACAATGTGGCTTTTTTCTTTAAGTTTGTTTATGCAGTGGATTACATTGATGAATTTCCGGGTATTGAACCATCCCTGCATCCCTGGAATGAAGCCTACTTAATCATGATGAATGTTCATTTGATGTGTTCTTGGATTCTGTTTGCAAAAGTTTTATTGAGTATTTTTGCATCGATATTCATAAGGGAAATTGGGCTGTAGATTTTTCTTTGTTTGGTCTTTGTGAAGTTTTGGTATCAGTGTAACTGTGGCCTCATAGAATGAATTAGGTAGTGTTCCTTCTGCTTCTATTTTGTGGAATAGTTTGAAGAGTATTGGTATTAAGTCTTCTTTGAAGGTCTGATAGAATTCTGCACTAAACCCATCTGGTCATGGACTTTTTTTGGATGGGAGTCTTTTAATGACTGTTTCTATTTGTTTAGGGGTTATGGGAATGTTTAGATGGTTTATCTGATCCTGATTTAACTTTGATATTTGATATCCATCTAGAAAATTGTCCCTTTCATCCAGATTTTCCAATTTTGTTGAGTATAGGCTTTTGTCGTAGGATATGATGATTTTTTGAATTTTCTCAGATTCTGTTGTTATATCTCCCTTTTCATTTCTGATTTTGTTAATTTGGATACTGTCTCTGTGCCCTCTGGTTAGTCTGGCTAAGAGTTTATCTATCTTGTTGATTTTCTCAAAGAACCAACTCCTGGTTTTGTTGATTCTTTGTATAGCTCTTTTTGTTCTACTTGGTTGATTTCAGCCTTGAGTTTGATTATTTCTTGACTTCTACTCCTCTTCGGTGTATTAGCTTCTTTTTGTTCTAGAGCTTTCAGGTGTGCTGTTAAGCTGCTAGTGTATGTTCTCTCCGGTTTCTTTTTGGAGGCACTCCGAGCTATGAGTTATCCTCTTAACACTGCTTTCATTGTGTTCCATAAGTTTGGGCATGTTGAACTTTCATTTTCATTAAATTCTAGGAAGTCTTTAATTTCTTTCTTTATTTCTTCCTTGACCAAGTTATCATTGAGTAGAGCATTGTTCAGCTTTCATGTGTATGTGGGCTTTCTGTTGTTTTTGTTGCCTTTGAAGACCAGCCTTAATCTGTAGTGATCTGATAGGAGGCATGGGATTATTTAAGTCTTCTTATATCTGTTGAGGTTTGTTTTGTGACCAATTATATGATCAGTTTTGGAGAAGGTACCATGAGGTGCTGAGAAGACGGTATATTCTTTTGATTCAGGATGAAATGTTCTATAGATATCTGTTAAATCCATTTGGTCCATAACTTCTGTTAGTTTCACTGTGTCTCTGTTTAGTTTATATTTCCAAGATCTGCCCATTGATGAGAGTGGCGTGTTGAAGTCTTCTACTATTATTCTGTGAGGTGCAATGTGTGCTTCGAGATTTAGTAAAGTGTCTTTTATGAATGTGGGTGCCCTTGCATTTAGAGCATAGGGTGTTCAGAATTGAGAGTTCTTCTTGGTAGATTTTTCCTTTGATGAGGATGAAGTGTCCTTTCTTATCTTTTTTGATGACTTTTGGTTGAATGTCGATTTTATCCGATATTAGAAGGGCTACTCCTGCCTGTTTCTTGGAATCATTCACCTGGAAAATTGTTTTCCAACCCTTTACTCTGAGGTAGTGTTTGTCTTTAACCCTGAGGTGTGTTTCCTGTATGCATCAAAATGCTTGATCCTGTTCATGTATCCAGTCTGTTAGTCTATGTCTTTTTATTGGGGAATTGAGTCCATTGATGTTAAGAGATATTAAGGAATAGTGATTGATGCTTCCTGTTATTTCCGATGTTATTTTTATGTTTGTGTGGCTATCTTCTTTTGGGTTTGTTGAAAGATTACCTTCTTGCTTTTTATAGGGTGTAGCTTCTCTCCTTTTATTGGTGTTTTCTATATATTATCCTTTGTAAGGCTGGATTTATGGAAATATATTGTGTAAATTTGATTTTGTCATGAAATATCTTGGTTTCACCATCTATGGTAATTGAGAGTTTTGCTGGTTATAGCAGCCTGGTCTGGCACTTGTGTTCTATTAGGGTCTTTATGAGATCTGTCCAGGATCTTCTAGCTTTCATAGTCTCTGGTGAGAATTCTGGTGTAATTCTGATAGGTCTGCCTTTATATGTTACTTGACCTTTTTCCCTCACTGCTTTTAATATTCTTTACCTGTTTTGTGCATTTGGTGTTTTGCCTATTATGTGACAGGAGGAATTTCTTTTCTGTTCTAATTTATTTGGAGTTCTGTAGGCTTCTTGAATGTTTATGTTCATCTCTTTCTTTAGGTTAGGGAAGTTTTCTTTTATGTTTTTGTTGAAGATATTTACTGGCCTTTTAAGTTGGGAATCTTCACTCTCTTCTATACCTGTTATCCTTCGGTTTGGTCTTCTCATTGTGTCCTGGATTTCCTGGATGTTTTGGGTTAGGAGCTTTTTGCATTTTGCATTTTCTTTGACTGTTCTGTCAATGTTTTCCATGGTATCTTCTGCACCTGAGATTCTCTCTTCTATCTCTTGTATTCTGTTGGTGATGCTTGCATTATGACTCCTGATCTCTTTCTATCCGAACCCTATCCTAGGGTTTCTATCTCCAGGGTTGTCTCCCTTTGTGATTTCTTTATTGTTTCTATTTCCATTTTTTGATCCTGGATGGTTTGTTCATTTCCTTTGCCTGTTTGATTGTGTTTTCCTATATTTCCTCTTTAAGGGCTTCTAGCTCTTTACCTGTGTTCTCTGGTATTTCTTTAAGGGAGTTGTTTATTTCCTTCTTAAAACCTTCTATCATCATCATGAGAAGTGATTTTTAAATCTGAGTCTTGCTTTTCTGGTGTGTTGGGGTATCCAGGGCTCGCTTTGGAGGGAGAACTGGGTTCTGATGATGCCAAGTTGCCTTGGTTTCTGTTCCTTATATTCTTGCCCCTGTCTTTTGCCATCTGGTTTTCTGTGGTGTTAGCTGGTCTTGCTCTCTTTGACTGTGGCTTGTCCCTCCTGCAAGAACTTGTGTCAGTACTCCTTGGAGACCAGCTATATCTGTGAGGAATTTGGGGTTGGAAAGCTCTTGTACTGGGTCAGCTCTGGGATGCCGACAGAATTCACAAGGATCCTGTCCCCAGTTGTTCTTGGTTCCTGTGTCATGATGGCTCTGTGAGGATCCCTCTTGATTGAGGAATTTGAACAGAAGTGTTGGTATTCCTGTGCTCAAAGGTGTTTTGGCACTCCTGGGAGACCAGCTCTCTCCTGGCACTGAGTATGGAGCGCTGTGTCACAGGATTAACTTCCTGTCCTCAGAAGGAAATCAGAAGACCACTCCTCAGTCCCTGTGTTCTTAGGGTTCTGGATGGGTCTCGCTGAGCAGAGGTGCTGACCTTACCCCTGATCATAGGCTTGTCCACACTTCTGGGAGTGTAGTTCTTTTCCTATACTATTTGGGGCCTCAGGCATAAACCGGAAGTCTCCTGTCCTAGGTTGTCCCTCTGTCCCTGTGTTCTACACATTCAGGGTGGGTCCCGCTGAGCAGTGGTGCCCTCTTACCTCCACTCATGGGCTTGTCCACACTCCCTGGATGCTAGCCTTCTCCCTGCACTATTTGGTTATGGAGCTCTGTGACACAGACTGGGGACCCCAGTCACAGAAGGAGACCGGAAGGCTGCTGTCCGAGGCTGCTTGTAGGTCCCTGAGTCCCACAGAACACACTTCAGTGAAAGAAATTCTCCCAAGAAATGTTTATTTAATAATCTTTTAGAGCTAGGCTTACAAGCATTTTTGGATCTGTAGTGGTAGGGCAGGAGAGGGTGGGTGTGAGAGCACCCTCATAGAGGAAAAGTGGAGGGAAGAGAAGGCAGATGTGGGATGGGGGATTGTGGAGGGGTAACTGGGAAGTGGGAGATCATTTGAGATGTAAAAGAATGGAATCATTAATAAAATAAATAAATAAACAAAACTGATTTAAAATTTAAAAACAAACAAACAAAACAAAACAGAAACTGTCCTAGTTTGCTTTCTATGCCTGAGACAAATACCAGGAACAAAAGCAAAATGGGAAAGAATTTGTGTATTTTGCTTACAGATTATATTCCATCATAAAGGGATTTTAGGGTAGGAACATGGAAGTAGTAACAGAAGCAGAGGCCATTAACGAACACTCTCTATTGCCTTGTTTATGATGGCTCTCTCATCTTGCCTTTTTATACAGCCCAGTTACACCTCCCCATGAATGGTATTGCCCGTTGTGACTTGGGCCTTCTCACATTAATCATTAATAAAGGAAATGCCACACAGACTTGCCTTTAGGCCAATCTGATGAAGGCAGTGGCACAATTTATGCTCCTATTTCTCTGATCATTCTCACTTGTGTCATTTGACAGAATACTTACACCACTGACCCTTTGTCAACTTGACATATAAATACTTCATTCCTAAACCATAAACTGTCCTTTTCTGTCTTGTTTGCCCCCAACATATCATTACTTTAATAATTACATTATAAAACACAGTCCACTTTTTTATTACTTTATTTTAATTAAAATATCATATTATCACTCTCACACTCCTCCCTCTACTCTTTCCATGTACTCCTTCCTCCCTCTCAAATTCATACATAATCTCTTTCTCTTTAATCATTACTGTTACATATACACATATATGAATAAATACATAAATACAGCCCACTGAGTCAATTTAGTGTAAAATTTATGTACACAGTTTAGAGCTGACCACTTGAATTTGAGTAAACATTTAGGAGACTCTTCCCTGGAGAAAACTTACTCTTCCTCTTATAGGAGTGAAGAATTAATGTGTCATTCTTCAGGGAGTGTGGGACTCCATTCCCCATCCCATTTGGGATGCCAACTGATGTTTAATTTGTTTGGATCTTGTTTAGGCTGGCATTTTGTTGAGATTTTATAGTTATAGCTTCCCTATTGTATATAGGAGACATTATTGTACAACAGACTTCCTGGTCCTTCCTGGTCCTCTATATCTTATAGTCTTTCCACTCTTTCTTCTACAATGTTTCCAAAGCATAAGATGAAGGTGTTATATTTAGATATATTAATTGATTATAAGCATAATCATGTAGAAAGCAGGTAAATAATACACTGGTTTAGGGAAGTGGCGGTAGTTGGTTCTACTTTAAGTTCTACAACCTTATTAGTTGTAAGGTTGACACTAGACACTAGACATGTGTAATTGTCTAAATTTTTAGTACCAGGGATGATTTTTTTTCCTGTTAAACTGTTCTTATGTCCAATTAGACAACTATTGGTTACTGCAAAGATATAAATGCCAATATTACACAGTTAAATATATCTTGCTATGTTGGTTAGTGCTGTGGCACATGGGTATATAGTTATATAAAACAATTTATTGCTTTCCGTTCTTGGCATCTTTCATTTCAATTTTATATATTAGAAATGCTGTTTCTCAGAAAAGAAGCTTCTAGTTTGAATCCAATTTGAATCTTCTGAATCAAATATTCAAAGTTTATGGCATCTTCATCAAGAGAGACTTACCTTAAACTTCTATTATGCAACCAGGTGCAACAACCATACTTTATATTGTTCTGGGAGACTTTTCTTTGGATATTTACTTTATTTACATTTCAAATGTTTTCCCCTTTCCAGGTCTTCCCTTTGGAAACTCCCTATCCCATCCTCTTCCCCATGCCTCTATGAGGGTGCTCCCCCACCCACCTACCCACTCCCATCTTCCCTCCCTAGCATTCCCCTACACTGGGGCATCAAACACCCTCAGGTCCATGGGCCTCTCCTTCCACTGATGGCCAAAAAGGCCCTCTTCAGTTATCATGGGTCCTTCCATGTGTATTCTTTGGTTGGTGGTCCAGTCTCTCCTGGAGCTCTGGAGGGTCTGGCCAGTTGACAATATTGCTCCCTTCATGGGGCTGCAAACTCCCTCAGCTCCTTCAGTCCCTTCTCCAACTCCTCCACCCGGGACCCCACGCTCAGTCCAATGGTTGGCTGCGAGCATCTGCCTCTGTATTTGTCAGGCTCTGCCTGAGCCTCTCTAGAGACAACTTATCATGCTTCCATCAGCGAGTACTTCCCAGCATCCATAATTGAACTCATCTGTCCAACAACTTAAAAGCAGGTTTCTCAAGCCTATGTAGTGGTGTTTTTGAAGGATAATCAATGGAAATTATAGATGGAGAATTATCATCTCAAGTGGCATACACACAGAGAGAGAGACAGAGACAGAGAGATAGAGTCAGAGAGAGACAGACAGGGACACATACACACACACACACACACACACACACACACACACACAGAGAGAGAGAGAGAGAGAGAGAGAGAGAGAGAGAGAGAGAGAGAGAGAGAGACTTGGATATACTATACTCAATTTTATATAAATATAAAAGAATATGATAATCTATTTCTGTTTCAAGCATTCTTAATTTTATTTATCACTTCTCTCTCCTCATTCTGTACTGGCCTCAGTATCTCTTCCCCAAATAAGGTCCCCCCATTTTCCTCCTTCATATCATCTGTGTCAGTCTTAGTTACTGCTGATATTGTGATGAAACACCATGAACTAAAAGCAAGAAAGGATTTATTTGGCTTACACATCCACATTGTAGTCCATAGATGAAGGAATCCAGGAAAAGAACTCACACAGGGCAAGAACCTAAAGACAGAAGCTGATGCAGAGGTCATCAAGGGGTGTTGCTTATTCAATTACTCATAATGGCTTGCTCAGACTATTTTTATGGAAGCTAGGACCACTAGTCCATGGATGGTACCACCCACATGGGATGGAACCTTCCCCATGAATCATGAATTAAGAAAATTCCCTACAGTTGGATCTCATGGAGGCATTTTCTCAACAGATGACTCTAACATATGCCATGCTGGCATAAAAATAGCCAGGACACCATCCATATCACAATCTTTTTAAATGCCAATAATTATTTTGAAAAATAGCCTTAGGCTATAGTCCATCATGGTGGGGAAGTCAAGTCAACAAGAGCTTGAAGCTGGTGGCAAACTTGCATCCACCGTTAGGAAGGACACAGAGATGAATGGTTGTGCATGCTAAGTTAACTATCTTCCCTTTTATGCAACTTAGACTAAGGGCAGGGAATGCTACCATCTACTTTTATGGTATATCTTTCTACCTTAATTAACCTAATCAAGATAATCTCTCACTGGCATGGCCATAGACAGACCTAGTTAACATAAACCCTACAGAGTATTTCTGGAGGTCTTTTTAAAAAGGTTATTTCAGATTCAGTCAAGTTGACAAGACAATCATACTCTCTAAATTTTTTTAAATTTTTATAATAACTATCATAACCATAAAGATATGAGACAACATGCCAGTGGATTTTAATTTACTTCTTTTTTACTAATTCTGAGCAAAATTAGAAAAATTTTCAGATATTTTTGTTCGTCTTCTTTGGGGAGTTTCAATTCACTTCTGTTTTACTTTTCTGTTGCTGTGAAGACACCATGACCAAGGAATGTTATAAATGACAGCATTTGATTTGCGGGCTTGCTTAGAGATTCACAGTGTTAGTCTATTACCACCATGGCAGGGAGCACAGCAGCAGGCAGACAAATATGTTTCTGGAGATATCGTTTAGAGATTGCATGTTGAGACAACAGGCAGAAGGCAGAGACAATGATCCAATTGGAATGGCATATGCTTTTGGAACCTTATAGACCCCCAAAAGTGACACATCTCCTCTAAAAAGACCACACTTCCTAATCCTTCCCCAACCATTCCACCAACTGGTGAGCAAGCATTTAACCATTGTAGTCTATAGCTGAAGGAATCCAGGAAAAGAACTCACACAGGGCAAAAATCTAAAGACAGAAGCTGATGCAGAGGTCATCAAGGGGTGCTGTTTATTCAATTACTCATAATGGTTTGCTCAGACTATTTTTATGGAAGCTAGGACCACTAGTCCATGGATGATACCACCTACATGGAATGGAACATTTGAGCCTATGGGAACATTTCTCACTCAAACCACCACATGTTCCTTTGCCTATCTTAAGAACAGGTTATTTGTGATTTTTCTCATTTTTTTGCATTGTTGGTTATTTAGTTGTATGAATCATTGCATATTTTATAATAAACTGTTACTATGTCCAAAATTCCAGTTATTAACAAATTCATACTCTATTTAAATTATGTAGTTCATCAACTGTGAGCTTGGATAAAAACATGGAACATGGAACATGGTTAAAACCAGAAGTACCAGAAAGTACCAGGGTATAGTCACAATAAAATCAATAAAAAACCCAAGTTCAAAAATGTAAGTAGCTCTATTCCTGGTGGCATTCCATGAGGGCATTGCACACAGTGTGCTGGCTATTCTTTGCCAACTTAACACAAGCTATAGTCACTTGTGTAAAGAGAACATCAGCTGAGAAAATGCCTCTATACAATTAGTCTATAGGCTAGTCTGGCAAGTTTTCTTGACTAATGATTAATGTAAGAGAGTCCAACTCACTGTTCATAGTGTCACCCATGCAAAAGTGTGCATTGGTTGCATAAAAAGTGAACTGAGGTGTAATTAGGAGCAAGTCAGTAAGCATTGCTTCACAACTTGTTCTTCAGTTCCTTTCTGCCTTGAGATCTTGTCTAGCTTTCACTTCATGGTGAAATGAACCCTGTTGTCCCCGGGGTGATTTTGGTGATAGCATTTTGTCATGGCAGTATAAAGCAAACGAGGACAAAAATAGATCTGTACCCCATTCAGATATACCACTGTTGAGCAAATAACCAAAAGATTCTATAAGCTACAATAGAGAGACCTGTTTATTAAAGTTCATTCCTGACCTATTAGCCAGGAAAATGCAAAAGGCCTAGATGTTCAAATATTGATGAATGAATGGTAATGTAACATATTTAAATGATGGACTTATATTCATATTTTAAGAAAAATGAAATTATGGAATTGACAGGTAAAAGGATAGAGTTGTATAGAATAACCAACACACAAAGAGATGCATTTTACATGCTTTCTCTCATTTGTGTATTTAGCTTTGAGTCTTCAGATGTGAGCTTTATCTGGAATACCAATAGAGGTCTGGAAAATAGTAATGGGCCTTGTGGGTGGTTAGGGAGGACAGGTGCAAAGTTTATTAGTGAAATTTGGGGTGGTGGTAGGAAAATAGGATAAAATATGGAATTTATGGTGTGATGAATAACTCTTTTGGAAAAGCCTCATGAATACTTACTATTGTCAAAGCTTCCTAAAACATATGCATATATACATATATGTACACATATATTTTTACATATACAAAAAAGAGATTTAATGTAGTTTCCATACAAAAAGGAGGGGATTTTCTAACTAAGCACCACATTATAGCAAACATAATCTCTAGTACCAATAATGGGCTACCCTGTTTTGACTTGTTGTCCAATAGGAATGCATAGATCCTATGAATTGCAGGCTATTGCCAATAACATTGGTTATTCTCTAGAACTTGAAAATATAATGTTATTACTGAAGAAAATATGTACTTAAGTCACAGAATATAGAGAAACCTAGGAATGACCTATAAGCTTCATAACTACTGGATGTTTCTGAATTGCTCTAAGGTGCTATGCATACAATAAGAGGAGAAAAGTAATCATCTCCCTTAACCAAGCTGTAATGTCTGTAAGTTACGATGATGACTGATCTAACAAGATATGTCTCCTTGGTAATAGAATCACAAATGTTTGAAGAGAAACACATCACTTTCTTATTGAGTCTAAGGTCTTCTCCATGAAATAAATGGATATCATAACTGGCACTATTTCATAGGCTTTTGGGGGAAACTTACTATTTTGCTAAGTGGACATAGTAGTAAACTGACTCTTAATGCTTTATTGCTATACTCATTGATCAGCCTCTCTAAACCCTCATCAAAATAACTTCTTACAGTAAATACCAGTTAACACAGAGACCCTCAACTAGTCAATATGCAAAAGAGTGACTATGGCATGCTCAGGTGTAAATGGGATGTGTGTCACACTACTTCCCCTTAAAGCTCATGAATCTTCATGAGATCAAGGGTAGAAAATTGAAAGAGAAGTGGGTGCTATATAATTTCAAGCAAACAATATTCTCAAACCACTAGACAGATGCAAATATGAACTCATGCCATATATGAAAGCATACACAAGAACTTCATAAGTTCACGTAAGACATCTTAGAATGGGGGGTATTGGATAGATACCAAACCTTACCAGTAGCTGTAGATATATTTGCATTTGATAGCAGTCGTGAGAGGTAGAGTCAATTTTCTTTAATGTTGTGACGCCAAGAAAGGCTAACAACACTCCAAGGTATGTTGTACTCATAAGTTGGGTAGGTGGATGTTGAGGGTAAAGAAGGTGAATATAGAAAGAGTGGGGTAGGGGATAAATATGATCAAAATATATTGTATGACTCTCCAAAAATAATAGAAATATCAAATTTTAAAACAATGATAGATTACATTTTAAAGAGCCATAGGTAAAAACAGATATGTACCTTAGATGATTGTGGTTCTGATAATAATAGATTATTCATGATGTCGAATAAAACCTAGAATTTTTTCTCAGTGTTAGAGGTTGTAAATCTAAGACAAAAGCATTGGCAGATACACTGACTGTTAAGGGCTTGCTTACTGATGGATTTTGCTGCTGCTGTGCAATCATAGGGAATAGCTAGCTTTCTGAGGTCTCAGTTAGTAAGCTACTAATTGTAATCCAATAATGAAATAGATTTCAAAAAGTAATAAGCACTTCAGAATGAGTTTGGAGAATCCTTAAAGAACTATAAGTAGAATACCAATTGCTCCATACTACTCCTGAGTGTTTAGACAAAGAAATAAGATAGCATAACAGAGAGATGCATCAATATCCATGATTAACATAGTACTATTTTCAAAAAAGTTATGAAATTAGCCTCCTAGGATCATTTGTAAATGGGTCATTTATTTAAAAAATGCAGTATATATACAAAATGGAGTGCTACTTAGACACAAAGCAGAACAAAATTATGTTGCTTTTTTTTTCCCCCTCAGGAAAATGAATGAATAAGCAGCTTGGGGATGTGGAGAACATGTGTTTTTGTCAATTCTTGATGCAAAATGGAAGATTCCCAATAAAGCTCAAAGGCTAATCATGACATCTCAGCTGCCCTAAATTCTAAAGATTTTAGGGGGAACAAATACTTAAATTACAGCAATATACTGTGTAAAACTAGTGAAGGCATTATTTCATATTAGAAATGCTGCAGATGAAATAGTAGAAGAAAACAAAGAAAGAAAAGAAAATA
>CM052722.1:45231584-45248438 GCA_028551405.1 Uromys caudimaculatus
ATGGCCACCAGGGAGAAAGGAGAGGACTCTGGGCCTGAGGGTGCTAGTGGCCCCAGTAAAAGGGAATGTCAAGGTGGGAATATGGGAATGGGTGGGCGGGTGGGTGGGAGGAGGAATTCCCTCTCAGAGGCGGGGAGGGGGAGGGGACACGGGGTTTCCAAAGAAAAGGGGAATCATCGGAAATGTAAATAAAAAAAAATAAAAAAATAAAAAAATAAAAAATAAAAAATAAAAATAAAAAAATAAAAAAAAAATAAAAAAGGTAAGATTCAAAAAAAAAAAAGAAAGAAAATATGATTAGATAAAATTCTTAATTCAATGACAATATATTCCATCAAAGATTAAAGAAATACCTTTCAAACATACAAAAGATGAAATAATTCATTCTGAGAAATCATCCTTGACTGGTAGTTGTAGCACAGGCCCTTAAACCTAGAACTCAAGCTACAGGGGCAGGCAGATTTCTATGAATTCAAGACCAGTTTGGTCTACATAGGGAGTTCCAGGCCACAAAGAGCAACATAGTGAGAGTTTGTCTCCAAACAAATAAAAATACCTGGGCAGTAGTGTTACAAGACTATAGTCCCAACACTCAGGAGGTAGAGACCAGCAGATCTCTGAGATCAAGGCTAGCCTAGTCTACACAGTGAGTTCCAAGACAGCAAGGGCTACACAGACAAAACACTGTCTCAAAAAATTAATTAATTAAATTGACCAAGTTTCATAAACTTATAATACTAAATATAATTCCAGATGAAAATATGTATGTGCATAAGAATTCAAATATAAGGATCTTTGGTTCTAATTAGTTATACCCCTTTATATGTAACTACAAAACTGATCATAAATGAGATATTCTTTTCAGAAAAAGACCAACTAGGTACAAACATATAAACACATGCATATATTTCTAGACATTCTTTAATTACTATGTACATGTGTATTAAATTAGGCCAGATATTATTTTAGAGGGTTATATTGCTTGAAATTGATAAATTTATCTACTGCAATTTGCTTTTGATGTGATACTGCTTTTTCGTAGAAAATAAAGATTGTAGAAAAAAACATATAAAAACACTTAAACTTCTACCTAATAACCAAAGTTACATCTATTTATGCAGAGAAAATAAGGCAGTAAAGAAATGTATTATGTATGTATGAAGTTAATCACACACACACACACACACACATACACACACACACACACACGCACACAATGTATGTGTCCTGGATTAAATAACCATAGTCTTTTATTATTTATTTTTTATTTTAAGTAATATATTAGTTTTCATTTTTAATAAGCAGACAAAGTAATGACTTTCTATTATAGACATTGTGATAGATTTCTGGTGGATCATCCTCCCTCTCTCTTCTCTGTTAAACTGTACCTTTTCTGTTTTTTTTTATTTTTTTTATTTTTGATACTTTATTTACATTTCCAATGTTTCCCCTTTTCTGGGTCTCCTCTTTGGAAACCCCCTATCCCCTCCCCATCCCCGCCTCTGTGAGGGAATTCCTCCTCTCACCTACCGGCCCACCCATTCCCATATTCCCACCTTGACATTCCCCTTTACTGGGGCCTCTAACACCCTCAGGCCCAAAGTCTTCTCCTTTCTCCCTGATGGCCATTGAGGTGATTCCTCTGCCACATATGTGGTCCAAACCATGAGTCAATAGATGTGTATTCTTTGGTTAGTGGTCTGAACTCCAGGACGACCAGGGGGAGGGTCAGGCCCATTGACGCTCTTGCTCCCTCCATGGGGCTACCAATTCCTTCCGCTCCTTCAGACCTTTCTCCAACCCCTCTATCTGGTGCCTCACTCTCAGTCCAGTGGTTACTGTTAAGTGAAACTTGGGCATTCTGAACTTTTGGGCTAATATCCGCTTATCAGTGAGTACATACCATGTTCGTTCTTTTGTGACTGAGTTACCTCGCTCAGGATGATATTTTCAAGTTCCATCCATTTGCCTGCAAATTTTCATTCTTTGTTTTTTATAGCTGAGTAGTACTCCTTTTCTGTTTTGATGTTACTTGTATTATAGTTTGCTTTTTCAAATTTCTCATCAGTTTCCCCTCTTATAGTCCCCTTTCTAGTTTCATGACATGAACCACACCCACATTCACATATATACATATATCTAAAAATAGAAATCTGAGATATGTACATAATAGATAACATGAAATATGTGTTATTCTTCCTTGGATAAATTCACTGAATATAATATTTTCCTTCTTCAGCCACTTTCCAATGTATACATATACCACAATTTTTTGTCTATTTACCTGTCAGACTTCTAGACTAATGCATTTTCTAAGTATAATGAATGCTGCAGTAATTAACATGCTTGTGCAGGACCTTTTGTCATAGACTTACAATCACTTGGTATTTACCTAGGAGTGGTATAGATATGTCATAGGGTACTTCTGTTTTTAATTTGTTTCAATATTTGCGTCACTAATATACAGGAACACCAGAGTAACTAAGGCTGCCTCTTTTTGCTATTCATGCCTGCAAATGTTGTCATTTGTTTCAAGATGATAGTCATTCTGAAAGAGGTGACATAGACTCTCAAAAAAGTTTTAATTTTCATTTTCTTGGTGGATAAAGTATTTGAATACTTCTAAAAATATTTAATGGCCACTTTCATTTCTTTTGAAATGTCTCTGTTCATTTGATTATCACATCTATTAACAGTTTTGTACACAGTTGTTGGTGGTTTTTGGTTTTTTGTTTGTTTGTTTGTTTGCTTTTTTGCAGTTCATTTGGTACTCTAGAATTTTAGATTGAATCTCATTCTGAAGGTTGCCTCTTCACTCTAGTGATAGTTTGCTTTGCTGTCCAGAAAGGTTTTTGGATTCCATACAATCCAATTTTCCAATTCTTGGAGCAAATTCTTATGGTATTACAATCATTTTTAGAAAATCTGTGTCTATATATATGTTGAGGTGTTCTCAAATGTTTTTCTCTGATAGTTTCTATATTTAATGCTTTGTAATATGGTTGTCAATCCAATCTGAATTGACTTTTTGCAAGATGAGAAATATACATCTAAATGTATCATCCATATAACCATACAGTTTTCCTCCTACCAATTATTAAAAGGTTGTCTTTTCTTCTAATGTAAGTTTTTAACACCTTAAATAATGTAGATTCAAAAGGATTCATATTTTATAACTTTATTAATGTGGATATTCTTTACATGTAAACCTATATGGACACAAAATATGTAAGTATTTATCAAAGGGAGGAGGGGTTTATGCCTGTGCCCTGTGCACACAGATCCATACCCAAATAGTGCAGGGAAAAAGCTAGCCTCCCAGGAGTGTGGACAAGCCTGTGATCAGGGAAAGGCCAGCACCTTGGCTCAGCGGAAACTGCCCAGAACCCTCAGGACTCAGGGACCGAGGAGCAGCCAGGGACAGAAGCCCTTTGGTTTCGATCTATGGCTAGGAACCTTAGCCTGGGCCACATGGTAAATAGAGCCAGGAGAAAGCTAGCCTCCCATGAGTGTGAACAAGCCTGTGAGCAAGGGTAAGACCAGCTCCTCTGCTCAGAGGGACCCACCTGGAACCCTCAGGACACAGGGACTGAGGAGTGGCCTTCAGGGATCCTTCTGCATTCAGGGAGCTGATCCTATGGCACAGGGCTCCATATTCAAATAGTACCAGGAGAGAGCTGGTCTCCCAGGAGTGCTGACACACCTTCAAGCACAGGCAAGAACACCACTTCTGTTTGAAATTCCCGGATCAAGAGGGACCCTTGCAGAGCTATCAGGACACAGGAACCAAGGAATAGCTGAGGAAAGAATCCTTCTGGTATCGGTCTGCACCCCAGAGCTGACCCTGTACCACAGCTCTCCAAACCCAAATTCCTCTCAGAGAGAGCTGGTCTTCAAGGAGTATTGACACAGAGGCTTGCAGGAGGGAAAAGCCACAGTCAGAGAAAACAAGACTAGCTAACACCAGAGATAACAAGATGGCAAAAGGCAAGGGTAAGAACATAAGGAACTAAGGAACAGAAACCAAGGCAACTTGGCATCATCAAACCAAGTTCTCCCACCACAGTGAGCCATGGATAACCCAACACACCAGAAAAGCAAAATTCAGATTTAAAATTACATCTCAGGATGATGATAGAAGATTTTAAGAAGGAAATAAATAACTACCTTAAAGAAATACAAGAGAACACAGGTAAACAGCTAGAAGCCCTTGAAGAAGAAACAAAAAATCCCTTAAAGAATCACAGGAAAACACAATCAAACAGGATGAATTACAGGAAAACACAATTAAACAGGTAAAGGAAATGAACAAAACCATCCAGGATCTAAAAATGGAAATAGAAACAATAAAGAAATCGCAAAGGGAGACAACCCTGGAGTTAGAAACCCTAGGAAAGCGAACAGGAGTTATAGACACAAGAATCACCAACAGAATACAAGAGATAGAAGAGAGAATCTCAGATGTGGAAGATACCATAGAAAACATTGACAGAACAGTCAAAGTAAATGCAAAATGCAAAAAGCTCCTAACCCAAAACATCCAGTAAATCCAGGACACAATGAGAAGACCAAACCGAAGGATAACAGGTATAGAAGAGAGTGAAGATTCTCAAATTAAAGGGCCAGTAAATATCTTCAACAAAATTATAGACGAAAACTTCCCTAACCTAAAGAAAGAGATGAACATAAACATTCAAGAAGCTTACAGAAATCCAAATAGATTAGAACAGAAAAGAAATTCCTCCCGTCACATAATAGGCAAAACACCAAATGCACAAAAAAAGTAAAGAATATTAAAAGCAGTAAGGGAAAAAGGTCAAGTAACATATAAGGGCAGACCTATCAGAATTACACCAGAATTCTCACCAGAGACTATGAAAGCTAGAAGATCCTGGACAGATCTCATAAAGACCCTAATAGAACACAAGTGCCAGACCAGGCTGCTATAACCAGCAAAACTCTCAATTACCATAGATGGTGAAACCAAGATATTCTATGACAAAACCAAATTTACACAATATGTTTCCACAAACCCAGGCCTACAAAAGATAATAGATAGACACAAGGAGGGAAGCTACACCCTAGAAAAAGCAAGAAAGTAATATTTCAATGAACACAAAAGATAGCCACACAAACATAAAAATAACATTGGAAACAACAGGAAGCAACAATAACTATTCTTTAATATATCTTAACATCAATGGACTCAATTCCCCAATAAAAAGACATAGACTAACAGACTGCATACATAAACAGGACCCAGCATTTTGCTGCATACAAGAAACACATGTCAGAGTTAAAGACAAACACTACCTCAGAGTAAAGGGCTGGAAAACAAGTTTCCAGGCAAATGGTCCCAAGAAACAGGAAGAGTAGCCATTCTAATGTTGTATAGAACCAACTTTCAACAAAAGTCATCCAAAATGATAAAGAATGACACTTCATACTCATCAAAGGAAATATCTACCAAGAAGAACTCTCAATTCTGAACATCTTATGCTCCAAATGCAAGGGCACTCACATTCATAAAAGAAACTTTTCTAAAGCTCAAAGCACACATTGCACCTCACAATAATACTAGGAGACTTCAACACCCTACTCTCATCAATGGACAGATCTTGGAAACACAAACTAAACAGAGACACATTTAAACTACCTGATGTTATGGATCAAATGGATATAACAGATATCTATAGAACATTTCATCCTAAATCAAAAGAATGTATCTTCTTCTCAGCACCTCATGGTACCTTCTCTAAAATTGACAATATAATCTGTCACAAAACAAACCTCAACAAATATAAGAAGATTGAAATAATCCAATGCCTCCTATCAGATCACTAAGGATTAAGGCTGGTCTTCAAAGGCAACAAAAACAACAGAAAGTCCACATACACATCGAAGCTGAACAATGCTCTACTCAATGATAATATGGTCAGGGAAGAAATAAAGAAAGAAATTAAAGACTTCCTAGAATTTAAAGAAAATGAAAGTACAACATACCCAAAGTTATGGAACACAATGAAAGCAGTGTTAAGAGGAAAACTCATAGCTCAGGGTGCCTCCAAAAGAAACTGGAGAGAACATACACTAGCAGCTTAACAGCACACCTGAAAGCTCTAGAACAAAAAGAAGCTAATACACCCAAGAGGAGTAGAAGTCAAGAAATAATCAAATTCAGGGCTGAAATCAACCAAGTAGAAACAAAAAGAACTATACAAAGAATCAACAAAACCAGGAGTTGGTTTTTTGAGAAAGTCAACAAGACAGATAAACCCTTAGTCAGACTAACCAGAGGGTACAGAGACAGTATCCAACTTAACAAAATCAGAAATGAAAAGGGAGATATAACAACAGATTCTGAAAAATTCCAGAAATGATCAGATCCTACTATAAATGTCTATACTCAACAAAATTGGAAAATCTGGATGAAAGGGACAATTTTCTAGACAGATACCAAATACCAAAGCTAAGTCAGGATTGGATAATCCATCTAAACATTCCCATAACCCCTAAAGAAATAGAAGCAGTCATTAAAAGTCTCCCAACCAAAAAAAAGACCAGGACCACATTAGTTTATGCAAAGAGTTCGCTATCCCGCCATGTCCCAGAAGGCCCTTCCAGGACAGGCTAGTGACTGGGTCTGGAGCGTCCTGCCTGCAGGACACTCTGGTGCTGTGGAGAGAACCTGTCAGCGGTAGAAAGAGGCAGGAGACAAAGCGTGCATGAGGGCAAGACGGTATTCCGATCAAGTCCCAAACAATCTTTATTGTTACATATATTTAAACACTTTAGGGTGGGAAATGGCAGAGGAAGGGGGATTCCATAAGGTAACTAGAAGTCACACATAGTTATGTGTCATTGTTATCCTGGAGCTGTAGGCCAGTTCAAAACAGGATGTCTAATCCCTAGCTGGAGGCAGTGAGACTGGGAAGGAATCAAAGGAATGCCTGCTGTGGAACTGGAACACTTTGACTTGCTAATCAAGCCAAGCCTAGGACACCCTGACTATCTGATTGAGAGCAAGGCCCTAGATTCAAAACAAGGCAATCTGGTATCTGGCAGGAAGGAATCAAAGGAATGCCTGCTGTGGAGCCCGGGACACTATGACTTGCAAAATAAGTCAAGCCTGGGACTCTTCATCTTAGCAGAATATGTCAAGGCTCAATTAAGCCAAGGCCTTTTGGTCTCTGACAAGTTTAGTGCAGAATTCTATCGGACCTTCAAAGAAGACCTAATTCCAATACTCTTTAAACTATTCCAAAAAAAAAAAAAAAACGAAGGAACACTACCCAATTCATTCTATGAGGCCACAGTTACATTGAAACCAAAACTTCACAAAGACCCAACAAACAAAGAAACTTTATATCAATTTCCCTTATGAATATTGATGCAAAAATACTCAATAAAATTCTTGCAAACCAAATCCAAGAACACATCAAAAAAAATCATTCATCATGATGAAGTAGGATTCATCCCAGGGATACAGGATTGTTCCAATACCCAGAAATCCATCAATGTAATCCACTACATAAACAAACTCAAAGAAAAAACCGACATGGTCATTTCATTAGATACTGAAAAAACATTTGACAAAATTCAACATCCTTCATGATAAAAGTGTTGGAAAGATCAGGAATTCAAGGCCCATATCTAAACATAGTAAAAGCAATATACAACAAACCAGTAGCCAACATCAAACTAAATGGAGAGAAACTTGAAATATTCCCCCTAAAATCAGGGACTAGACAAGGCTGTCTGCTCTCATCCTATCTATTCAATATAGTACTTGAAGTTCTAGCTAGAGCAATTAGACAACACAAGGAGGTCAAAGGGATACAAATTGGAAAGGGAGAAATTAAAATATCACTATTTGCAGATGATATGATCATATACTTAAGTGACCCGAATAACTCACCAGAGAACTGCTGCAGCTAATAAACAACTTCAGCAAAGGGGCTGGATATAAAATTAACTCAAACAACTCAGTAGCCTTCCTATACTCAAAGGATAAACAGGCTGAGAAAGAAATTAGGGAAATGACACCCTTCACAATTGTCACAAACAATATAAAGTATCTTGATATGACTCTAACCAAACAAGTGAAAGATCTATATGACAAGAACTTCGAGTATCTGAAGAAAGAAATCGAAGAAGACCTCAGAAGATGGAAAGCTCTCCCATGTTCATGGATTATCAGGGTTAATATAGTAAAAATGGCCACCCTGCCAAAAGCAATCTACAGATTCAATGCAATCCCCATCAAAATTCTAACTCAGTTCTTCACAGACTTAGAAAGAGAAATTCTCAAATTCATTTAGAATAACAAAAAAAAAACCAAGATAGCAAAAACTTTTTTCAACAATAAAAGAACTTCTGGGGTTATCAGCATTCTTGACCTCAATCTGTACTACAGAGCAGTAGTGATAAAAACTGCATGTTATTGGCACAGGACAGGCAAGTAGATCAATGGAATAGAATTGAAGACCCAGAAATAAACCCACACACTTATGGTCACTTGATCTTTGACAAAAGAGCTAAAACCATCCAATGGAAAAATGACAGTATTTTCAACAAATGGGGCTTGTTCATGAACATGTAGAAGAATGTGAATTGATCCATTCCTATTTCCCAGTACAAAGCTCAAATCCAAGTGGATCAAGGACCTCCACATAAAACCAGATACACTGAATTTAATAGGAGAGAAAGTGGGGAAAAGTCTTGAACACATTGGCACAGGGGAAAAGTTCCTGAACAGATCCCCAATGGCTTATGCTCTAAGATCAAGAATCGACAAATGGGACCCCATAAAATTGCAAAGCTTCTGTAAGGCAAAGGACACTGTCAAGAGGACAAAACAGCAACCAACAGATTGGAAAAAGATTTTTACCAATCCTTTGTCCAATAGAGGGCTAATATCCAATACATACAAAGAACTCAAGAAGTTACATTCTAGAGATCCAAATAACCCTATCAAAAAACTGGGGAACAGAGCTAAACAGAGAATTCTCAACTGAGGAAATTCCTAGGGCTGGGAAGCACCTAAAGAAATGTTCAGCATCCTTAGTCACCAGGGAAATACAAATCAAACAACCCTGAGATTCCACCTCACACCAGTCAGAATGGCTAAGATCAAAAACTCAGGTGACAGCAGATGCTGGTGAGGATGTGGAGAAAGAGGAACACTCCTCCACTGTTGGTGGGATTGCAAGCTGGTACAACCACTCTGGAAATCAGTTTGGCAGACCCTCAGAAAAATGGACATAATACTACCTGAGGACCCAGCTATACCATTCCTGGGCATATATCCAGAACATTCTCCAATATGTAATAAGGACACATGCTCCACTATGTTCATAGCAGCCATATTTATAATGTCCAGAAGCTGGAAACAACCCAGATATCCCTCAACAAGGAATGGATACAGAAAATGTGGTACATTTACACAATGGAATACTACTCAGCTATTAAAAACAATGACTTCATGAAATTTGCAGACAAACAGACGGAACTTGAAAATATCATCCTGAGTGACGTAACTCAGTCACAAAACTATGAACATGGTATGTACTCACTAATAAGTGTATTTTATCCCAGAAGTTCGGAATACCCAAGATTCAATTCACAGCAACCGTTGGACTGAGCGTGGGGTCTCAGATGAAAGAGTTGTAGAAGGGACTGAAGGAGCTGACAGGTTTGTAGCCCCATGGAGGGAGCAACAGTGTCAACTGGCCTGACTGCCCCCCCTTTCCGGTCCTCATGGAGACTGGAGCACCAACCAAGAATACACATTGAGGGACCCATGGTTTGGACCACATATGTGGCAGAGTAGGGCCTTGTTGGCCATCAGGGGGTGGAGAGGCCGTTGGATCTGAGAGTGTTAGATGCCCCAGTATAGGGGAATGCCAAGGAGGGAAGACTGGAGTGGGTGGTTGGATGGGGGAATACTCTCATAGAGGCAGGAGAACAGTGGTTGGATAGGGGGTTTCCAAAGGGGAGATCTGGAAAGGAGAAATCATCTGAAATGTAAATAAATTACCAAAAAAAAAAAAAAAAAAGGTAGGAGTAGGATGAACTGAAAACTACTTCTAATTCAGAGACAAAAATAATCCAGTATCTAGAACATTGTAGAGAATTTCTACTATAAGGTCACTGGTGTATGGTATATTAATTATGTTGTACAACTTCAGGGATGTATCAAAATATACTGAATTGTACACTTATGGAGAATTTTATCATGTTAGTTTTACATTAATAAGTAATTACAAAAGCATTTTTGTATAAATTGATGAGCAGATTTTAAGAATCCTTTAAAAGAAAACGGTCTGTATTAGTGAAAATGTTTGTTTTATTTAAGTATAAGATAAAATAAAAATCATTTCATCAAAGTTGGACAAGACAAACCAAAAAGGGAAACAAAAATGCCCCAAGAGAAAGTACAACAGCAGAGACCTACACATTAACACATTAAGGATTCCCATAAAAGTACTAAACAGAAAGCTGCAGTATATATACAGGTGACCTGGTACAGATCTTTACAAGGCTCTGTGATTGTTGCTTAAGTCTCTGTGAGTTTATATGAGATCTACTCAGTTGTTTTAGAGATACTTGTTCTCCTGGTGGCCCTTGTCCCCTCTGTCTGCTCGACTCCTTCTTCTTCCTCTTCCAAGGGGTTCCCTGAGCTCTGAGGGGAGGGATTTGGTAGAGACATCCCATTTAGGGTTGTGTGTTCCAAGGTCTCTCTCCCTCTCTCTGTCTCTTTTTGTTTCTCTCCATCTCTCACTGTCTCTCTCTGTATCTCTGTCTCTGTCTCTGTCTCTGTCTCTCTCTCTCTCTCTCTCTCTGTGTGTGTGTGTGTGTGTGTGTGTGTGTGTGTGTGTGTGTGTGTGTGTGTGTGTGTGTGTAAAATGTGTGTCCGGAGGTCTCTGTATTTCTTCCCATCTGCTGCCAGAAGAAGCCTCTCTTATGTCTAAATGAGGTATTGATTTGTGGGTATACCATAATATGATTAGGAGTTATTTTACTGTTACTGTTTTCTTTTAAGACCTAAGTAATTGGCTTTACCGTGGGTCTATGGACTATCTAATGTCTAGTTTGTTGTCACCAAAGCACTGTCAACTATGGGTTCCATCTCATGAGGTATGTCAAATCAGACATTGGTTGGCTACTTCCTCATGGTTTGTTCCACCATTGCCTTAGCATATTTCACAAGCATTACAAATTGTAGATAAAGGGTTTTGTGGTTAGGTTGCTGTTTATATCTCTCGTTTGGGAGCCTATATGAGTACCATTTCATGTCAAAAACATTAGAACATGGGAGGGAAGGTTCTATGTAGGTGTCAGCTCAAACTCTCCCTTCTCAATGAGTTCTGTGAGTGTTGTCTTCAGCAATGGGACCTTGCTTTTGTTTTGTGGAGAGTAAGCTAGTGTCTTGGCAACAGCATGGATTGTTTGAGGATTTTTATGGAAACCATTCAGCCAAATTCTCAATTAGACTAAATACAATCCCTACACTTGAAGGTTCATTTGGTGACAAAAGATAGCCTGTTGGAATTCTGTCTCCCTTATTATTTTGTGACTTCATTAAGGTTGTCTTCATATAACTCCTAGGAATTTTCCACTGTAGTAGGTTTCTATATCATCCCTCAAATCCATTTTAATTCTAGCTGTATGTCCCATCATTCACCCCCTTATTCCCATCCGCAACTCACCTTACGTACCTAATCCTTCTGTTCTAGTTCTTTTCCCCATAAAATTTATTCTATTTACTCCTCCCAGGAAGATCCATATGTCCTCCACCTATACTTTTCCTCTATGCTTAACATGTCTCAGTCCATAGATTGTAGCTTGGCTACTATTTATTTATTGGCTAATATCCATACGTAGCAATATATATAATATTTAACTTCCTGGGTCTGTGTTACCTCACTCTGGATGATTTTTCCAGTTTTATTGATTTGCCTGCAAATTTCATGTCATTATTTTAGGTCCTGAGTAATATACCATATGTTCTTTATCTATTCTTCTAGTCAGTGGCATCTAAGTTGTTTCCAATATCTGGCTGTTATCAACACAGCAACAATAATCACGGTTGAGTAACTGTCCTTGTGGTAGGATGAAGCATCCTTTGGGTATCTCACTAAGAGTAGAATAGCTGGTTCTTGAGGAAGATACATTTTCAGAATTTTTAGGAACTTATACACTGATTTCCGTAGTGGCTGTACAAGTTCCTACACCACCAGCAATGGAGGAGTGTTTCCCTTGCTGTAATGTTTGTAGCAAGGGTGTGAGCTTCTGGTGCAATATTTAAGGAAGTAAAATACAACAGAGTAAAATGTTTCTCTGTTAAAACAAAAAACCTTGATTAGTCACAGCTGTTCAACTACTCACATCCCCCAGACTCTGTACCTGTTACACATCCTGTGCCATGTACTCAGTCACTAATAAGGAGTGGTATAGAGTATATAAATCAACTCATCCATGTAGTATGAGTTTTTTGAAGTGCTAAGGAAATTGGATAGGTAAAGTATAATCTATTAAAGAAATTATACATAGAAAGTTGGTTAAATTTGAGGAAAAGCTTTAACTTCATAAAAATTAATTTGAAATAGATCATAGATCTAACTATGGGAGCTTAGGTTATAAAACTTCTAGGAAAAGATAGGAGAAAAATCTTAATGATCTCAAGAAAGTGTTAAGTCAATACAGAATACACAAACTATACAAAATATATTGGTAAACTAGAATTTACAAGGTTGAGATTTAGGCTCAGCAGCACACATAAGAAGAAAAAGAAAAAAAAGCCAAAACTGGGAAGAATATGTTTCAAACTTTACATATGATAAAGGAACATCTCGTGAAAGACACAAACAAAATTTCAATCATTAATGTTTACCAATGGCAACACATCAAAACATATTGTTAGTCACTACATTCCTTTAAAAATAAAGCAATATATAACTCCTTACCTATTAGCATCGCTAAAATGACTCTGACTATACATGTTTGGCAATGGTGTGAAAGAACTTCAGTCATAACCCATTGTTAATGATAATGTAATCTGATATAGTTGATGTGGAAATTTTTTCACAATTTTATTTTAAGGTAAACATAAACCAACTATCATATATCCTAAGTACTTCATTGTGGTACTCATTTTCATGAGAAATAAATGCATATATCAATGCAAAGGCTTGTACACAAATGTCTATAGATATTAGATGTTTCTCTGTTGAGACCCAAAACCATGTTCAGTCACAGCTGTTTAGCTACTAACATCCCCCCAACTCTGTACCTGTTACACATCCTGTGAAATGTACTCAATCTAATCAACACCAATTGTAATATCCCTAATAACAAGGCTTGTTCTAGCCCACATGAATTATATACAAACGTCAGACTTAGACTGTGCTTACATATGACAATAGATTCACTCTGTTAAGCAACTGGAATCTTGCCTTCCTTTACCACCCCCAATGCTCAAACCTGCCTTTGATTGCATAGCCTGTACATCTTTCTAGTCTATTGACTACCGAAGACCCAAGACCACTCATGCTACCCCAACAATCCCAGAAATATCTCCATTAGCAAAGCTTATTCCAAACAAATCCAGCCTTTGGTTGTATTCTCATGCTTTCTTGCTTGCCAGTGAATTGTAATCAACTGCCTTTATTCAATAAAAATTTAACACTAAGTCTTTATAAAATGAACCTACCAATTTTTCATAATTTACCTGAAATCAACCAAGCTTGGGGAACAAACAAACAAAAAAGACTTTGATGCAGCATAGAAACACACATGAGACACAAGACCCATGAAAGAAGTACACATGTCTAGGTTTCACTACAAAAATACCAACAACATGGAAGGACAAGACAGCATGTATGTCTATAAACCACCAGTGTTATAGAAATTATTTCCAATAAAATTTTCCTAGATGAACCCATGGACACAAAACTTACAAGAATAACCATAAACTTCTTTAAAGAATTCAAGAAGTTTAAAGAAGGCATGACAAACTGCTCATTAAACTTAAAGAAATGGCAATCAATGTCTCACTGATGCCCAAGAAAATCTAGCTATATAGCTAAATGAAAACAATATGAGATTTAAAAGAAACAACTGAACTGCCAAAGAAAACTCAAACAGAAATGAAGATAGAATTGAAAATCCAATAATACAAATCTCCGGGAATATACTAAAAAGTAGGAAAAAAAATCAAGCATAAAGTAGACTCTAAGATAAAAAAGAAAAACTAGAAAATATATATATATATATATATATATATATATATATATATATGCAAAGAAAATATGTAGAAATTATTATATACCAAGAAAAGGTCATATCTTCAGGTTATAGACATAGATAAAGGAGAAAATTTCTAAATTAATGATACAGAGTACATCCTCAACAAGATCATAGAAGAAAATTCTCCCATATTAAAGAAAGTCATAACTGTACAAAGAACAGACACAAGACCAAATAAACAGGAATTGGAAAGAAACTCCCCACAGAACATTACAGATAACCACTAAATATATGCAACAAGGAAAGAATATTAAAATCTAGAATATATAAAACACAAGTCCCATATACAGGAAAATCTATTAGAATACAAGCTGTTTACTCAATGAAAAAATTAAAAACAAGGAGAATGTAGAGCAATGAATGCACTTCAAGTTCCAATTGACCACGAATGTCAACCTATACTACTGTGCCCAGTAAATTATCTGCCATTGTTGAAGAAATAAAACTTTCTATGATATAAACAGGGTAAAAGAATTCATATCTCCCAAACCAGTGCTACAGTGAACACTAGAAAAAATGCTTACTTAACTAAACAGGTTGTATTTATATATTTAGGATGTGTGTGTGTGTGTGTGTGTGTGTGTGTGTGTGTGTGTGTGTGTGTGTATCTGTGTGTCTGTGTGTATGTATGTGTTTTTAAACAATGAAAGAATATTAAAAAACATTAGTGGAAATAAAGACATAGATTAACTCCTACTTAATGATAATAGGTGATTTCAGAATATCTCTTTCTTCAATATACTGGTCATGTGGAAAAAAGAAACAGAGGCATCAGTGTTAAATTGCATCATATATCAAATGGCTCTAATAAATATCTGTAGAATATTCTAACCAAATGCCAGAAACTATATACTCTACTCAGCAGTACATGGAAGCTTCTCTAAAATAGGGTGTTCACTGGAACACAAAATAATATTAACAAATTTATAAACATTTATATAAACAATTCCATTTATCATGTCTTACCATAATGCAATAAGACATACACAAACAGATCTCTCATAACTGCACAAACTCAAGGAGATTAAATACCATATTGATGAATGATGAGCTCATCAAGATGAAATCAACATTTTTTTTAATTCCTGTAACTAAATGAAAATGCAAACACACTATAGCAAATCCTCTAGGCCACATTAAAAGCAGTCCAAGGAGTAAATTTATAGTTCTATGTTCCTGTACTAAAAGTCAGAAAGAGCATAAATAAAGAACTTAGTGATATAGCACAATAATTTGGGAAAATTTCAACCCAAAGGCCAACGGAAGGTGAGAAATAATAAGAATCACATTAAATTAATAAAATAGAGTAATTAATAAAACAAAGAAAACAGAATAAAGAATCAACAAATAAAATACCAGGCTGTTTGAGAACTTAAATAATAGAAATAAACATTTGGATTGACAAATGGAAAAGGGGGAGACACAAGTTAACAGAATCATAAATGAACAGACACCAAATATCTTCAAAACATTTTTATTCCATGAGTTTGGAGATGAGTTGATTACAGATGATTTGATGTTATACGTAAGAGGTCCCAAAAATTCCAGCATAAAACTTGTAGAAATGACCAATAATGTCAGTAATGAAGCATGATCCACAATCAGCTTTAAATAATATGGACATCCAATTTCTCAAGCACTGGTTTTTAAAAATCCTTTCCTTTCCTTTTTTTTTTTTTCCTTTCCTTTCTTTTCAACCTTTATTTTTTGGAACCTATGTCAAATATTAAGTGCCTAAGATATATGTATTAATGCTTAGGTCTTTGGTTTTGTTTCACTGGTCTACATGTCTGCCTTTTTCCAATTATATTATTTTCATTACTATGGCACTATAAAACATCCTGAGATCTAGAATTATAATCCCCACAGTATTATAATTTTTGCTCTGGTGGTTTTGAGTACTGGATTTTTGTGGTTTCACACAAATTTCGGGATAGGTTTTTCTACATCTTTGAAAAATTAGTGATTATGATTGCATTGAATATATATATATATGTATAAATTGAACAAACACACATATATGGAGAGATAATTTTTAAATTAAATGTTAATTGATGTTAATTAAGATTAAATTTTAAATTATTAAATTAAATAATTAAATGTTTATTTTCACAATATGATTTCTACTAATCCATGAAACTAGGTTCTCTTTCCATTTTCTAGTATCTATCTCTTATCTTAGAGGTTTAAAGTTTTTATTGTGAAAGTTTTTCACTTTCTTGGATAATATTATTTCTAGATAATTCATATACTTTGAGACTATTATGAATAGAAGTGGCTCAATAATCTTTCTTGTGTGTTAGTGTTATATAGAAAAGCTATTGATAAAAATATCACTGGTTTGGAACACAGAGCAGCTGAGGTTTTTTTTTTTTTTTTTTCTTTGTTAAGGATTGTGATTTTCTTTTTTTTTTTTCCTCCTTTTTTATTTTTGATACTTTATATACATTTCCAATGTTTCCCCTTTTCTGAGTCTCCTCTTTGTATACCCCCCATCCCCTCCCCAACCCGCCTCTAGGAGGGAATTCCACCTCCCGCCCCACC
>CM052722.1:45248538-45285265 GCA_028551405.1 Uromys caudimaculatus
TTCCCGCCTTGATATTCCCCTTTACTGAGGCCTCTAACATCCTCAGGCCCAAGGGCCTTTCGTCTCTCCCTGATGGCCATCGAGGTCATCCTCTGCCACATATGTGGTCCAAACCATAAGTCCATCAATGTGTATTCTTTGGTTGGTGGTCCGAACTCCAGGAGGACCGGGGGAGGGGGGGAGGTCAGGCCCATTGACTATCTTGCTCCCTCCATGGGGCTGCAAATGGTGTGCCTAGTTACATTCCCTGTGAGGAGGCCAGGAATCGTCAATGATAAAAACCCAGCCTCAGTTTCAGTGGACAATCAATGATGTAGAAGATATCATGGATATGAGACATCTCCTAAGTACATTGGCAGGTGCGTAATTTCACAACTATTTTTAAAATTCCTAAGTTACAAAATCATTAATTTATTTTGAATGTTACAATTTTTTCTTTGAAACTTTCAAACATGTATGTAATATGTGTATTTTTATCGTATCTACCCTACAAACTACCTCCAACGCTTCCAGAATTTCCTACCCATATGACCTTTAAAATATCATGTTCTTTTTTCTCATTTATTTATTTTTGTATGTATGAGTGATTTCCCTGCTTCTGTGTAAGTGAATCACCTTCATACAGAACTCTATAACCTAAAAATAGGGATATTTTAATTTTTCATTTTCTATTGCATCTATTTCATTTCATTCTTTTGTCCAGAGCGCTAGCTAAGATTTAAAGTACGTTATTGAATAGGAGTGTCTATTGACACTATCATTTCAGATCATAGTGGGATAGTGACTATAGGTTTGTCATATACATATACACATATATGTGTGTGTATGTGTGTATATATATATATATATATATATTCTTTATTATGTTGAGTATGTTCTATACTTGTTCTCATTATTTTTATGGTAAAGTGATATTGGAATCTGGCAAACACCTCTTCTCAGGTTGTGATTTCTGGTCTTGATTATATTTATGTAGTGAATTATGTTTATTGATTTGCATATATAAGGTCCAGTCTCATATCCCTTAAATAAAGCCAGCTTCATGATATTTTGGATGTATTCTTGAATTTGGTTTGCAAACACTTTTATTGAGAACTTTTGCACCTTCATCATTGGGAAGATTGGGCCATACTTCTTTTTTTATTTGAATCCTTGTCTGCTTTGGTTTAAGGGTATTACTAGATTTAGGCTCTTATCACTGCATATGCCACATAATTAGAACACATTACTAATGACTCAAACTGGCTTTCACCTGAACACCTCTTTTCTACAGTCTAAATTTCATGCTTCCAAAGTACTATGCAATCTGCCAAAGAAAGAAAATTATTAAACATTCTGATACAGCTGCAACACCTATGAAGCACAGCAGTTTCAAACATGGCAAGATATGCATAAAGGTGTAAGAAGTAGCAATCACATGTTGGTCACAACCAACAGCTGGCTGTCTAATCAGACTGAAGACAGATTCACAGGAGGGAAATAGTGTATGATGCTGGAAATCCATCCAGCTTCCTGGGGTTAATGAGAAAAGAATTTATTACCACTGTTTTGCTAGACCAGAATAATGCTCTTCATATACATTTTATTCATATACCACAGAGAAGTATAGCTACCCATTCCTTATCAAAGGAGCTTCTTTTACATCAAATGGAGACCATCACTAAAAACACAACAGGGCACCATGCAGAAGTCAAAGGATTGTGGGGAATCTCAGTCCCACTTGTTAAATCCACATCATAGCTGCTAAACGTATGGATCAGGGAACATCTTAGAAGAAGAAATACAAAGATGTACAATCCAGAACACCAGGAAGTCTGCTGTAAAGCAGTCTATCTTAGAAGTGGCTGCATAAGTAAGACTGGAACAATACTAATATCAATGGACATGTTAATGTGGAAGCAGAAATTTTCACTGGGTCCCATCCCTAGACAAAGAACTATAGGCCACTATTGTCTACTGGAAGAAAGAAAATTAGCCTCTCTCAGGGATATCAATGCAATAGTGCTCAGGAGTGAACTGAATACACATAAGGAATAAAAATGGATTCAGTATGTTCTATTGATGTACTTGTGCATAAACAGAGAGAGAGAGAGAGAGAGAGAGAGAGAGAGAGAGAGAGAGAGAGAGAGAGAGAGAGAGCTACAAAACAAATATAACCAAAGGAAAAAACTATCAACTTTAGCTTGGGGCAGCATGGAAGAAGTTTGAGGGAGGGTAATTGGGAGAGACTGGAAGGGAAAAAGGAAGAGTAAAGTAATGTAATTCATTTTCAATTATAATTTTTAATTATAAAATGCTAATAGAAGTAGAGGGAAATTTTGGAAAGATTCCATAATTTTCTTTTGTAGGAAATAATTTGCTAAGTATTGTTAGATCTTTGCAGATCTGATAAAATTATTTACTGAACCTCTCTGGGCAATAAACTTTTTTTATTTAGGAGATATTTAATTACTGCTTCTATCTCTTTGCTTGTAGATTTGATTATTTACTTCATATTGGTTTAACTTTGGTAGGTATACACGTCTAAAATATATATATTATTTTATATATTTTGTTAAGTGTAATATTTTTATTTTCTATTTTAAAATTTCCAGTATATTTTTGTCATATATTCCTCTCCCCTAAGTTCTACCACATCTTTCCCACTTCTGTACCCACCTAACATTTTAAAATGTTCTTATGATTCTCTGAATTTCAGTGATATCCCCAATGTCACTCTTTTTATATATAAAATTATTTTTATTTGGGCCTTCTCTCTTCTTTTTTGGGTAATTTGCCTAAGATTTTGTTGATATTGTTTGCTCTTTCAAAGTATCAACTCTTTAACTGATACTTCCATTGTCTTGCATTTCTATATCATTTATTTCTTCCCTGAAGATTATTGTTTCTCCTCTATCTATTAATTTTTTGATTGGTTTGTTATTTTCCAGTAGTTTAAGGTTCATCATCAGGCAATTTATTTGAGGTCTCTGATTTTTTTCACTGTATTTCAGAGGTTTATATGTGTGTGTCTTAGTGTTCATTTAATTTTAGAAATTCTTTTATTTCTTTCTTGATTTCTTCAATGGCATGTTCATCATTCAATAGTGTGTTGTTTTATCTCAAGGAGAGGGTTTACTTTCTGTAGTTTCTCTTGCTGCTGATTACTATATTTAGCTCATTAAGATTACCCAAGACATCGTTTCATTTCCTGGACATTTTTTGAGACTTGTTTTATATTCTAATATATGATTTTCTTTGGAAAAATTCTATGAGATGATGAGGAAATGGGCATTTTTATATTGTTTTAGTGGAATGTTCTGGAGAAGATGTCATGTAATTCAAACATTTATTATTTTATGTACAGTTGATCTGCATTTACTTGGAATAACTTTTTTTCCAATTTTCACAATAAGTTAATGTTTATATTTGATGGAGAAATGTCATTCTTGGAGGCAGTAATCAAGAGATTCTGAGTTTTTTTGCCTGTTTGTTTTCTTAATATGCTAGTCTGTGGCTTTTGATGAGAGAATTTAGAATGTTAATTTTCATAGTTATTTTTGAAGTGTTCCTTATTTCCCATCTTTTTTTGGTTTTGAAGTGTTTTGGGTGACTTTTAGTTCCTCTTTTATGTAACAAGCATCTCAGCATCATTCTTTTTCCCTCCATTAGCCTGGTTTTAGATTTTCTGTCTTTCTCTTCAGAGCAAAGGATTCCTCACATTATCTTCTTCATGGTTGGCTTGGTGGTCATAAATTCCTGTAACCTTTTATCATGGACTGCTTTTTCATTTACCATCACTTAAGATATATAGTTTTGGCAGGTGCTTTAGACTAGATTAGCAGTTTTGTCACTTAGAATTTGAAATGTATCATTCCAAACTCTTCTTGCTTTTAAGGGCTTGCTTGAAAAGCCAACTGTTATTTGAATAGACCAGATTTTGCATTTAATTTTCCCTTGTCTTGTGCATCTTTCACTATATTTTCTTTATTTTGTTTTTTCAGTGATTAACTATAATACAATATATACATAATTTCTTTCATGGTCTCATCTGATATTTTGTACACCTCTTAAATCTGGATGAGCCTTTCTAACTCTACACTTAGAAAACTTTCAATGATTTTTAAAATTTATATAAAGTTGCTGATATTTTGTTTTTAGAGAAACAGAAGCAGAGGCATTTGCTTAAGTGATGTAACCATTTATAAGTTGTCCATTCTCCTGTGAATTGCACCTTATCCTTATTCCTGAAGTAATCCTAAATTAAACTCAAGGTCACTAGGATAGATGAGTAGAATCATTTGCACTGTCATTCATGCATATCTGAGGCAAATAAACATTCATTTATCTCTCCATAAGAAGGTCACATGTTTTTAGGGTTTTTTGTTGTTGTTGTTGTTGTTGTTGTTGTTGTTTTTGGGTTTTTTTTGGTTTTTTGTTTTTTTTTCTTTTTTTGGTTTTTGTGAG
This sequence comes from Uromys caudimaculatus, assembly GCA_028551405.1. Lineage (NCBI taxonomy): Eukaryota > Metazoa > Chordata > Mammalia > Rodentia > Muridae > Uromys > Uromys caudimaculatus. The sequence goes on from CM052722.1 coordinate 45,252,985, forward strand.
ACAGGGTTTCTCTGTGTAGCCCTGGCCGTCCTGGAACTCACTCTGTAGACCAGAGTGGCCTTGAACTCAGAAATCCTCCTGCCTCTGCCTCCCAAGTGCTGGGATTAAAGGCATGCGCCACCACTGCCCAGCCACACATGGTTTATGATGTTGGAGATTTTGATACAAGATTCATCGGGAGACAGCATATTATGGGAGCAGAGCATAACAAAAGTGTTAACTTCATTGTATTCATGAAAAGAAGAAGAGAAAATGCTTGGGACCTCGTTATCCATTCTGAAATTACACTGTAATGACCAAGAAGATATAAGCCTTAAGAGGTGGGTACTAATGGGAGGTCACTGAACAGTATCTTCAGAAGGAATAATGATATTTCCTGGTTTTATTTAATGTATTTTCCATGCCCTTTTCATAGGATTCTGTTTTATGGTCCATAACTTATGAGTTTTCTTTTTCCATGGTTTCTCAAACTTCCATATTATGTTCACATATTTTTTAAAATCTGTCATTGACCTTGAGTGAATTATTCAAATCCTCTCCTTTGTCTTCACACTCTAATATTATGTCTTCCCCACTAACCAATTATATAGGTAAAATTGTCCAATAAACATTATCCCAATGTTTATTTGAAAATAAAATATGATTATATCATTTTACAACCCCATTTCTCTTCCTGCAACCCAGCCCAAATCTCTTACCTTTCCTCACTTTCAAATTCATAGTCTCTTTTTCTTTAATTGTCATTGTTGAATATATATATATATATATATATATATATATACTTACACACGTATAAATATAAAATGCTTAGGATATTTAGTGTTACTTTTATGTGTATGATTATAGGCTGTCCAATTGAAATTGGTTAACTAATTAGGGGGGTCACCCCTAATGAAGACTATTTCTCTCTACTCTCAGGCATCCTTTTGTAAATTTTTATTTTATATTTTTTCTTTTCTTTTATTGGGTATTTTCTTTATTTACATTTCAAATGTTATCCTCTTTCCTGGTTTCCCCTCCAGAAACCCCCTATCCCATCCTCCCTTGCCCAGCTTCTATGAGGGTGCTCCCATACCCACCTACCCACTCCCACCTCCCTGCCTTGGAATTCCTCTACACTGGGCCATCAAGCCTTCACAGGACCAAGGGCCTCTCCTCCCACTGATGTCTGAGGAGGTCATTCTCTGTGACATATGCAGCTGGAGCCATGGGTTGCTCCATGTGTGCGCTTTTGTTGGTTGTTTAGTCCCTGAGAGCTCTGGGGTGTCCGGTTGGTTGATATTCTTTTTCCTATGGGTTGCAAACCTCTTCAACTCCTTTAGTCCTTTCTCTAACTTCTCCATTGGGGACCCCACCCTCAGCCCAATGGTTGGCTGTGAGCATCTGCCTCTGTATTTGTCAGGCTCTGGCAGAGCATCTCAAGAGACCGCTATATCAGGCTCCTGTCAGCAAGCACTTCTTGGCATCCCTAATAGTGTCTGGGTTTGGTGTCTATATATGAGATGGATACACAGGTGGGCAGTCTCTGGATGGCCTTTCCTTCAGTCTCTGCTCCACACTTTGTCTCCATATTTGCTCCCATGAATATTTTGTTCCTCCTTCTAAGAAGGACCAAAGCACCCATACTTTGGTCTTCCTTCTTTTTGAGTTTCATGTGGTCTGTGAATAGTATCTTGGGTATTCTGAGTTTTGGGGCTAATATCCACTTATCAGTGAGTGCATACCATGTGTGTTCTTTTGTGACTGAGTTACCTCACTCAGGATGATATTTTCTAGTTCCATCCGTTTGCCTAAGAAATCCATGAAGTCATTGTTTTTAATAACTGTGTAGTACTTCATTGTGTAAATTGCCCATAGTTCATTGTTTATTAGTGCAGTCCAGTGAGATGCACTGAACTTTTGATTCCATCTATTGTGAGTTTTTAAACTATTATTTAATATATATTAGAACAATCACTTTCTTTCTAACCTGCCCTCCTTGCAATTCCATCTATAACCTTCCTCACTTATTCTCAAAGTGATGACTCCTTTTTTGATTATTATACAGATCCACAAATATTCATACATATGTAAATACAAACTGTAAAATTCTTGTATTGTGGCTTTGTTTATATAATTTTAGGAGTAACAACTTTATACTGTATGGTCAATTAAGGTACTCATCTCTGGTAGAGATTGGATAATATCTCTCTGTCTATTTCTCTGTCTCTGTCTCTGTCTCTGTCTCTCTCTCTCTCTCTCTCTCTCTCTCTCTCTCTCTCTCTCTCTCAGCAGTTATTATTTGACTATAGTATTTCACTAGGGCCAGGGCCTTTTGAGATTTCCTCTTCCTCATTAATACATCTATAGATATAATCTTTATTCAGGTCCTTTAAAGTAGTCACATTTCTGAGGTATCCTGGATGAAGCTTCCCTGTCATTTCTAGAAAATGCAATCTCACAGCAGAATTTCTCGATCTCTGGTTCTTATAATCTTTCTATTCCCTCTTCCTCCGTGTTCCCTGAACTATAGATATGTAAGTTGTGTTGTATATGTATTTGTTGGGGACAGGAGTAAAATATAATTCATTGATTTCTGCATTATGACCTATTATGGTTTTCTGCACTTGTATCTATTTATTATAAAATTTGTTTGAGGAAAGATGAGAGCTGCATTTATCTGTGTACATAAGCATAAGTTTTAGAGTGCACTTAGGAGTTATGGTGGTGTAGTAAAATAACAATAGCTGGTTCTCTTCTAAGACCTATCACTTATTTGTTCTAAGTAGTATCTTTTAATTTGTCTCATTTTTATTAATTATTTTATTTATTTACATTTCAAATGTTGTCCCCCCTTCCCAACCCATCCCTAAGAGGGTGTTCTACCCACACCCACCTCACCCCTCTTGCATGCCCCTTCACTTGGGCATCAAGCCTCCACAGAACCAAAGGCTTCCCCTCCCACTGATGCCAGATAAGACAGTTCTCTGCTGCATATGTAGCCTGAGCCATGGATGGGCCCATGAATACACTTTATTTGGTGGTTTAGTCTCTGGAATCTCTGAGGGGTCTGGTTAGTTGATACTGTTGTTCTCCCTATGAGGTTTCAATCCTTTCAGCTCCTTCAGTCCTTCTCCTAAGTCTTCCATTGTGGTCCCTAGGCTCAGTTCAATGGTTGGCTGTGAGTATCTTCATCTGTCCTAGTCAGGTGCTGGCAGATCCTATCAGAGGACAGCCATATCAGGCTCCTGTCTGCAAGCACCTCTTGTCATCAGCAATAGTGTTGAGGTTTGGTATCTGAAGATGGGATGGATCCCAAGGTGGGGAGGTCTCTGGATGGCCTTTCTTTCCTTCAGTCTCTGCTCCATTTTTTGTCCCTGCATTTCCTTTAGACAGGAACAATTCTGTGTTAAAAATTTTGAGATGGGTGGGTGGCCCCATGTCTCTACTGGGGACCATGTCTATCTACTGTAGGTGCTCTCTTCATGTTCTATGTCAATGGTGTTTGGCATTTTGGCTAATGTTATCCCCATTGGGCCCTGAGAGCCTCTCACATCCCTGGAATCTGGGACATTCTAGTCGCTCTCCCTTCTCCAACCTCTGCTGCCACATATTTTTATTCATTCTCCTGGCCCTTCAGACTTCTCTCCTATCTCTTCACATACCTGATCCTGCCTATCCCCTTTTCCCTCCCCATCCCCTTCTCCACCCAGGTTCCTCCCTTCCTCTGTTTCCCATGATTATTTTCTTCCCCCTTGTAAGTGGGAATGAAGTATCCACACTTTGACTTTCCTTTTTGTTAAGCTTCATATGATCTGTCAGTTGTATCGTGTGTATTCTGAGCTTTTGGGCTAATATCTATTTATCAGGAGTACATACCATGTATGTCCTTTTGAGTCTGGGTTATTTCACTCAGGATGATATTTTCTAGTTCCATCCATTTGCCAGCAAAATTCATGAATTCCTTGTTTTCAATAGCTGCACAGTATTCCATTCTGTAAATGCCCCACCTTTTCTGTATCCGTTCATTTGTTGAGTGATATTTTGGTTGTTTCCAGCTTCTGGCTATCATAAATAAGACTGCTTTGAACATAGTAGAGCACATGACCTTGCCAAGAAGCATCTAAGGAAATTTTCAACATTCTTAGTCATAAGAGAAATGCAAATCAAAACAACTCTGAGATTCCACATTACACCAATCAGAATGGCTAAGATCAAAAACTCACATGACAGCAGATGCTGGCAAGGATGCAGGGACAGAGGAACACTCTTCCATTGCTGGTTGGATTGCAAGCTGGTACAATCATTTTGGAAATCAATCTGGAGTTTTCTCAGAAAATTGGAAATAGTTCTACCTGAATACCCAGGTAGACCACTCCCAAAAAGTCTCCACCATACCACAAGGACAGGTGTTCCAGTATGTTCGTAGCATCCTTGTTTATAATTTATCTCTATTTTAATTAAACATAATTACAGCATTTCCTCCTGTAATGGTTTGAATGACAATGTCTCCCCATATATTTGCATGCTCAGTTCCCAGTTGATCAAGTTTTCAGAAGGACTAGTAGGTGTGACCTTGTTGGGGTAGTTGTGTCTTGTTGGAGGAGATATATCACTGGGGGTGGGTGGCTTTAATGGTGTAAAAACCCACAACAGGTGCATTCTCTCTCTCTCTCTCTCTCTCTCTCTCTCTCTCTCTCTCTCTCTCTCTTTCTCTCTCTCTCCCTACTCCTTACAGATTTAATGCTTAATGTCTGTTTACTTCCAACCATGATGATAATGCACTAACCCTCTGAAACTGTAAGCTGGTCCCCAATTAAACTTTTTTCTTTTATAACAGTTATTTTTGGATATAGTGTCTCTTCATAGCATAGAACACTAATTAAGACAACTCTCCCCACTCTACTCTCCAAACTCACATCCCTCTCAAATTCTGGGAAATATGTGTGTGTGTGTGTGTGTGTGTGTGTGTGTGTGTGTGTGTGTGTGTGTGTATCTATATTTATATATTGACAATATTTTATACTTACATAAAATTATATATAATACATATAAGCGTGTATATACATATACAGTAAAATATATTCTTATTTAAAAGAAATTAGGTCACTTAAGGCACTTAAGGTGATGATGTGTCTCTGAAAAATAACAGATAATATCTAACTAAAGTCCCAGTGCCAGACTTGAGACACCACCTTTCCAGTTTGTCAGATTCTTCCAGATTCTGTACCTGTAGTAGTGCCTAATACTGGTGCAGTCAAAGCAAAATGTAATATAGATAAAGTTCATGGGTCTGACACTAGAAGAAGTTTGTTGGGACTTCATCAAGTAGATTCTGAGCACTGGAAAAGCAGCTGACAGAATAATAGAATATTCATATTCCTTTTGTTTCTCTAAATGCAATCAGAAACCCATTGCAAGTTGGATTTAAGCCACAAATACCTGAATTTTCAGTTTTTCTTGTATATTTGTCATTGAAAGATTTTCTGAATATTTCTTTCCCTATACCACATAGATTAAAAACAAAATAATATAATAGAATGAGAATTGTGGGATACAGTGCCTGCATCTAACTCTTCAGTAATTTTGGATGTATATGAGAAGATGAATTTCTGGATTAAATAAAATAAAAACAGCTTTTAAGTAAAATGAAAGAAAAATAATTTGGCAAGTAAAATTTCACAAGGAACACTGGATGCTAGCATGCATTGGCATCACATATTTCATTTGTTCTGGGAAATTTTGAATTTAAGATCTAAGCAAACTTTTAATAAAAGCATAAAGACAGAAGAAGTTTTCAAATGAAGACATCAGAAATGTTAGTCCCTGGGAGAAAAGAATCAATTAAATACAAAAATCAAACCAGAGCAAAAGCTGAATGTAAGAAATAATGGTCAACACAGATGCCGTCCTCAAAAAAATACTAAGCATCAATTATCTATTAACAATGTTTTAACAATCTAAAATGTAAGTCTTTGAAAATTAAATAGTGAAAGGTCTATGGAATAAGTGATGATAGCTGGTTTCCACCTTTATATTTTTATAGAAAATGTCAATTTACATATAAAATAAGTAAATACAATAATTAATTAAAATTACCATGTAATTTTAAATCTAATATAATGAAAAGAGCAGAAGTATTGATGAATTAAACCAGAGGGCCAAGAGAATAAATGTAAATAAGCAGCCTCGGGGAATGAAAGGTTGGGGGGCCCTCTAGAGAGTACCAGAGATGCAGGAGGTGAGACACTCTCAGGACTCATTGGTGGTGACCTTAGGCAAGATGCCCAACTTTGGGGAAAGGGAACTCGAAGAGTCTTGCTCCAGTAGATAGGGCCTCAAGTGAAGGGACCGGGTTACTAACCAACAGCCAAAATTCCTGACCCAGAATTGTTCCTGTCTAAAAGAACTGCAGGGACAAAAATGGAGAAGAGACTGAAGGAAAGGAGGTCCAATGACAGGTCCAACTTGGGATCCAGCTCATGGGGAGTGGCACCAAGGCCTGGCACCACTATGCTATGATGTGCTTACAGATGAGAGCCTGGCATGGCTGACCTCAAAGAGGCCCTACCAGAAGCTGACTGAGACAAAGGCAGATACTTACACCCAACCATTGGACTAATGTCGGGGACCTCTATGGTTGAATTAGAGGAAAGACAGAAGAAACTGAAAGAGAGAGCAACCCTATAGGAAGACCAGCTGTCTCAACTAACCCAGACCCTAGGGAACTCGCAGAAAGTGAGCCACCAACCAGGACCATACAGGGGCTGGTTCCAGGCCCCTGGAAAAATATGTAGCAGAGATCTACCTGGTCTGGCCTCCAAGGGAGAATATGTACATTATGCTGGAGAGCCTTCAGGCCCAGGGAAGGGGGAGGAATGTTGAGAGGGGGAGAGCACCCTCTTGGAGGCAAGGGGGTAGAGGAATGGGATGAGGAACTGTGGGAAGGAGGACTCGGGAGGGAGCAATGACTGGAATATAAATAAAAAAATAGAAATAGAATGCATATATGAACAAGTTTGATTTATACAACTTGATCACAGTAAAAATCTTTTTGATATATATTTGAATTTTGTTTGCAAATATTTTATTACTTCTTTTAACATTTGAAATGTATATGTATATACATATATTCCTAAATATAGAAATACAACCTGCTCAAGTCAGTATAATATTACTTGTGTGTATGTTTTCAGTGATGAACCTTTGGTATTGGTTAAGCACAACGTAGGCTCTTCCCTGTGGAGAATTATTTCTTTGACTCTCACCATTCCTTAGTTGCTTCCAGTTCTTTCTGTAGGATAATGATCTGTTGGGCTTTCCTGAGAGTACATTAACATGTATATTATTGTTGTCAGTGTTTAGCACATATAAAAACAGTTGTATTGGGAGAATTTTATGAGAATAGCTTCTGATATTCATAGGAGACACAGTTCTTCCAGCATGATTTCAGATTCACTGGCTCTTACAGTTATTGCACTTCCTCTTCCATAGCATACCCTGGGTCATAGTAAAGGAGTTGTTCTATAGATGTAACCTTTGGAACTGGGCTCTACAACTTCGTGTTTTGATTGGTTATGGTTTTCTATAATGATTTCCTTCTGTTGCAAAGAGAAGTTTCATTGATGAGCTGTGAGGGCTACATCTATCTGTGAATATAAAAACGTCATTATGTTATAATGTAGTAGGGAGTATACTGATTTTATAAAGTAGTAGTTATAGGTTCTTCTTGAAGTCCCTTGACCTCAGTGCTCTAGGTAGTTGACTGGGTTTGTAGTACCAGGCACGGTCTAGCAGGCCTCAAGTCCAACTAGAGTGTTGTACATGTCATGACTACACCTTTAGGGCTGTCCTGTCATGCTTTGCTTTGTTATGGTTCATAGACATCATAGCTGGGTCGGACTGATGGTGGTTTTCTACTTTAGAAACTTTCATGGTTTTTTGGTACCATAAAAGTAGACCTCAGTGAGGGAGGCTTGCAAGTTAGTTCCAGCTCAGGGGCTTCTGGGCCATGCATCTAGAAATGCATCGTGACTTTAGCAATAAAGACAGACCTTCCACCTCTGGGGGGAGGGTAACTAAGAGAAATAGCAATAGACTATAATATTTTTGCAGTTTCTAACCAACAACTCAAAAGGAGGTTCTTTTCTGATTTCAAGGAATTTGTTAGTTGGTCTTTGACTCTCGGAGGGAGCATTAGTTTCCTGGATAAGAATTTTTTATTATATATATATATATATATATATATATATATATATATATATATATATATATATATATATATATCAATGTTTATACAGATGTACATGTATTATGGCTAATTATTAGCTATATATGTACTATTACTTTTTACAAACATCCTATTATTTTATCTTCCTCTCCTCTTGATTTTAACTTATCCCCCTCTAAATATAGATACTTCCATCTTCCACATTTCCCTGATAAGATCACTGTACCATGCCATTCACCTCTATATTTCTCCCCTGCCTACCATCCAGGAAATGGTCCCTTTTACTTTCCTTGATTCTGTAGTTATTCACAGGATAAGTATTCACATGCCAAGATTTGGTGTGTGGAGCCTCTGATGAGAAAGAATATGTAATAATTGTCTTTCTGGTTCAATGTTCCCTCATTCAATATGATTTTCCCTATTTTCTTCCATTTACCTGCACATTTCTTGATTTCAGTTTTCTTTATGGCCTTTTTGAATAATATTCCATAGAGTATTAGTACCACATGTACAAATATTTTATTGAGAATTTTTGAATCTATACTGATTAGAGAAATAACCAATCATTTTATTTTTGTTGATTCTTTGTCTAGTTTTAGTATAAAGGTAATTGAGCTTCCTAAAAAGAGTATGAAGTGTTTCTTTTCTGTTGAAGTAATTTGAGGTGTATTGATGTTAGTTCTTCTTTAAAGATCTATAACAATTTGTTTATGTATCTTCTAGACCTAATCTATTTTGAGTTGGGAGATTTTCTTTTCATTTCTATTTCTATCTTTTTGGTAGTTCATATGCATAAAAATTTCAACAAATTCATCCATTTACTTTAGGTTTTCCAGTTTATTGAGCATAGATTTTAAAGTATATCTATGTGATTCTCTGAATTTCCTTAATATCTATTGTAATGTTTCCTTTTTTATCTCTGATGTTATTAATTTAGATCTTCTCTATTTCTTATGGTTAATTTGACTAAAGACATATCAATGTTATTAATCTTTTCAAATATTCAACTCTTTATTTCATTATCCTTTGTACTTTTTTCTCATTTCTATTTAATAATATTTCAGTCTTAACATTTACTATATTCTATCTGCATAATTTTTTGGTGTTGTTTGCTTGTATTTTTCAAAAGCTTTTGAGCAAGGCATTAAGTTCTTATGTCATATCTCCATTGTTTGTATGTAGGGCTGTTAATATTCCATCATCCAGTTCTATTATATAATCACTTCATGCTACAACTTTTACTATTAGGACTGACTTCATTGCATCCCATTGATTTTGGCATGATTTGTTTTCATTTTCACTCAATTCTAGAATTTCACATTTTTCCCTCCTAACTTCATCAGTAGTGTCTTGCTTAGCCTGTTTGACTTTGTGTACATTTTGCATTTCTGTTGTTGAAAGCTTTAGTCCTTGTAGTCAGATAGTATGCTGTATGTTATTTCAACTTGTCTTAAATTTGCTGAGACTTGCTTTATTTTCTCATATATAGTTGTTTTTGAAGAATATATCACAAGCTCCTATGAAGAAATTGTGCTCTTTAATGCTTAGATAGAATGTTGTATAGATGTTTATTAGATCCATTTGATATATGATATGTATTTGGTGCATTAATGTTTAAGATGTTAATATCCTCCTGGTAGACTTTTCCTTTAATAAGTGCAAAATGTCTTACTCCATCTCTCTAGATTTGTTTTTTATTTGAAATATAGTTTTGTCAAATATCAGAATAGCTACACCTGCCTATTACATTTGCTTGGAATACCTTTTTTCAGTCCTTTTTATCCCAAAGTGGTATGTATTTTGTATTCTATTGCTGTGATAAACCTCATGACAAAAACAATTGAAGGATGAACAGATTTATTTGTCCTACACAGTGCCATCACAACACATCATTGAGAAAAGCCAATGCAGGAACTGAAGCAAAGAAGGAAACTGGAGACAGAAATTGAAGCAGACATTGTAGAAGAGTGCTGTTTGCATGACAGACCTTTCTCACCTTGCTAATTTTATACAACTCAGGGATGCATGCCTTGGGTTGCACCACTCAATCTGAGTGCACATCAACTATTTATAAAGAAAACATCCTCTAGACTTTACTGGAGCGAATACTGTTTGGCCATTTTATTCAACTGAGGTCCTTCTTTCCACAGGATCCCAAGTCAAGTTGGCATGTTAAGTTGACAAAAATAATATAAACTTACTCAAAAAATTGACCCCTTGTTAATTTGACACAAAGAAATAACTATTCCTTCATTGTTTTTCTACATAATTTCATAATATATCATCACAATATATAACACATTATAACTTTTAAAGTCTTAAAGTCTTTAAAAGTTCAGTCTCTTTAAAATATTCAAAGTAGCTCTAAAACTCAGTCTTCTAACTGTGAGCTCCTTTAAAATAAAAAAGTAAGTTAAATAGTTCTTATTCTAAGACAGAAGACCCAGGGCACAAAGAATTCAATCAGCCTGAAGGAAAACCAATCTCCACCCATGTAAAAAGCTCATTTCCTGAAGGCTGAGACTCACTTACAATCCTTTGGTCTCTGGGTGTCTTTGAACCACTCCAACTTTTAGACTCTTCCATCTGTAGCACATAAATCTTGTCTCCTAGGCTCATGCTAGTTGCACTTGCTGATGTCCTTGGCAGTTTATCCAACCTTCCTGGTCTCTCCAATATGATGGCATCACCACTGTAACTGAGGCTACCCCTTGAACCAATATCCTCATCTAGGATCTTTTCAGGGACTGTGACTCTGCTTCATCATGCTAAACCTCAGATTTTCTCTTCAAACCCTTCAAATCTTGGTGCCACAGAAAATCTGAGACCATACCTTCCTATGATGGCCTTTTTTCATGGATTCTAATCTTGCTATATGATGCCAACTCTCAGGTTCTCCTCATCACTCTTTTAATACTGTGTTATCTTCTGCAATGGTCTCTCCTGATCTCTCATTGCAAAGTCAACTGTTCTCTAGAATTCTTTCATCTCTGAACCTCTCATGCTACCAAAATGGTAACACATGGGAGATTCTTACACATTCATCAAGTTCAGCTAACAATTTGAGATACAGCATTATCCTCCTCTGAACCAAAGGTTCTGTGTGCTGACCCTGAGGAAATACTTCCCAGAAGATACCTTCTCATTGAGGTTGATTCATTGTTACTAATAGATAATTTTTCATTCCCAGCTAACCAGCATCAATTTCACAGTAAAGCAAAGTTTAACCTTAGTTAGACTGGTCTCTCATTAATCACAGCTGATTCTTCACAGCTGGCTGACTAGTTGCCACAGAAATTCAAAATATCACATGAACAGCACTGATAGAATCTTTGAGTCATTATCAAACTTCCCTCTGAAGTTTGACAAGTCAGGTCTCTATCATCAGTGTTGCCCTCATTATTCCTATCTTCCAAGATCTGAAAGCAGCTCACTAAACTCTGAGATATCGATGGCTTTTCTAGCACACATCCAAATGCTTTTGTGTTTTCCCAAGAGCATCATGTCAGGTCTGTCACAGAGTTACCTCATGATCCTGATACCAATTTCTTTATCTGCTTTTTGTTGCTGTGATGATAAACACCATGACAAAAAAGCAGCCTAAGGAAGAAAAACTTTATGTGGTTTAAACGTCATGATCAATGTCCATCATTGAAGGAAGGAGAAGTTGAAGCACAGGCAATGTAGGAATGCTACTTTCTGGGTTGCTCTCCATGGCTTGTTTACCTTGTTTTAACAGTGCAACTTAAAAATAATTGTGCAGTGGCAGCACCACTTACACTGAACTGGCTGCTCTCACATCAGTAATTAGTCAAGAAAATGCACCCATAGATTTTGTTGCAGGCCAGTTTTATGGAGGCATTTTCTCAATCGGCATTTCCTATTTGTATATGACCCCAGGTTGTTCCCATCTGCTTCAGGAAGAAGCCTCTCTAATGATGGCTGAACCAGGCACTGATCAATCTGCGAGTCATTTTCTTATTAATTATATTTTTAGTCCAGTAGGGTTTGGTTTTACCCTGGGTCTCTAGGCTCTCTGGCTTTCTGGTTCCTGGCCACCAAAGAAGTGTCAGATATTGGTTCCTTCTCATGGAGTGGGCCATAAGTCAAATAAGACATTGGTTACTCATTCTTATAAGGTTTGGAACACCACTGCTCAAGCATATTTTTTCACACTGAAAATTGTATATTGAAGGGTTTTTTCTTTTTTTTGCCTGAATTTTTGGTATCCTGCAGAGTACTTTTCCATATCTTTGACATTAGGACGGGGGTGTGTGTGTAAAGGTTCTATGTAGGCCCAAACTTGAACACTCCTTGTTAAATGAGTTATGTGAGTGCTGTCTTTAGCAATGCTGCATGTCATTTTGTTGATCACAATCTATTGTTTTGGCAACAGCCTAGGCTGTTTGGGATTTCCATGGGACCCCTTTGGCCAACAAGTCAATTGGATTTAACCCAGTCCCAGTAATGGAAGCTTCATTTGCAGACAGGAGATAGCATCTCCTCATTATTTGGAGTCTCCATTAGGATTGAAAGGCACAGAAAATTTCAACAAAATCATAGAAGAATATTTCCTTAATCAAAAGAAAGAGATGCCTATTAAGGTACAAGAATCATACAAAATACAAAAGAATATGCATTCTTCTCTAAAACGGAACTTTCTCTAAAATTGAACACATTCTTGGAGACAAAGCAAGTCTCAACAGATACAAGAAAATTGAAATTAATACCCTGCATTCTGTCTGACTATCCCATGGTTTAATGCTGGATATCACCATTCTCAATTTGAAGTTGTACCACAGAGATGTAGTAATAAAAATAACAATTATATTGGCACAAAACAGATACATTGATCATTGAAAACTAATTGAATCCCATATATGAACACTTGAGTTTTGGAAAAGAAATATAGAAAGAGACAGCACTTTCAACACTGGTAAAAGGACAGCATCTTCAATTAATGGTGCTTGTCCAACTGGTTTGCTGCATTTAGAACAATGCAAATAGGTCCATATTTATCACTTGGCATAAAACTCAACTCTTAATGAGTCATAGACCTCAATATAAAACCAGATACACTTAACCTCATAGAAGAGAATGTGGGAAATAACTCTTTGGCACAAGAGTCACTACTAAACATGAGATCATCAGCACAGGCACTAAGATAAATAATAAATAAATGAGAACATATGAAATTGAAAAGCTTCTGCACAGCAAACAACACTGCCATATAGACAAAGCCAACCAAACGGGAAAAGATTTTTACCAACTACATGAGCTAAAATCCAAAATATACAAAGAACTCAAAAAACTAGATGCCTAGAAAAACAAATAACCCAATTAGTAAATAGGGTACAGATCTAAACAGAGAATTCTCAAAAGAGGAAACTCAAATGGGTGAGAAACACTTAAAGAAATGTTCAACATGGTCAGGCATCAGGGAAATGCAAAACATACTTTGAGATCTCATCTAAACCTATCAAAATGGATTGGCTAGGAATAATAAATCAAGTGTCAGCACATGCTCTTAAGGTTGTGGATTAAGGGGAATGATGCTGGTGAGAGTACAAACCTTTACAGACACTATGGAAGGCAGTGTCTTAATTCTTCAAGAAACTGGGAATAACTACATCTCAAGATCCAGCTACACCACTCTTGGGCATATATCCAAAGGACACATCATGCCATCCCAGAGACACACTTGATTAACAATGCTCATTGGTGCTCTGTTCAAAATAGCCAGAATTGGAAACTCCTTAGAGGTCCCAAAACATAATAATGAAATATAGATAGATAGATAGATAGATAGATAGATAGATAGATAGATAGATAGATAGATAGATAGAATGCATTTACACAATAGAGTATACTCAGCTGTTTAAAAAAAATGACATGAGGAAATTTTCAGGCAAATGGATGGAACTAGAAAAAAATAATCCTTCATGAGGTAACCCAAACCCAGAAAGACAAAGATGGTTTGTCTTCACTTATAAGTGGATATTACCTATAAAGTCAATGATAACTAAGCTACATTCCATAGAATTACAGAGCTTAGGTATAGAGTAAGGGATAAAAGGCATATATATCTTATTTAAAAAGGGAACTACGATAGTTATGGATGGATGGGTAAGGTGACACATGAGGATCAAGTGTGAGGGGAAGGAGAGAGTTAGATGAGGGACAGATTATTGGGAGAGACAGTTAAAATTGAGGGTCCATTGAGGTATAGTATAGAACACTAAAATGTACCTATATATGAAGGTGATCTAAATGAAATTGCCAATAATGAAGAAGACAAAGCCCCAAAAGAAACTTTTTTTTCTCATCACTAAAAGAAACTTCCAGTGCCAAAATTGGGTTACATCTAATTAGATGTTGGCCAAAGGGGTCCAAAGGAGACCATTAAAATACCTCAGGCTGTTACCAAGATTATAGATTGTTCTCCACACATGACAACAGGGCCTCATGGCTGAAAACAACATTTGCACAGCTAATTGAACATGGAGAACTTCGAGCTTACTTTAAAATAGACAGAACATTTGTATTTTTATGTATGCATATATATGTACACACATAGGTATATATACATCTTATACACAGAGTGTGTCTTAGTTAGGTTTTCTATTGCTGCAATGAAACAACATAACCAAAAACCAATTTAGGGAGGAAAGGTTTATTCCACACTGCTGTTCATCACCAAAGAAAGTCAGGACAGGAACTTAAGATCAGGAACCTAGAGGTAGGAGCCTACACTGGAAATAGGAGCAGTGCTGCTTACTGGCTTGTTTCTCCTGGCTTGCTCAGCTTACAGTCTTACAGAACCCAGGAGCACCAGCCCAGGAATTGTACCACCCACAATGGGTTAGGCCCTTCCCCATTGATCACTAATGTAGAAAATACCTTACGGCTAGGCTAGATCTCATGGAGGCATTTCCTCAACTGAGGCTCCTTCCTCTCTGATGACGCTAGTTTACACCAAGTTGACACAAAACCAGCCAGTACACACACAGAGAGAGAGAGAGAGAGAGAGAGAGAGAGAGAGAGAGAGAGAGAGAGAGGGAGAGAGACAGACAGACAGACAGACACAGAGACACAGAGACACAGAGACAGAGACAGTGACAGAGAGACAGAGGCAGAGAGACAGAGACAGAGAGAAGAGAAAGACACACAGAGAGAATTGTGTTCCATGGTGTGTGCTCCCCTATGAACCATGGTGTCTGCTTCCCCGTGAGCCATGAGATATCTAACAAAAATCCCAGTGTCAGGCATGAAAACATCTTTCAGGTTGTTGATCAGCAGAATACAAGAGACTCCCACAACCATATAAAGAATTGATGACATTGACTTTGTTTGCAGAACTTGAAGGTAAGACCCTATTGCTGGGGCACCACACTCATGCTAGACTCATGAATCCAGCTAGAAATGTCCTGCAAATCTACTTTCTGAGTATTGGAACGTGCTATGGAAGTTGCCAAGGAGAGGACCAGTCACTAGTTTTCCCTAACTATAATTCCAATTTAGTATGTGTGCTGTCAAAGTAAGCAATATATCTTGATTTCAGCAAATATTGGACAATCATTAAATATACATTCTTATTTCTTATATATCCATTTTCATTTTCTGAATGCTGTATATTTAATTAAATGCATATATATATCACCTCATCATTTAGCATGTGTCTTCCCTTTAGCCCATAAGATTAACATTTAAAAATGTATATGGAAAAAGAGATATACCAAAATAATTTGGACTGGGATAATTGGAAATTCATTTCCGTGGGTATCTGTGAAAGACAAGGCTTGAAACCAGGCATAGATCTTTTTATTTTGATCCTTGTTGCATGAACTTGCCTAATATTTATTGGCAATTTGAAAAAGCCTGCAATCTTCTTGGAAACAACCTTTTGAGCATCCTTCTATGTTTGTTAAACCAAGAAGTAAAGTTGCCATTATAAATAAGGGAAATAAATGAAGCAAGTATTAGCATTTCATCTGTAGGTTTCCTGATTATAGATACAGCATGACACACTTCCTCAGGCTCTTAACATTATGATGTCCCAATCATTATGGATTCTACCTTCAAACTGAGCCAAAATCCATCCTTCTATCCTTCCATCCTTCCATCCTTCTTTCCTCCCTCACTCCCTTCCTCCCTTCCTTCCTTCCTTCCTTTCTCCTTCTTTACTTCCTTTCTTGAGGTGCTCTTTGTCAGGCCTTTTTTTCAGAACAAAGAGAAAAATAATACACTTGTGAAGGTGGCCCATAACACCTACACTTTAGAATTACTGTTGAGTGAAAACAAAAGAGGGAGTGAGGCAGAGATGGAAAAGAGGAAGATCCGAGGTAGGTGTAGGAGGGAGACAATGGGAAAAATAATAAAAAGCATAATGCTTTTTCACTGAATCACAGCACTTCTGATATCTTACCATGACAGACATTTATCTATTAAAGCTACTAAAATTTAGCAATATTTATGAGCCCACAATATGTGCCTCCCAGCTCATGGGATAGCCATGACAAAAGTACATCTTAACTGAAGAATCAAATGAAGGACTCTGGAGAAAGCTGTCATAAGGCTACAGTCTATGGATAGGCCAACATAGATAGGAGAATAGGTATGTAAAGAGTGTTCATGAGATCAACACAAGCAACAGGATTGGGAAGAGAACACAGTCTTTCAGAGAACTGCCCTGGGCAAAGATGTCGAGTTTTTTAATTTTTAATTATCACTCTTTAGAGGCCCATCTCTTTGTCATCACCCTAGAGAATAGAAAGGACCTTAATCAAGACAGCTCCCATGAACTGTGGAAATCCTTGGCAGATGTTTAGAACCATATTCTAGTCACAAAGCAAATGGGGAAATGTGCTGCATTAATTCCTGTATCATTACTATGCTTCCCATTAAGGACCATCATAGAGGCACCAGGCATCATTGTGTGATTATTTCTTTTTTGTTTGTTTGTTTTGTTTTGTTGTTGTTGTTGTTTTTTGAGACAGGGTTTCTCTGTGTAGCCCTGGCTGTCCTGTAACTCATTCTGTAGACCAGGCTGGCCTCAAACTCAGAAATCCACCTGCCTCTATCTCCCAAGTACTGGGATTAAAAGTATGCACCACCACTGCCTGGCTGTGCGGTTATTTCTTTGTGCCTTAAAGAACTATGAAAATAGGAGGAGCTCCATAAAAGGCTCATGACCAGTAACTGCAAGACTAATTTTGCACAGAATACATGAAGCAGCTATTTTTGCCATTTTTGCTTTTCTTGTTTATTGTGATTTCTGCTCATCATTTTAAGTGTCTTTAATTAATGATACATTGTCATTGGACATATTCCTCCAAGCTTTTAAGACAGAGGACATGCTTCTAAAAATCAAATAACTAAATAATAAATAAAGTGCTGAGTGGTAAAGTGACCCTCAGATGAAGTAATAGAAATGAAAACCCAAATGCAGAAAATGTGCCTGTTCATCATCATTGACACCTGGGAGGAAGGGCCTTCCATCAGAAGCCCTTAATAGCAGTCCTGTCTGCCCATTTTGTGGCCTTAAATCCAGGCCACCTTAAGACACACTCAACCTGGCCCCAGAACAAGGGTTTCAGCACTTTGATGGATTGAACAAAGTTTTGTTTTTACTCACCTAGATGCAAAGTGACCTTTCAGGGCTTAAGATGCTGAGTGCAAAGAGACATTGGATATATGTAGGGGGAAGATGTAGTTGAAAGGTACAGTGAATTTGATTCAGGTCTGAAAAATGCACCCCGAGCTTCCCCTCTATCAAGCTCTGTTCAGCTCTCAGAAGTCTGATAAAAGATACATTCCATGTCTGCTTATAGTGTCTAATTCAGAAGGGAGACTGTCAGAAATCTAGACAAGTGGAATAGTGATTATCATGGGAAAGAAGGAGAGAGCTCAACTGGGAGTGGTTGTATAGAACCAGGACTTAAGAGATCAGTTAAGAAGATATTGCCTTGGACAACTGAGGATCAGTGAAGGATCATTAAGTACTGACAAATATATTTTGTTGATGCTCTGATCCTCAACAAGTGGCTGACACTACCTGAGATATACACATCTTTTTTTTTTTTTTCAAGACAGGATTTCTCTGTGTAGCCCTGGCTGTCCTGGAACTCACTCTGTAGACCAGGCTGACCTCGAACTCAGAAATCCGCCTGCCTCTGCCTCCCGAGTGCTGGGATTAAAGGCGGGTGCCACCACCGCCCGGCGATATACGCATCTTAAATTCAATTTACATGAAGGAACTATATCAGACCTTTAAAAATATTAGAATTAGTAAATATTTTTCCAGATCTTCTAGATATTTGATAGGTAAGAAGAAGAGAGGAGGTGGAGACACTGTGATATAAGATAAAACAGGGAAATCTATACATGTCAATTCAATTTTCACTGAGCATAGAAAATATTGTGGTTCAATCAGACATTTTCAAGCATCATTTGTGCTGATCTCCCCTTGCCTCCCATTCACATGCTGCATATATTCTCCCACCCCTTCTACTGTCATGTCATATGTGCTCCATTGCTCCCCTTCCTTGGCAATCTTTTCCCCTTATCATGGTCCCTTCTTTGGTCCCATGACCTTAGTCACCTATACCCATACTTTTAATTATTCATTCATCTGTTTAATTATATACTCTAAACTTCATTCATCTGTTGGTTGCTATCTAGGCTACTGGTTCCACTTCATTTGTGAGTAAGGCAGCAATAAACAGAGATATGATAGCATCACTGTGGCAGGATAGGGTCATTTGTAGATGTGTCTTGAAGGGATATAGCTGGATCATACAGTAGTTCTAATTTTAGTTTGTAAGGAACAAAACATACTGAGTTTCATAATGGCTGCATAAGTTTATATTCTCACCAGCCCTGAATAAGGAGGGGTTCTATTTTCCTTACATCTTCACTCGATTTTTTTTGTCATTTTTATGTGTGTTTTGTGTGTGTTGTTGTTGTTGTTATTGTTGTTGTTGTTTCTGGTTTTTTGTTTTATTGCTTGGTGATTGTTTTTGAGAAAGTTTCATGTAGCTCACATTGATTTCTAACATGCATTATAGCTAACGTTGCCCTGGAACTCTAGTGGACTTGCCTCCACTTTCCATGAACTAGGGTGTAGTCATGAGTATATACGTAGATTTTTACTGGGGTGAGACTCACTCTCAAGTAGTTTAATTTGCATTTCCCTAATAGTGCAGCAGGATCAACACTTTACAAAAATACCTATTAGCTATTTGTGTTTCTTTGACAATTGTCTTTTCAGTTTATTATCCCATTTTTATTTGGCAGGGATTTTTGGTGTTTCAGTTTTACAGATGTTTATAGATTCTAGATATGAATCATCTTTCTAAAGAATAGCTGGGAAATAGTTTCCTCCTAATCTATAGGCTGTATGTTTGTTGTACTGACAGTTTTATTTGCTGTACATAAACATTTTATTTTCACATAACTCCATTGTTAATTCATGAGATTGTTTCCTCTACTATTGGAGTCTTGTTCATAAAGTTCCTACATATGCTTGAATCTTCAAATATTACTTCTATGTTTTTGTTTAGCAGTTTCAGCACTTCAGTCTTTAAATTCAGGTCTTCAAATCATTTTAAATTTACTTTTTGTAGAGGGGGAATGAGATGGATGTCATTTCATTCTTCTGTATCTGGATACCCTACATTTTATTTATTTATGTATTTATTTATTTATTTATTTATTTATTTATTTATTTATTTATTTATTTTATTCCCTTTACATCCTGATCACTGCCCCTCTTCCTACAGTCCCTCCTCCCAAATCACCTCCACTTCTCCTCTAAGAGAGTGGAGGATACCACTCCCTGGTATCTTCCCACCCTGGCACATCAAGTCTCTGTAGGACTAGGTTCATCCTCTCCCATTGAGGCCAGACAAGACTGCCAAGTTAGGGGAATGGATTCCATAGACAGGCAACAGGTTTAGGGATAACCTCTGCTCCAGTTGTGGGGGGACACACGTGAAGACAAAGATGCACATCTGCTACATATGTGCAGAGAGGGTCTAGGTCCAGCCAGTGTATTCTCTTTGGTTGGTGGTCCAGTCTCTGAGAGCCTTGAGGGCTCAGGTTAGTTGACTCAGTTGGTCTTCTTGTGGAGTTTGTATTGTCTTCAGGGCCCTCACTACTCTCCACTCTTCTATAAGAGGTCCCAAACTCCGTCCAAAGTTTGGTTGTGGGTACCTACATTTGTCTGAGTCAGCTTTTGGATAGAGCCTCTCAGAGGACAGCCATACCAGTCTCCTGTCTGCAAGCATCTCTTGGCATCAGCAGTATAGTGCTGGGGTTTGGTGTCCGCTGATGGAATGGATCAGAGAGTGGGGTGGTCTGTGGGTGGCCTTTCCTTCAGCCTCTGCTCCATTTTTGTCTCTGTGTTTCCTTTAAACAGGGACAATTCTGGATTACAAAAATTTAGATGGGAAGGTAGCCCCATTTCTCCACTGGGGATCATGTCTATCTACTGGAGGTGATCTCTCAGGTTCTATCGACATGATGTTGGGTATTTCGGGTAACATTATCCCCATTGAGTTTTGGGAGCCTCTCACATCCCTGGCATCGGGGACTTTCTAGTGGTTCCCCAAGTTCTCTACCCGCTACTGTTACTTATTTCTATTCTTTATCCTGGACTTCTCTCCTGTCTCTTCCCAAATTTGGTCCTAACCTGTTATTTTGCTCCCCCTCCTCTCTACCACCCAGAACACTGCCCCCTTCTGCATCCTGTAGTTATTCTAAGTGAGTTTGAAGCACCCACACTTTGGCTTTCCTACTTGCTAAGCTTCATATGGTCTTTGAATTCTATTGTGGGAATTCTGAGTTTTGGGTCTAATATCCACTTATCACTGAGTACATGTTTGTAATTTTGGTTCTGGGTTACCTCACTCAGGATATTTTCTAGTTCCATCCATTTGTCTGCAAAATTGGTAAAATTGTCATTTTAATAGCTGAGTAGTATTCCATTGTGTAAATGTGCCATATTTTCTGTATCTATTCTTCTGCTGAAGGACATCTATGTTGTTTCCAGCTTCTGGCTATTATAAATAAGGCTAATATGAACATAGTGGAACATGTGTCCTGGTTATGTGTTGTAGCATCTTTTGGGTATATGCCCAGGAGTGGAATAGTTGGGTCTTCAGATAGAGCTATTTCCAATTTTCTGAGTGTTTTTCCAAAGTCATTGTACTAGCTTGCAATCCCACCAACAATGGAGGAGTTTTCCTCTTTCTCCACATCCTCACCAGCATCTGCTCTCAGCTAAGTTTTTTATCTTAGCCATTCTGACTGGTGTGTGGTGGAATCTCAGGGTCTATTTGATTTGCTTTTCTCTGATGACTAAGGATGTTGAACATTTCTTTACATACTTCTGGGCCATTTAATATTCCTCAGTTGAGAATTCTCTGTTTAGCCCTGTTCCTCATTTTTTGATAGGGTTATTTGGTTCTCTGGAGTCTAACTTCTTGAGTTCTTTATATATATTGAATATTAACTCTCTATCAGATGTAGAATTGGTAAAGATCTTTTCCAAATCTGTAGGATGCCATTTTGTCCTATTGACAGTTTTCTTTGTCTTACAAAAGCTTATCAATTTCTTGAGATCCCATTTGCTAATTGCTGATCTTAGAGCCTGAGGAATTGGTGTTCTGTTCAGGAAAATTTTCCCTGTGCCAGTGTGTCTTTAGGCTATTTCCTACTTTCTCTTGTATCTGGTTTTATATGAAGGTCCTTGATCCACCTAGACTTAAGCTTTTTAAAAAGGAGATAAAAATGAATCAATCTGCATTCTTCTACATGGAGACCGCCAGTTAGGCCAGTATCATTTGTTGATAATTCTGTCTTTTTTCCACTGTATGGTTTTAGCTTCTTTGTCAAAGATCAAGTGACCTTATGTGTGTGGCTTTATTTCTGGATCTTCAAATGTATTCCATTGATCAACCTTCCTGTCACTGTACCAAACCATACAGTTTTTATCACTATTGCTGAGTAGTACAGCTTGAGGTCAGGGATGGTGATTCCCCCAGAATTTCTTTTATTGTTGAGAATAGTTTTCACTGTTCTGGGTTTTCTGTTATTCCAAATGAATTTTCAAATTGCTCTTTCTAACTCTATGAAGAATTGAGTTGGAATTTTGATGGGGATTGTATTGAATCTTTAGATTGCTTTTAGTAAGATGGCCATTTTTACTATATTAATTCTGTCAATACATAAGCATGGGAGATCTTTCCATGTTCTGAGGTCTTCTTTGATTTCTTTCTTCAGAGACTTGAAGGTCTTGTCATACAGATCTTTCACTTGTTTGGTTAGAGTCACACCAAGATACTTTATATTGTTTGTGACAATTGTGAAGGGTGTTATTTCCCTAATTTCTTTCTCAATCTGTTTATCCTTCGAGTATAGGAAGGCTATGGATTTTCTTGAGTTAATTTTGTATCCGGCCACTTTGCTGAAGTTGTTTATCAGCTGAAGCAGTTCTCTGGTGGAGTTTTTCAGGTCACTTAAGTATACAATCATATCATCTGCAAATAGTGATATTTTGATTTCTTCCTTTCCAATTTGTATCCCTTTGACCTCCTTTTGTTGTCTAATTGCTCTAGCTAGAACTTCAATTACTATATTGAATAGATAGGGAGGGAGAGGACAGCCTTGTCTAGTCCCTGATTTTAGTGGGATTGCTTCGAGTTTCTCTCCATTTAGTTTGATGTTGGATATTGGTTTGCAATATATGGCTTTTGTTATGTTTATGTATGTGCCTTGAATTCCTGATCTTTCCAAGACTGTTAACATGAAGGGGTGTTGTATTTGTCAAAGGATTTTTCAGCATCATAGTGGATTTCATTGATGAATTTCTGTATATTGAACCATCCCTGCATACTAGAATGAACCCTATTTGTTCATGATGAATGATGTGTTCTTCGATTTGGTTTGCAAGAATTTTATTAACTATATTTGCATCCATATTCATAAGCAAAATTGGTCTGAAGTTCTCTTTGTTGTGTCTTTGTGTGGCTTAGGTATCAGTGCAACTGTAGCTCCAGAGAATGAATTCTATTTCTATTTTGTAGATTAGTTTGAGAAGTATTGGAATTAGGACTTCTTTAAAGGTCTGATAGAATTCTGTTCTAAAACCATCTGACCCAGGGCTTTGTTTGGTTGGGAGACTTTTAATGACTGTTTCTATTATGTTAGGGGTTGTGGGACTGTTTAGGTAGTTTTACAGGTCCTAATTTAACTTTGGAACATGATACCAGTCCAAAAAATCATGCATTTCATCTAGATTTTCTAGTTTTGTTCACTATATCTTTTTGTAGTAGGATCTGGTGGGGTTTTTTAATTTCCTCAGTTTCTGTTGTTATGACTCCCTTTTCATTTCTGATTTTGTTAATTTGGATACTGTCTCTGTGCCCTCTAGTTAGTTTGACTAAGGATTTATCTATCTTGTTGATTTTCTCAAAGAACCACCTCTTAGTTTTGCTGATTCTTTGTTTTTAATTGGTTGATTTCTGCTCTTAATTTGATTATTTACTGCCTTTTCCTTCTCTTGGTTGTGTTTGCTTCTTTATGTTCTAGAGCTTTCAGATGTGTCATTAAGTTGCTAGTGTAGGATCTTTCCAATTTCTTTATGAAGGTGTTCAGTGCTATCAATTTTCCTCTTAGGACTGCTTTCATTGTATCCCATAACTATGGGTATGCTATGTCTTCATTTTTGTTAAATTATAGAAAGTCTTTAAATTCTTTCCTTATTTCTTTCCTGACCAATTTATCACTGAGTGGACAGTTATTCAGTTTCCATGAGTATGTGGCCTTTCTGCTGTTTTTGTTGTTATTGAATACCCACCTTATATCCCTATCAGTCTGATAGAATGCATGGAATTATTTCAGTCTTCTTGTATTTGTTGAGGCTTGTTTTGTGTCTGATTATACAGTCAATTTTTGAAGAAGGTACCATGAGGTGCTGAGAAGAAGGTATATTCTTTTTTTTTTTTTTTTTTTTTTTTGGTAAGGGCACAATGTTCTGTAGATCTCTGGTAAATCCATTTGTTTCATTACTTCTGTTAGTTTCATTGTTTCTCCATTTACTTTCTGTCTCCATTATCTGTCCATTTGTGAGGGTGGGGTGTTAAAGTCTACCATTACTATTGTATGAGGATCAATGTGTGTTTTTAGCTTTAGTAACTTTTTTTTTTTTCAAATGTGGGTGTTCTTGCATTTGGGATGTAGACGTTCAGACTTGAGAGTTCATTTTGGTGGATGTTTCCTTTGTTGTGAATGAAGTGTCCTTCTCTATTTCTTTTGATAATTTTTGTTTGAAAGTCTAGTTTAGTGGATACTAAAATGGTTACTCCAGATTGTTCTTGGGACCATTTGCTTGTAAAACTTTTTTCCAGCCTTTTAGTCTGAGGTGGTATCTGTATTTGTCATTGATGTGTGTTTCCTGTATGCAACAAAATGCTGGGTACTGTTTACATATCCAGTGTGTTAGCCTGTGTCTTTTTATTGGGGAATTGATTCCATTGATGTTGAGAGATATTAAAGACCAATGATTATTGGTTCCTGTTATTTTTGTTGTTAGGGGTGGAATTATGTTTGTGTGGTTCTCTTCTTTTGGGTTTGTTGTGAGAAGATTACTTTTTTGCTTTTTCTAGGGTGTAGTTTCCCTCCTCGTGTTGGAGTTTTCCTTCTATTATCCTCTATATGGTTGGATTAGTGGAAAGATATTGTTTACATTTGGTTTTGTCATGGAATATCTTAGTTTATTCATCTACGAGGATTGGGAGTTTTGCTGGGTATAGCAGTCTGGGCTGGCACTTGTATTCTCTAGTGGTCTGTATGATAAATATCAAAGATCTTTTGTATTTTAGAGTATCTGTTGAGAAGTCTGATGTAATTTTGAGAGGTCTGCCTTTATATGTTCCTTGGCCTTTTCCCCTTACCACTTTTAGTATTCTTTATTTTTTCTGTGTATTTATTGTTTTGATTATTATGCATTGGGAGGAATTTCTTTCCTGGTCACATCTATTTAATATTCAGTAGGCTTCTTGTACTTGTATGATCATCTCTTTCTTTAGGTTTGGGAAATTTTCTTCTATGATTTTCTTGAAGATGTTCCCTGACTCTTTGCACTGGGAATCTTCTCCCTCTTCCATTCCTATTATTCTTAAATTTGGTCTTTTCATTGTATCCTGAATTTTCTGGATGTTTTGGGTTAGGAGATTCTGTACTTTTCATTATTTTTGTCCATTGTTTGGCACTCATATTATGAATGTTATTTCTTTTTACATTACCCCATAGATTATTGAAATCTGATGTACATTCAATACCATTTTTCATCTTAATTTTAAAAAATTATTATTTTTCTGCCTTTTACTTAATTATTTCATCCCCTCCCCAACTTGGGCATCCATTTTGTTTCTTATTTTTGTTATTGTATTGATCATTTTTAATTTTTTAAAACAAACCTTCTTTAAAAATTATTTCTATAGCACTGGCTACAGAATATGAAGTTTTGTGCTTTTAGAGAACTCTTACAGTTGTACCTTCAGCCCAGCCCTACTTCATAAGTTATGGTCAGTATTTAAGCTTTCTATTTCCTGATGCTCCCTGTCATTTTCATTTTCAAGTGTGTTTTTAATTATTCACAGAAACATTTTTATGATGACTGTGTTAATATCATTGTCAGATAAATATAGTATCTCTCTTATCTCATTGTTAATCTCTATTAATTAGTTTTCCATTAAGTTTGAGAACTTACTGTTTTATTTTTATGAGCATGCTATTACTGAAATCTGAACATTTTCAAAGATACATTATGAAGCTCTGAATATTATCTAAACCTTCTATTTTAGAAGACTTTCTATAATCTGTCTCTATAAAAATGGGAGTAGGACATCACACTACATTACTGACCCATGGGGTAAGAAATTTTGATCCTTCACTAGGCCTTCATGGAAACCCAACAGGTTCTGGGT
Source organism: Uromys caudimaculatus (assembly GCA_028551405.1). Classification (NCBI taxonomy): domain Eukaryota; kingdom Metazoa; phylum Chordata; class Mammalia; order Rodentia; family Muridae; genus Uromys; species Uromys caudimaculatus. Next base: position 45,279,184 of record CM052722.1, read on the forward strand.
GATATTTTATTACAGTTTGGCAGAAAGGAGTCCTCCACGGATGTCTCTATCCCTGAAAATGCTAGGAGTGCCTTGTTCCTGCTCCTTACGTGTCTTACACTGGAACCATATAACTCTGTTAATACTACACATTAATGAGTGTGATGCCATTTCACTAAGCTTACTCTGATTTGATCTATAGAAGAAGAGGGAATAAGATGAGAGTGGAAGTTCAGTGCCCTGAAAAATGTCCTTTAACATGTGAATGGATGGGGTTTATGTTGATGCTGGAACTTCTAATTCCCCACCATAACTTCTCTGCTACTTCTTTGATATGGTAGGTTTGAGCATCACCTGATAGCCCATTGAAAATGGAATTCTACACAACCCAATCTTGCTTTTTTTTATGGAAAAATATTGTTGACATGAGGCAGAGTAGCTATATTCTGAAAATTTTGTATACTATGCCTACCTTCTCTTAAAACTTTAAAATTTAAAAGATATTCATTCTCTGGCTAATGTGAATAAAGCAGCGATGAATATGCTTAAGCATGTATCTCTAGAGTATAATATGATAAAATGTAAATAATATAATATATATTCTTTAAAAATGTGCCCAAAAGTACATAGCTGGAACCTGTAGTAGATCTATTTTTCTCATTTTGGTGAACCTCCACACTGACTTCCATATTAGCTACAGACTTTTGAATTTCTACTTTCATTGAGTAAGTTTTCTCCTTTCCCCACATTTATGTCAGCATTTGTCAGCATTTGTATTGTTGATCTTACCTATTCAGTCTATTGTAAGAAGTCTAAAAGTAGATTTAATTTGTGTTTCCTTATGACTAATGATAATAGCATTTAAAAATATTTCTCAGCCATTTTTTGAGATCTCCCAGTTTATTTTCATGTCTTATTTAGATTGTTTGTTTCCATGACTTTTAATTTTTGAGTTCTTGTATATTCTAAATCCTAATTCTCTGTCAGATATATAGCTGATAAAGAATTTTCCCATTCTGTAGGCTGCATTTTCACTTCAAGAATGGTGCCTTTTGCTGTTTAGAAACTGTTTAGTTTCATGAGGTGGTGTTTATTAATTGCTGGTCTTAATGCCTGTGTTGTCAAGTTTCTGTTCAGAAAGCCCTTCTCTGTGCCAATGAGTTCAAGTATATTGTCTACTTTTTCAGCTACCTGATTCATCATACCAGATCTTATGTTAAGGTCCTTGATCTATTTTGTGTTGAGTTTTGTGCAGGTTGAGAGATAATGATCAAATTCCATTCTTCTCTATGTAGTTATCCAATTTCACCAAGACAAAAAACAAACAAACAAACTTTTTTCCAGTTGTGTGGAGGCTTATATGTGGATCATCAATTGTGAATAATAAAAATGTTTTCTACTTACATGGTGGAATATTATTCAACTTTTAAGAGACATAAAATGAACTGTCAATCATTATAGCCAGAGGTAATTTCTTATTTCAATCCTTATTAGAAAAGCTTCTATCTGCAGCTGATAGTGACTAACAGAAATACACAACTGGCTAAGATGCATAGAGTACAAAACTGGGAAATGCTTAGCTCTAGATAGGACCTTTATATTACACCACCTTCACCCAAGGCTTACAGATCACCAAAGAAGAGGAAGTAGTAACAGTGTTAGAGTGAGAGGAGGTTGATGACTATAAAAAAATGATGTCTTCTAGACACATCCAGGAAGTTGCACATATGAACACATGGTGGTGATGCCAACATACACAAGACCTGTGAAATCTCAAGCCTAATAAAATACCAATAAGTATAATGGAAGCAAGCATTAAGTCTTACTCCTAGCAGAGGAGATTTTGACAATTGACAGCTCCTGGAAAAGATAAGTTCACTTTTCCCTGAGAGTGTAGCCCCTTGATAAGTTGAGCACACTCCAATGGAAGGCCACATATCCAAGAATATAAGGAAAGCCTAATTTGGAGTTGATGGATTGTTTGTTTGTTTGTTTGTTTGTCTGTTTGTTTAAAAACAAGGACACAAAATTGCATGTTAAGGGAAGGGCAGATTAGATCTGGAAATATCTCTGGGTAGATGAATATGAACAAAAACAGGGTGTATACAATACTCAAAGAACTAATAAAATATATTTAAAGGTAAATATGACTGGAAGAAAATAAAAGATAAACTTATGTGAAGATATTTTCTCTGTATTTACTGCTATTTTAGAATTAGCATGAAGGCTTGGATAAATAAGGCAGAGAGAATCCCAAAAAATATACTCTATACTGTTTACACATCTTTGTAACCCTTATACTTTCTTATACCTCATTCCATGGTATTCAGGTTTGAATTATTAGAAGAATACATAAAATATGTCTCCCTTATGTTTATTAGATAATAAATTCTAGGTTAAAATATGTTAATGACTATACGATGAGGCAGATTGTGTCAAACTATATTTGGAACTCTGAACAAAAGCAGAATGGTCATAATTTTGATAAAAACTAAACGTGATGTATTCATTTTTCTTTCTCTATACACATTCAAAGAAGAAATGGATGTTTTAATTCCCCAGAACTACTTCTAATTATTCAAAGAGTTTAAAATCTATTCCAAAATATAGGGCTTGGCCAAGTAAGGATAAAACCTAGATAAAAATGACTGAACTTGAAAATTTTTATTTTCTATGCATTTAAAATGTAAATAGCCCAATCAGCTTTGTAATATTAAGTATTTGTATTAGCCAAATACACAGTATCCCACATTTGAGTTGACTTCATACATATGATGGTTTAGGGCACAAATTTGCTTTAAGTAGTGACAGTAAGAAGCACAACAAGTGATTTTCAGTGTGCAGCCACAATACTAATTCTCCTTTTAACAAAATTTCTCAGCAAAACCAATCAATAAGCCTTCTACTAGTCAACTTCTAATGAGAATGAAAACTATTGATAGAAATTGGAACTAGGAGAAGTAATAAAATTGGCTGGTTAAAATTTTTGCTTGAAGTAATGCTACAGTCCATCATAATAGATTTTTTACTTTATTTATGTATGTATTTATTTATGTAACTATTTATTTACTTATTTTATATTGCCACCATAGCATCCTATCCCTCCTCTCCTCCAAGGTCCTTCTCTATACCATCTCTCTACCCCACATTCACTACTCCTCCATTTCTCTTCATAAAATGGGCAGGCCTCTCATGGATACCAATTAGCCTTGGCATATCATGTTGCAGTAAGACTAGACACCTCCTATCCTATTAAGGCTAGACTAGACAACCCAGTAGGAGGAAAGGGTCCCAGAAGCAGGTATCAGAGTGAGGGATTGCCCTTGTTCCCAAGGTTAGGCGTAACACAAGAACACAAAGCTCCACAACTATAACATATGCAGAGGGTCTAAGTCAGTCCTACCCAAGCTGCCTGGGTGACAGTTCAGTTTCTGTGAATCCCTGTGAGCCTAAGTTAGTTGATTCAGTGGATTTTCTTGTGCTGTGCTTCACTCCTCTGGCTTCTACAAGCCATCCTCCACCTCTTGCACAGAATACCCCAAGTTCTGCCTAATGTTTGGCTGTGGGTTTCTGCATCTGTTTCCATCAGTCACTAGGTGAAGTCTCTCTGGTGACAATTTGACTGGGCCCTGGGAGAGATGGATTTTACCTGTTTCTTCAGTCCTTACCTGACTATAGTGCTTTGTATAAGAGTGAGAACCCATTAAGATTTCTTTCTTCCAAGATACCAGGTCTATTGGTATTGTCATTGTTTGGGTCTTATTTGGGCATCCATATTATTGAAGTAACATGGGTATAGTTTCACTGGTATTTCTAGGAGACATAATCTCATAACAGACTTCCTGGTCCCTTGGCTCTGACAATCTTTCTGATCCCTCTTCTTTGATGTTCCCTGAGTAGAGGGCTTGTGTTCTGCCAATTATAGCTAGGCACTCCACAATCACATGTCCTTTGTCTTTTTACAAGTCTTAACATTCTTCAGTGGCCCTTATTGTTACAAAGGTGTAGGAGGAACTGCAGAGCCACAAAAGCCTGAAGGAGGACCTAATTAAGGACTACTTGAGAGACCAAAGATTGCTGGTGTTAGCCAATCAGGAACTGCTGTTCAGAAGATATGCCTTCCTGGGACCAATGGGAAGCAGGTGGAGGGTATTAAAGGGCTTGTAGTGGTGTTTACATGAGCTTGCTACTGATCTCACCTCCAACCCCAAAGAGCAGGAAGGGCAGGTAGGTCAGGCGATGAGTAGTCCAGGGCACGGGCAGCACAAAAGGAAGCTTCTTTAATGACAGATGAGAACTATCTTTCCTTTTGAGAATAAGGATAAGTTTTAGAATCAAATTAGGAATTATGGAGATATAGTAAAGTGATAGTAGTAGCTTCTCTTCTAAAACCAGTGAATTCAGTAATCCCAGATTGTTGGCTAGGTTTCTTTTTTACTTACTTAATTTATTTATTTAGACTTACATTTTGTTTTCTTTTATTAGATATTTTCTTTATTTACATTTCAAATGTTATCCCCTTTCCCAATTTTTCCCCTAGGAACCCCCTATTCCATGCCCCCTCACCCCTGCTTCTATGAGGGTGTTCTCCCACCCACCTACCCACTCCTGCCTCCCTACCCTGCATTCCCCTAAACTGGGGCATCCAGCCTTCACAGGATCACGGGCCCCTACTCCCATTGACGCCCAACAAGGCCATCCTCTTCTGCATATGCAGCTAGAGCCATGGGTTGCTCCATGTGTACTCTTTGGTTGATGGTTTAGTCCATGGGAGCTCTGGGGGGGGGGTTGGTTGGTTGGTTGATATTGTTCTTCCTATGATAGCATTTTTATTGTTGTGTTGAAATACCATGACCAAAAAACAAGTTTCGGAAGAAAGAGTTTATTTGTCTTGCATTTGTATATATCACTGTTTATCATAGAAGGAAGTCAGGATAGGAATTCAAATGTCAGGAATCAGGAGGCAGAAGCTAATGCAGAGGCCATGGAGGGGGGATGCTAGCTGACTGGCTCATTGTGTTTTGCTCAGCATGGTTTGTTATAGAACTCAGGACCACCAGCCCGGGGATGGAACCACCAACGCTGGGCTGGGCCGCCACCTATTAATAAAATGCCCCAAAACTGGATCTTATGAAAACATTTTCTCAATTGAGGTTTCCTCCTTTCAGATAACTCTAACTTGTGTCAAGGTGACATAAGACTAGCCAGCACAGGTAGGTAGATGAATAGGTGGATAGACAGACAATTGAGAAGACTGACAGACTGGATACATAAAGAGGACCCAGAATTTTGCTGCATTCAGGAAACGCACCTCCGTGATAAAGAAAAATGCTACCTCAGAGTAAAGGGCTGGAAAACAATTTTCCAGGCAAATGGTGCCAAGAAACAGACAGGAGTAGCCATTCTAATATCAGATAAAATCGACTTTCAACCCAAAGTCATCAAAAAAGATAAGAAAGGATATTTAATCCTCATCAAAGGAAAAATCTACCAAGAAGAAATCTCAATTCTGAACATCTATACTCCAAATGAAAGGGCAACCACATTCATAAAAGAAACTTTACTAAAGCTCAAATCACACATTGCACCTCACACAATAACAGTAGGAGACTTCAACACCACATTATCATCAATGGACAGATCTTGGAAACACAAACTAAACAGAGACACAGTGAAACTAACAGAAGTTATGGACCAAATGGATTTAACAGATATCTATAGAACATTTCATACTAAATCAAAAAAAATACCTTCTTCTCAGCACCTCATGGTACCTTCTCCAAAACTGACCACATAATCAGACACAAAACAAACCTCCACAGATACAAGAAGATTGAAATAATCCCATGCCTCCTATCAGATCACTACGGTTTAAGGCTGGTCTTCAATGGCAACAACAACAACAGAAAGGCCACATACATATGAAAGCTGAACAATGCTCTACTCAATGATAACTTGGTCAAGGAAGAAATAAAGAAAGAAATTAAAGACTTCCTAGAATTTAATGAAAATGAAAGTACAACATGCCCAAACTTATGGGACACAATGAAAGCAGTGTTAAGAGGAAAACTCATAGCTTTGAGTGCCTCCAAAAAGAAACTGG
>CM052722.1:45285765-45309612 GCA_028551405.1 Uromys caudimaculatus
CCCAAGCTGAGGTTTCCGGCAGTCGCCGGAAGCTGCTGACCGACAGTCTCTGTGGCCCAGGAAAAGCGGGAGGAGTCAGTGAGCTCTGGGGATGCCTTGCCCCTGCTAGGGGCTTTTCTGCGTGCCTGCGAGAGAGGATTTTCTCCCGGAGCTGCTTGTCTATGGAATCCTAGTATCCCGGGCAGAAGTTTCCTGCCACAGCCGCCCGCTTTTGGGATCCGGGGGGGGGGGGGGTTTCTAGGCCCGCCTACCTCGTCCCTGTGTCTTGCGGGTTCAGGGCAGTACCTGGTGAGCTGTGGGGCGCGTCTTTGGCCCACTCCTGGCTCTTACGATCTGAGTGGGATCTTTGTCCTGGCGCTGATTAGCTGTGGAGCCCTGTGGCCCAAGCTGAGGTTTCCGGCCCAGGAGCATCTATTAAGTCATAACACCACTTGTGATTTATACAGTGGGCTGGACCCTCTTACATCAACTAACAATCAAGAAAATGTGTCCCCCCAGACAGGATCACAGGTCAATATGATGGAGGTCAGTCTTCAACTGAGGTTCCCATTACTCCAGGTAATTGTAGGTTGTGTTAAGTTGATAAAAAATAATTGAACCCAAATGAAATATTGTGCCTTGGCCTAGTTTGTCTATTTTTCAGTACTTAGGTAAATTTTGATCTTATTTTGTATGACTTGAAAGAAATGGACCAGAGCTTATTTTGCTACATGTGGATATTCATTTCCCTACATTTGTTAAAGAGGTTATCATTTCCCTGCATATTTTTAAAAACAAGTTTGTTAAAAATCAGGTGACTTCATTTGTATGGCCTTGTATCTAGGCCCTGTTTTACTACAAGGAATCCCTTTTTCCTTGTTCCTATTTCACACAGGATTTTTGGAGAATATTCTGTGTCTCTAAAGTATAATTTGAGATCAGGTAATATGATATATCCTTAGTAACTCTTCCTGTTTAAAATTACTTTTTTTTCTATTTTTTCCTTTTTGATACTTTATTTACATTTCAAATGTTTTCTGCTTTCCAGGTCTCCCCTTTGGAAACTCCCTATCCCATCCCCCCTCCCCCTGTCTCTGTGAGGGTATTCCCCCACCTGCCCACCCACTCCCCTCTTCCCTCCCTGGCATTCCCATATACGGGGGCATCTAACACGCTCAGACCCAAGGGCCTTTCCTCCCCCTGATGGCCAACAAGGCCCTCCTCTGCCACTTATGTGGCCAGCACCATGGGTCCCTCCTTGTGTATTCTTTGGTTGGTGGTCCAGTCTCTGGGACCATCAGGGGGTCAAGCCAGTTGACATTGTTGCTCCCTCCGTGGGGCTGCAAACTCCCTCTGCTCCTTCAGTCCCTTCTCCACTCCTCCATCTGGGACCTCACGCTCAGTTCAACAGTTGCTGTGAAGTGAAACTTAGACATTCTGAACTTGTGGGCTAATATCCACTTATCAGTGAGTACATACCATGTTCATTCTTTTGTGACTGAGTTAGCTCACTCAGGATGATATTTTCAAGGTCCATCAATTTTCCTCCCAATTTCATGAAGTCATTGGTTTTAAGAACTGAGTAGTACTCCATTATGTATATGTACCACATTTTCTGTATCCATTCATCTGTTGAGGGACATCTGGGTTGGTTCAAGCTTCTGGCTATTATAAATATGGCTTCTATGAACATAGTGGAGCATGTGTCTCTATTACATGTTGGAGCATCTTCTGCATATATGCCTAGGAGTGGAATAGCTGGGTCCTCAGGTAGTATTATGTCCAATTTTGTGAGGGTCCGCCAAACTGACTTCCAGTGTGGTTGTACAAGCTTGCAATCCCACCAGCAATGGAGGAGTGTTCCTCTTTCTCCACATCCTCGCCAGCATCTGCTGTCACTTGAGTTTTTGATCTTAGACATTCTGACTGGCAGGAGATGGAATTTCAGTTTTGTTTTGATTTGCATTTCCCTGATGACTAAGGATATTGAACATTTCTTTACAAGCTTCTCGGCCCTATGAGTTTCCTCAGTTGAGAATTCTCTATTTAGCTCTGTTCCCCATTTTTTGATAGGGTTATTTAGATCTCTGGAGTCTAACTTCTTGAGTTCTTTGTATATATTCATTATTAGCTCTCTATCAGACAGAGGATTGGTAAAGATCTTTTCCCAATCTGTTGGTTGCCATTTTGTCCTATTTACAGTGTCCTTTGCCTTACAGAAGCTTTGTAATTTCAAGAGGTCCCATTTGTCGATTCTTGATCTTAGACCATAAGCCATTGGTGTTCTGTTTAGGAACTTTTCCCTGTGCCCATGAGTTCTTTGTATGTATTAAATATTAGCCCTCTATCAGATTTGAGATTAGTAAAGATCTTATCCCAATCTATGGTTGTCATTTTGTCCTATTGACTGTGTCCTTTGCCTTACAGAAGCTTTGCAACTTTATGAGTGCCCATTTGTTGATTCTTGATCTTAAAGCATAAGCCATTGGTGTTCTGTTCAGGAACTTTTCCCCTGTACTCATGTGTTCAAGACTTTTCCACATTTTCTCTTCTATTAGATTCAGTGTATCTGGTTTTATGTGGAAGTCCTTGATCCACTTGGACTTGAGATTTGTAGAAGGAGAAAGGAATGGATTAATTTGCATTCTTCAACATGTTGATCACCAGTTGAGCCTGCACCATTTTTTGAAAATGCTGTCTACTTCCACTGGATGGTTTTAGTTCCTTTGTCGAAAACCAAGTAACCGTAGGTGTGTGGGTTCATTTCTGGATCTTCAATTCTATTCCATTGATCTACCTGCCTGTCACTTTACCAATACCATGCAATTTTTATCACTACTGCTCTGTAGTATACCTTGAGATCAGGGATGCTGATTCCCCCAGAAGTTCTTTTATTATTGAGAATAGTTTTTGCTATTCTGGGTTTTTGTTATTCCAAATGAATTTGAGAATTGCTCTTTCTAAGTCTATGAAGAAGCGAGTTGGAATTTTGATGGGGATTACATTGAATCTGTAGATTGGTTTCGGCAAGATGGCCATTTTTACTGTTAATCCTGCCAATCCATGAGCATGGCAGATCTTTCCACCTTCTGAGGTCTTCTTCGATTTCTTTCTTCAGAGACTTGAAGTTCTTGTCATACAGATCTTTCACTTGCTTGGTTAGAGTCACACCAAGATACTTTATATTGTTTGTGACAATTGTGAAAGGTGTCATTTCCCTAATTTCTTTCTCAGCCTGTTTATCCTTTGAGTATAGGAAGGCTACTGATTTGTTTGAGTTAATTTTGTATCCGGCCACATTGCTGAAGTTGTTTATCAGTTGTAGCAGTTCTCTGGTAGAGTCCTTTGGGTCACTTAAGTATACGATATTATCATCTGCAAAGAGTGATATTTTGATTTCTTCCTTTCCAGTTTGTATCCCTTTGACCTCCTTTTGTTGTCTAATTGCTCTAGTTAGAACTTCAATTACTATATTGAATAGATAGGGAGAGAGTGGACAGTCTTGTCTAGTTCTTGATTTTAGGGGGAATGCTTTCAAGGTTTTCCCCATTTAGTTTGATGTTGGCTACTGGTTTGCTGTATATTGCTTTTACTAGGTTTAGATATGGGTCTTGAATTCCTGATCTTTCCAAGTCTTTTACCATGAAGGGATGTTGAATCTTGTCAAATGCTTTTTCAGCACCTAATGAAAGGACCATGTGGTTTTTTCTTTGAGTTTGTTTATATAGTGGATCACATTGATGGATTTCCAGGTATTGAACCATCCCTGCTTCCCTGGGATGAAGCCTACTTGATCATGATGAATGGTCATTTTGATGTGTTCTTGGATTCGGTTTGTAAGAATGTTTTTTATTATTTTTGCATCAATATTCATAAGGGAAATTGGTCTGAGTTTTCTTTCTTTGTTGCATCTTTGTGAGGTTTTGGTATCAGTGTAACTGTGGCCTCATAGAATGAATTGGGTAGCGTTCCTTCTGTTTCTATTTTGTGGAATAAATTGAAGAGTATTGGTATTAGGTCTTCTTTGAAGATCTGATAGAATTCTGCACTAAACCCATCTGGTCCTAGGCTTTTTTTGCTTGGAAGACTTTTAATGATTGCTTCTATTATTTTAGGGGTTATGGGACTGTTTAGATAGTTTATCTGTTCCTGACTTAACTTTGGTATTTGGTATCTGTCTAGAAAATTGTCTATTTCATCCAGGCTTTCCAGTTTTGTTGAGTATAGATTTTTGTAGTAGGATCTGTTGATTTTTTAAATTTCTTTAGAATCTGTTGTTATATCTCCCTTTTCATTTCTGATTTTGTTAATTTGAATATTTTCTCTGTGCCCTCTTGTTAATCTGGTTAAGGTTTTGTCTATCTTGTTGATTTCCTCAAAGAACTGGCTCCTGGTGTTGCTGATTCTTTGTATAGCTCTGTTTGTTTCTACTTGGTTGATTTCAGCCCTGTGTTTGATTATTTCCTGCGTTCTACTTCTCTTGAGTTTATTAGCTTCTTTTTGTTCTAGAGCTTTCAGGTGTGCTGTTAAGCTGCTAGTGTATGCTCTCTCCAGTTTCTTTTTGGAGGTACCCAGAGCCACGAGTTTTCCTCTTAACACTGCTTTCATTGTGTCCCATAATTTTGGGTATGTTGTACTTTCATTTTCATTAAATTCTAGGAAGTCTTTAATTTCTTTCTTTATTTCTTTCTTGACCAGGATATCATTGAGTAGAGCGTTATTCAGCTTCCATGTGTATGTGGGCTTTCTGTTGTTATTGTTGCCATTGAAGACCAGCCTTAATCCTTAGTGATCTGAGAGGAGGCATCTGACTATTTCAATCTTCTTATATCTGTTGAGGTTTGTTTTGTGACCGATTATATGGTAAATTTTAGAGTAGGTACCATGAGGTGCTGAGAAGAAGGTATATTCTTTTGATTTAGTATGAAATGTTCTATAGATATCTGTTAAATCCATTTGGTCCATAACTTCTGTTAGTTTCAATGTGTCTCTGTTTAATTTGTGTTTCCAAGATCTGTTCATTGATGAGACTGCGGTGGTGAAGTCTCCCACTATTATTGTGTGAGGTGTAATGTGTGATTTGAGCTTTAGTAAAGTTTCTTTTATGAATGTGGTTGCCCTTGCATTTGGAGTATAGATGTTCATAATTGAGCGTTCTTCTTGGTAGATTTTTTCCTTTAATGAGGATTAAGTGTCCTTCCTTATCTTTTTTGATGACTTTTGGGTGAAAGTCAATTTTATCCGATATTAGAATGGATACTCCTGCCTGTTTCATGGGACCATTTGCCTGGAAAATTGTTTTCTAGCCCTTTACTTTGAAGTAGTGCTCACCTTTAACACTGAGGTGCATTTCCTGTATGCAGCAAAATGCTGGTTCCGGTTTATGTATCCAATCTGTTACCCTATGTCTTTTTATTGGGGAATTGAGTCCATTGATGTTAAGAGATATTAAGGAATAGTGATTGTTGGTTCCTGTTATTTTCGATGTTATTTTTATGTTTGTGTGGCTATCTTCTTTTGTGTTTCTCGAAAGATTGCTTTCTTGCTTTTTCTAGGGTGTAGTTTCCCTCCTTGTGTTGTTGTTTTCTGTCTATTATCCTTTGAAGAACTGGGTTTGTGGAAAGATATTGTGTAAATTTGATTTTGTCATGGGATATCTTGGTTTCCCCATCTATAGTAATTGAAAGATTTGCTGGGTATAGAAGCCTGGGCTGGCAGTTTTTTTTCTCTTAGGGTCTGTATGAGATCTGTCCAGCATCTTCTAGCTTTCATAGTCTCTGGTGAGAAGTCTGGTGTAGTTCTGATAGGTCTGCCTTTATATGTTACTTGACCTTTTTCCCTTACTGCTTTTAATATTTTTTCCTTGTCTTTTGCATTTGGTGTTTTGACTATTATGTGACAGGAGACATTTCTTTTCTGGTCCAATCTATTTGGAGTTCTGTAGGCTTCTTGAATGTTTATGTTCATCTCTTTCTTTAGGTTAGGAAAGTTTTCTTCTATGTTTTTGTTGAAAGTATTTACTGGCCCTTTAAGTTGGGTATCATCACTCTTCTATACCTATTATCCATAGGTTTGGTCTTCTCATTGTGTCCTGGATTTCCTGGATGTTTTGGCTCTAGAGCTTTTTGTATTTTGCGTTTTCTTTGACTGTTGTGTGAATATTTTCTATGGTATCTTCTGCACCTGAGGTTTTCTCTTCTATCTCTTGTATTTTGTTGGGGATGCTTGCATCTATGACTCCTGATCTCTTTTCTAGGTTTTCTTACTCCAGGGTTGTCTCCCTTTGGATTTCTTTATTGTTTCTACTTCAATTTTTAGATCTTGGATGGTTTTGTTCATTTCCTTTGCCTGTTTGATTGTGTTTTCCTGTATCTTCTCTTTAAAGGTTTCTAGCTGTTTACCTGTGTTCTCTTGTATTTCTTTTAGGGAGTTATTTATTTCTGTCTTAAAGTCTTCTATCATCATCTTGAGAAGTATTTTTAAATCTGAGTCTTGCTTTTCTGGTGTGTTGGGGTATCCAGGGCTCACTGTGGTGGAAGAACTGGGTTCTGATGATGCCAAGTTGCCTTGGTTTCTGTTCCTTACGTTCTTGCCCTTGCCTTTCGCCTTCTGGTTATCTCTGGTGTTAGCTGATCTTGCTCTGTCTGACTGTGGCTTGTCCCTCCTGTGAGTCTTTGTGCCAGTACTCCTTGAATACCAGCTCTCTCTGAGAGGAATTTGGTTTTGGAGAGCTGTGGTACAGGGTCAGCTCTAGGTTCCAGACAGAAACCAGAAGGATCCTGTTCCCAGCTGTTTCTTGGTTCCTGTGTCCTGATGGCTCTGTGAGTGTCCCTCTTGATTGAGGAATTTGAACAGAAGTGGTGGTCTTCCTGTGCTTGAAGGTGTGTGGGCACTCCTGGGAGACCATTCTCTCCTGGCACTGAGTATATAGCCCTGTGTCACAGGATCAGCTCCCTGGCTGTAGAAGGAACCCAGAAGGCCACTCCCCAGTCCCTGTGTCTTGAGGGTTCTGGGTGGGTCTCTCTGAGCAGAAGTACTGGCTTTACTCCCATCACAGGTTTGTCCACACTCCTGGGAGGGTAGCTCTTTCACTGCACTATTTGGGTATGGAGATGTGTGGCACAGACCACAGGCATAAACTGGAAGGCCCCTGTCCCAGGCTGTTCCTTGGTCCCTGTGTCCTGAGGATTCTGGGCGGGTCCTACTGAGCAGTGGTGTTGGTCTTACCCGCACATCTGGGATGGTAGTTTTCTCCTGGCACTATTTGGCTATGGAGCTCTGTGGCACAGACTGAGGTCTCTGGCCACAGAAGGAAACCTTAAAATTACTTTTGCTATTTAATATTTTATGTGTATTCTGTGAATTTTATGAAGTTTCTCTAGTTTGCTGAAAGACAAGAAATATCTCTGTAAAAGTCAAGTAACAGGGAAATAAACTCTCAAATAAATTCTACAAGAACCTATACTTAATACCTTTATGAGATAAGGAAGTAAATTCAGTATAGGAAAATAAATTACATAAGTTACATAGACATACTGAAGAAAAATAAACTGAAACAGTAGTGGAAATGAAAAACCTCACCAATAGAATGCACCTGGAGAAGGACATGATAGCAGGGCTTCAAGTCAAGATAGATGAGTAGGGTCTCTTAGTCACAATCAGTGATAAATTTCCAAAGAACATACAAATGAAATGTGCATGATACTTGGGATACCATGGAAAGACAAAAATCAACAAATTATGGGAATAGAACAAGAAGTTCATGTCAAAGGCACAGAAAATAGTTTCAAGAAAATCATAGTAGAAATTTCTAAACTATAAGAATGATGCCCATCTAGGCAAAAGAAGAGCACAGAATTCTAAAAATGTGAGCAGAAAAGAAACATCCCATGTTATATTATAATTGCAGCAGTAAATATGCAAAATAAAGAAATTTGACTGAAACAAGTATGAAGAAACAAGTCACATATAAATGTGGACCCATAAGAAAGAATAAGAGCTGAGTTTTCAATGGAAAACTTAAGCAATAGAAGGTCTTGGAAAGATCTATTTCACATCCCAAAAAGACCACAACAGCTACCCCAGGATCATATATACGACAAAACTATCTCTCATAAAGGACAAAAATAATTTCCAGTGATGAAAACAAAGGAATTTATGGTCAGCAAGTTAATCCTTGTAAAACATGAGACTAAAGAGAAAGATTTAAACAAATCCATGGAGCTACAGGAAAAATTAAATGATACATAGTTGTTTAGAAAAAGAATAATAAGAAATGCACAGGATTAACAATTTAATGAAATTACAGATATCAATATAAAGCTGTCCAAATAGCACTGAATATTAATGGGCTCAATTTTTCTACCAAAATACACAGGCTAGAATATTGAATTATGAATCAAGATATTTCTTCAAAATAGACTTCATATTCAATGTAGTCAAGGAGATGTAGAGGGCCACTTAATTCTGACCAAGAGAAAAATGTACCTAAAAGATATTACTATTCTAAACCTTTATACAATACATAAAACACAGGCAGGACTAATTTTGTAAAATAAATATTACTAAGGATAAAACTATAGGTTAATTCAAGCACATTAATATTGGGTGATTTCAATTTCCCATTTTCAGCATTAGATAGATAATCCAAAGATTTAAACAAAGATATACTGAAATTAAAAGACATCATAGGTCAAATTGACTTAAAATGCTTACATGGCATGCAAATACTGTAGAATATATATTATTATTAACAGTCCAGGATTTTCTCTAAAATTGATTCTGTATTGAGACACTTAAGTAAACTTCAACAAAGATAAGAGAATTGAATTAATTCCCTGTATTTTACCTAATGACAGTGGAATAAAGCTAGATATTAACAAGAGAAGGTATAAGAAATACAAAAAAAAATTAGCCTTCTAACACTGATTATTAACACACCAAGAAAAACATTAGGAAAACAATCCTATTCACAAGAGTCCATCTTTCAAAATGTAAACTTAAAAAATAAAACTGGAGAAAACTGAGGAAAATACTAAAAATGTAAAGGATCTTATCAAAAGAATACTACAGATTTAGTGTAATACCAAATAACATTCAGGTGCCATTGTTCACATAAATAGAGAAAATAATATTAAATTCAAAAATAAGCAGAAATTATAAAACAAAAAATAAGCATATTAATCTTATGAAAAAAGAATACTCCTATGGATATTATCATGTCTGATTTTTAAGTTATAACACAGAGCCTTTGTGATTAAAAAATTGTTGATACTGGCAGTGAAATAAAATAAATTAGAAGATTCCATTATAAGTACACAGAATTATATCCACTTTATTTTTGAGAAAGAGATAAAAATATGCATTTGAAAAACAACAGTCAATTTTGAAAATGTGATATATGCATATATATGAAAGAAACTAGATCTTATCTCTCAACCTACACAAAAATCTACACCACATAAATGAAAGACCTGACCTTAGGACCTGAACCTGTGAAAATGATAGAATAAGAAGTGGATAGTACCTTAAGGTATGGCTAGGCTATGGCTGGAACCCCAGTTACTTAAGAAATAAGGCTAACAATGATCAAATGGGACCTTGTGCTCTGAACAGAAAAAAATTGTTGAGGGAAGAAATGACCTACACAGTGGAAGAAAATGTTTGCCAACTATAAACCTAACAGAAGATTAACATGTGATATATACAAATAACTCAAAAATAGACATCAGTAAATCAAACAACCCAATAAAATGGTCTATAGAACAGAGTTCTCAAAAGAAATATTATAAATGGTAAATAAATATTTTTAATCTATTCAACATCTTTAAGCCATCATGGAAATAAAAATTCAGACTACTTTGAGATTCCATGTACCCCCAATCAGGATAGCTATTGTTAAGAAACACAACATCAAGGAATGCTCATGAGGATGAGAATGAAGGGAAACACTGTTGGTGGTAGTTTGAACATGCAGTCACTGTGGATATTAGTGTGGAGGTTTCTGAAAAAGATAAAAGTATACTTTCTAGGCAATCAATCTGTACCACTCAGAGTCTTATACCCCAATGCTTCCGTCTCCTTCTACAGAGATAGGTGTTTTTAATTACTGACAGTCATGTAATAAGGTTCTCTAGAGAAAGATAACCAATAGTATGTAGTTGATGGGTGATGCAGAAGGAAGAGTCAGTTTTTCTTCATGGAAGTGATCCCTGGTATGTTGCCCATATTTCAGTAGATGGCTGTGCACCCATGTACATACTGGCAGCACTATTTTGACTGAATGCATGTGTATATGTTTTTAAGGAGTATATAAATTTGGAAGAGAGACATGGGGAAGAATCTGGGAGGTGCTGAAGGGGGAGAGTAGTGGTAAATAAAATCAAAAGACATTGAATACATGTATGAGATCTCAAAGAATAAACTAAATTATTTTAAAGTAGTAGTTGTGGGTTTAAAAAAGAGCAAATGAAGTTAGAAGGTAAATGGAGTTAATTTGATCAAAACACAGTCCATGAATGCATAAAGTTATCAAACAATAGAAAATAAAATCATTTAAAAGTAGGCTTACTTGATTGGCTTATAAGAAAAGTTCTGAGTACCCCAACAATGGCTGTGTAAACATTGATGAGGCTGAGAGATGTTAGGTGCTCAGTCCACAAGGTTGGATGCTTCAGCAGTCACAATCTGGTACTTAAGGACAAGAGGATTCCTGGAGACTGACTGGTCTTCAATCCACATTAGGAATCCAAAGAAACTGGGTTCTGATATCAGTGAGAAAACAGCAACAGAGTCACCATCTGTGGCCGCAACAAGAGGGCAGATGAATTCACAAACAGGGTAGGTGAATTCGCCAGTTTTTTGAGAAGGCAAGCAGGAAAAATAGAAAACAATATTTCCTATGATCTTTGTATATCTGTCATCCACTTAGAGATACCACCTGACTTTATGGTGGGTATTCTAACTTCAATTAAACTAGTAAAGAAAAAAATTAAAGGTTCACCAGAGGGTCATTTTTTATTTGGTTCTAGATGCAGTAAATTTGACATGAAAGATTAACAATTATACATTACACTATTCAGTAAAGGAACCAGCTTAGATGTCTATAAACTATGAGTAGATAATAAAGTTGTGGTATTTTTGTTGTTGTTTTAGTTTGTTTCTGTGACAAACAGTATGACCAATAGCAACTTAGCTGAAGAAAGGATAGATTTCACCTTACATGTTACAGTCCCTCATTGAGAGAAGTCAGGGTAGGAACTCAGTCAGGAATCTAAAGCTATAGA
Source organism: Uromys caudimaculatus (assembly GCA_028551405.1). Lineage (NCBI taxonomy): Eukaryota > Metazoa > Chordata > Mammalia > Rodentia > Muridae > Uromys > Uromys caudimaculatus. The sequence continues at coordinate 45,297,030 of CM052722.1, forward strand.
TAGAATCACTTCTGATCAAGGGACTCACTCAGAGCCAAGGGAGTAGATTAGAAATCACAAGAGAAAATGTATTTGCTAGCTTACTCACAGGCTCACGTTTAGCTAGATTTCTTATACCTCCTAAGACCACAATGGGAAATGGTAACATCCACAGTGGTCTGGGGCCTCCTAAATTAATGTTCTAAATCTGCCACAGACATGCCCAATGGCCAATCTGAGCTAGAGAGTTCTCCACTTAAGTCTCTCATCTCAGATAACTCTAGGCTGTGTCATGTTAAGAGTTAGTGCTAACTAGGACAGGAACACACACACAACAGAATCTTATTCAAATTTAAAAAAAAAACACAAAAATTGTGGCATGTTCAGGACAATTAGCGAAACTGAAAAAATTATACTGAGTGACATAACATGAGCCCATTTCATATGCAGACCTTAGCTTCAAATTCTTAGACTAACGTGTTTAAATTGGAATGTTTGTAGATGTCAGAAAACTAGAAAATTACTATTAGAAAGGGAAGAAAAACTGATGTCTTAAGGAAGAATGAATCAAATACATGTGATAAGAAAGTAGTGAGAAATACCAAATGCAGAGACTTTTAAGTGGGTATAAATGTTGGTAGAAAAAGAAGAGGAAAGGGTGGGACAAAAGGGTCACCCAAACTAAGAGTATATGAAACAGCCTTACAAAATTACTACTTTGTAAGCCTATAAAAAAAGAAAAAGACTTAACTTTTAGTCACAGCAAGCTCCCTAGGATCCAATATTAGGCATATTTACCTCTTGTCCAATTAGATAGCTTTTGGTTGCCATGAAAGTGTGAGTGCCACTGAGTGTTCTCTTGCCTTACTGGTCATAATTATGGTTCATAAATGTTGCAGACATATAAGACTGTTTAATTGCCTTGTCTTACCCTTGGTAGCTTGCATAATATTATCTGGCACCAGGGAAGCAAAGCCACAGGAAAGAGGCTTTTGGGTCAGATCCAGCATGAGACATCTGAGTTGTGTGTCTTAAGGGTATGGTATTGTCAGCAGTAGGGGCCCAGGCTCAAACTCTAAGAGGCATCCAAGGGCTACATATATAATGCATAATATTTTGCCAAGCCTCTCTCCCCACCTAGAGTTTCTTTATACTTTTATTGTTTCTATGTTTAGTCCATGTTATATACTCAGATCTGAGCATTTGGAGGTAGGAAACTTCCACTTGAACTATACTGACAAATCGTACAAAAGTGGGTTTCTATGCCTGATACAGAGATTTTGTTAGTGTATGGTTCTTGGGAGCACTGTTGGTCTCATTGACCTAACTTCTTTTAATATATATTATATATAAATATATATTATATAAATATTTTATATACATATTACATATTATCTCTCATTTAGCATATATAAAATTTTATGTATTATTTAGAGATTTAGTGCATAATTTCAGGTAAATATAAAATAATATCAATCATTGAAGATTTATCAAATAACCTCAATGTTATTTGTCCCTCAACCCTCCTCCTTCTGTTTTGGCCTCCCTCCTGCCTTCCCAGCTGAAGCCAAACCTACATTATTTCATTTCTCAGTTCATATCCCCTGTATTCTGATATTCTCCTTCCAAGCCTTCTTGACTCCACCTTTATACTTTCCTGGTTTCTGTGTATAATCCATGTTATACACTTACATCTGAGGATTTAGCTAGGAACCTTCTAGAAGCTAGTGAGGTCATGAACTAAGAAAATAATCTATTGCTGCCAGTTTTCTAGACCAGTAAAATTCTTTACTACATCCTAAATCTTATTCTTACATCCACAAATCAGTGTAGCTACTACCCCTCAGCAAAGACGCCTTTCTTTGGAGGTGCTGAGAAGGGAATCCACATCTCTTTTTCAAAACCTTTCACCATTCACATCATCGAAGTCCCACCCAGCACTAGCCAGAGACCTTCCAGCTGCCCATTTGAAACCAATCACATCACTTTCTTCTACCCACTGCTTTGTTCTCTAGACTTCTTACAGCATTGCCTGCCATCTATCAGTAGTCCTATAGCTTCCGCATGAGACTAACCTAGAAACAAAGTAAACTAACTCACTCTTCTTCCTACTGGCACTTTCCCATGCATTGTCCCTCTATCCAATGACATAGAGGCTCCCTGATGCTATAAAAAGATCTGACACATTGCTAATACATTTATGTCTCCTGTCCTCACCACCTCTCCATTTGAGACTATTCAGAGCCACATTATTGCCTTTCGGGGACCTCCCAGCCAGCCTAAAAAACAGAGACTCTAGTAAGAAAGCATGTCTCCCCACCCCCAATAAATAAAAAAGATTCAAATCCAATGGGCCCAGCAAACAAGTAGGCATTGATATTCTACTATCAGACAAATCAGAACTTAAGGCAAAACTAATCAGAAGAGATAAAGAAGTACACTAATTAACAATGATTTAAAAGTGTAAGTCAAATAAACCCAATCCTCCCCAAATTGATTTGGTCATAGGATTTTTCACAGCAATAGAAGTTGTAACCAGGACATGTACTATGTTGTGTTAAAGGAAACTGTGAAGAGGGCATTGCAGTTCTAACATATGTGCATCAAACTTGAGTACACATGATTTCTTAAATCAAATGTTTCTAGATGATAAGCCACAAATTAACTCCAATTCATTAATAGGTAATTTCAGTGTACCACTGTCAACAAGAGACTGATCAACCAGACAAAACTTCAGCAAAGAAAAGGTGGATTTATATGAAACCATACAGAGAAATAGTGTCACAGACATCTACAAGACATTTAGTCTGAGCACTACAGAATATACATTATTTTTCTCAATAGGATATGGATCAGACTTTAAAATAGATCACAGACGGTGTTCCAATTTCATTTCTGTTACTGTGATAAAATATCCTGACAATAAAACAACTTAAGGGAGAAAGAGGGTTTTCTGGCTTAAAATTCTACATTATGTTTTATTATTTTTGAAGAATTCAAGGCATCTAAGCAATAACATATCTACAGTCAAATGCAGAGAGAGAATAAATACTTCCATGCTTGGAAATATTCAGTTCATTCCTTTCAAGCATACAGTTCAGGGTCTGGACCACAGAGTGATAACAATGACATACAGTGTGTCTTCCCTCCTCAGTCAACCCAGTTAATTTAAAAATCTAGAGATAATAAATATGAAGAAAACAACATGTTTGTTCAACACAAGATGCTATTGTGAATGAAATCTGTGTGGTGGTGGTGGTGGTTTGTGTGTGTGTGTGTGTGTTGGTGGTGGTGGTGGTGGTTTGTGTGTGTGTGTGTGTGTGTGTGTGTGTGTGTGTGTGTGTGTGTGTGAACATGTCTTTACATATACCTACAACTGTGCCAAGACTTGGGTGTACACACACATACACAATATATAAATACATAAATTTAATTTTAATGATATATATTTTTAAAGAGCCGTCAATGTAACTCAGCAAATACATTATTATGTGTCTATTGCTATGATAAAACATGATCAAGATAATTTATGGAAGAAAGGTTTTATCTGTGCTTATGGTTTCAGAGTGTTAAGAGTCCATTGAGGGACAATGGACCATGCCAGGAAACTTGGTAAGGCAGAGTGGGTCTGAGATCCAGGAAACTCAGGCCATGAGCTTCCATTCTTGGAAATTTCTCCCTGCAAAAGTATTTAATCTATGGTCTACAGTGAGAAGTTGGTATGCATCCATTTTCTATGATGAACAACCAATAAACAATTTGGAACCAAGGACTGCCTTTTCCATTGAAGTCCCCTTTCCATGGGGAGCATGGAGAAGGCCTTCACCTACTGAGCCTCAGCCTAAATATAAATCTCCTGTAGAAGGACTCTCCGCACCTCCAGCCAACCACCTCCAATCTAAGGACAATCACCTGTGAGCTAAGCCAGAGTTCCCATACCCCCCCTGACCCCAGGGTTAGTCGACATCCTCAGTCCATGGGCCCCCTGACTCTGCTCTCAACTCCTCACAACTCAGTGATACCTGAATGTCCAGGAGTTTGGGAGTACCCAGTCTCAGCCTCTTCATGGGTATTGGACCGCTGACACTTTGTTCCTGACTTCTCTGTGTGGTTCTGCAGTCCAGAAGTCAGGGAACCCCAACTTTGGCCTGCCACATCCTAGACTGTGTTCTCCCATCCCCTGAGTGATGTCTTGATGCTTTCCTAAATCCCAGTGGTGTGTGATAAGCACAGTCAAGCTCCCCGAATTTCACCTCCCCAGCAGCCATGCCCAGCACCCCAATGGCAGGGCAGAACGCAGACCCACACAACATCACTACAGCAGGGAAGCATGGCAGTAGGCGAGCAGGGCAACTGGAGTAGCAAGCAGAGACTTCACAATGTATCCCACAAACAGGAAGCAGAGAGAGCCAATACAAAAAACCTGTGAGTCTTTTAACTCTTAAAGCCTGTCTCCAGGGACATAACTCCTTTAACAAGACCATACCTCCTAAACCTACATAATCAGTGCCACCAACTGGGAACTAATTATTTCAAACATCTGCACCTTTGGGATGAGCTTACTTTCAAGACACCACAGTGAATAAAGGCACCTACTACAAGCCAAAGGACATATAGTCAAATCTCCAGGACTCTTGTAGTGGAAAGGGAGAACCTATTCTCACCAGATGTCCTCTGACTTCTGCACACATACTATGGCATGCAAACATGTACATGCAGACATGTACTAATGCAAAATAAACAAGTAAAATATAATTTAATTAAATGATTTTTATAAAGAATTAGTAAAATGAGTTGATACTTTGAAAAGATAAATCAGAGAGAGAGAGAGAGAGAGAGAGAGAGAGAGAGAGAACTAAAATTAGTAAGAACAAAGATGTATAAATGGAGATAACAATGAAATTCATAAAATCATAAGAACATATATAAAAACGGTCAAATTGGAAGAATCTATAAGAAATGGGTGAATTACTTGACATATTTGTCCTACCAATGCTAACTAATAGAAGATAAATAATGGGAACTGACATATAACAAATGAAGAGGTTGGTACAATAACAATAATCTCCCAAAATAACAGAAGCCCTTGTTCAGATGAAATCTAAGAAGAATTCTACCAGAAATTTAGAGAACTTAAACCAATGCTTTTCATATTTATTCCATAATATTGAAAAAGATCACTTCTGAACACTTTCTATGAATTAAGCACTACACTGCTTACAAAACATTTGGAGATAGAATAAGATAATCAAAGTAATCCAATTATCCCTTATAAATATAGGTAGAAATATTGATAGAAATATTCTAAATATAATACTTACAAACCAAATGCATGAACATATCATAAAGATCATCCTCCATGAGTAAGTTGGCCTCAAACCAGAAATGCAGGCATCATTCAACATAATATAAATCATATAAATGATCTCAAATACAGAAACCACTTGATCATCTCAATACATGGACTAAATACCTTGGGAAAGTTTGAGATCACTTTATGTTAAAAACCCTTGAGGGACTGAGGATAGAAGAAATCTGTATCAATATAATAAAAGCAGCATGAGACAAATCTGTAGCCAGGATCATGATAATGAAGACTGTTCTAAGCATTCCCACCAAAATCAAGAGTAAGATAAAACTGTCCACTGTCCAGATTCCTATTCAGTATTGTACTTGAAATTCTTGTCAACCCAAGAAAACAAGAAAAGGAAACAGAAGAGATACAAACACAAAAAGAAGAAATCAAAGAATTCCTATAAATAGATCATACTCCATACATAAGCAACCTTAAAGCATCTGCCAAAATCCCATGAGCCTGACAAGTCCTTTTAGGAAAGTGGCAGAATATGAAAGTTAACATGAGTATCAATAACTCTCTTATTTACTAATGAAGAAACTATTGAGAAATTACAGGAAAAAAATCCATGTTAGGCTCAAAAACCATCTTCAAAATATCAATGCTCATGGATTGGGAAAATCAACATTCTGAAAATGTCTGTTTCTCCAAAAGTAATTTATAGGTTTAATACAATGTCAATCAAAACTCAAACACAATTTTCTCAGAAATTTGTACAAATAAATACAGAGAGATTGGGGGAGAGGGAGAGGGAGAGGCAGAGAGAGAGTGGGAGGGAGGGAGGGAAGGAGAGAGGGAGAGAGGGAGGGAGGGAGAGAGAGAGAGAGAGAGAGATCTCCAAAGCAATCCTTAGCAAAAGAGCAAGACTGGAGGTATTACCATACCGGGTTTAAAAACTAATACAAAACCACAATAATAAAGACAAAGTGAGCCAGGAGTGCCAATGCATGCCTCTAAACCTAGCACTAAGGAGTCAGAGGACAACCTAGTCTACAGAGCAACTTCCAGAACAGCCAGGGATTCACAGAGGAACCCTGTTAAGAAAAACAAAATTACTTATATCATTAATATTTGCACACAAACATGCATATTGATTAAGGAGGTAAAATAAAGAACCCATATGCAAGCCCATACAATTCCAGTCACTTAATTTTTTAATTAGTTCTTTAAAAATTTTAATTTAATGAATTTTGACTATTTTCACCCCTCCCTCAATTTTTCCTATACCCACCACTATTTCCTATACATTCAACTTTGGGTCCTGTTTCTCCTCAGCTATCAAGTCCAATTTGTGCTACTCCTATATTCAAGGATGTGTGACATTCCACCGGCTTGCAGTTAACCTATCAGGGGCCGTGCTCTTAAAGAAAATGTCTACTTCTCCCAGCAACAGTCATTGTCATTAGTTCCTGGGATAGGGGCAGGACTTCATATTCATCTCTCTTCTCCATGCAGGAATTTGATCTGGCTTGAGCTTGCATGGGGTTTGGACATAGTATAATACCCTCTGTCAATTCATGTGTAGCTGCCCTGTTATATCTGGGGAATACTGTTTCTTTTTTATTTTTTAGCTTATTCTTGTTCTTACTATCTTTTTACATCCTGTTCCACAAAGATCCCTAAGCCTTGAGAAGAGAGAGTACAGTATAAGTATTACATTTAGGGCTGGAATTTCTGAAGGCTTTTATTCTCAGCACTTTAATCAACTGTAGATCCTTGTGTTAATTATCATCTAGTGAAATTAGAAGGGATTTTTGTTGTTTTTGTTTGTTTGTTTGTTTTAATATTTACTTGTTTGTGTATTTATTTATTTAGTCACTTTACATCCTGATCACAGCCTCTTCCCTCCTCTTCTCCCAGTCCCACCTTCACATACCTCTTCCCTTTTTACCCTTTGCCCTTTTCCTCAGAGAGGGGCAAACTCCCTATGGGTACCAACCTACTCTGGTATATTAAGTCACAGCAAGACTAAACATCCTCTCCCATTGAGGCCAGACCAAGCAGTCCAGCTAGATGAAGGGGATCTAAAGGCAGGCAACAGAGTCAGAGACAGCCCCTGATCCAACATGGAGACCAAGATACACATCTGCTACAAATGTGGAGGAGGACTATGTGCAGCCCATGCATGCTCTTTGGTTGAGGATTCCATTTCTGTGAGTCGCTATGGGTACAGGTTAGTTGACTCTGTAGGTCATCTTTTCGTGCTCTTGACCTTCTAATCCTTCCTTCTAATCTACACAAGTCTCCCTGAGCTCAGCTTAATGTTTAGTTGTGGGTATCAAGATCAAGGTTTTACAAGGAAAATGGAGAGATGAATTAACCTTTGTGTATGAGTCATAAGTGGTCAATTTAATATTATGTCCACTTAGCAGAAAAAATAATTGTAGGTTCTCCCTTAGGGACTATGGCCTGTCTAGTCACAAGTTATTTTCCAAAAATGGGGCCAGATTTAGGTTTCATCTTGGGTGTGGAACCTAAACCCAAACAGAAAGTGGTTTGTTATTGTCATGATTCTCATGGCAACATTTCTCCAGTGAGCATGTCTTATTAGGGATTATTGCATCTCACAGTGTGCATAGCTTTATAAAACTGATGATTACTTTTAACTTGCCAAAGCTGCTTAGCATCTCCCAGCTATGTAGTAAGGATGACACTTCAAAGTCAGCACCAAGGTAATTTGGGAATTTTGCCCAAAATTTGTATAGCTGATTAATGTGTAAAAATATTTTTATTTATTGATTGATTGATTGATTGATTGATTTTCCAAGCTCCTCACTAATTACCATAGAGCCTGTAACAGTTTGTGCTCCAACTATCAATGAATAAATATTCACTATACACTCACATCCAAGCCTGCATTTGTCATTATTTGTCCTTTAAATTTAGCCACTATGAATGGGGTAAGATGAAATCTCAAAGTGGTTTTAATTTGCATTTTACTTGATGGTTAGAGTGATAAAAATATTTTAAAATGTTTCTCAACCATTTTGATTTTATCTTTTGAGAATGTACTGTTTAATCTGATGCCCTATTTACTAATTGGGTTGTTAGTTTTCTGGATGTTTAGTTCTTTTCATATTATACACACTAGGGCTCTGCTAAATATGTAGCTGATACCATTATTTTCACATTCTGCAGGCTGTCTTTTGTGTGCTTTACTGTACAGAAGCTTTTTTAGTTTCATGAGGTTATATTTAATGGTTGTAATGTCTGTGCTATTATGGTCCTGTTCAGAAAGTCCTCTATGCCAAAAAGTTCAGTCATATTCCCAACTCTCTTGTCTATCAAACTTAGTATATCAGGTCATCTAGTGAGGTCCTCAATTGTCTTAGAATTGAGTTGTATTAAGCTGTAAGAGATAAGAACCTAATTTCATTCTTCTATATGTAGCCATCCAGTTTGGTCAACTCCATTTAATGAATATGCTCTATTCTTCAATGTGTATTGTTGGCTTCTTTCTCAAAAATGAAGTGACTATTTGTAGTATGGGTTTATGTGTTTTTTCTCAGTTTTATTCAGTTGATCAATGAGTCTGACTTATGATAGTACTGTACTATTTTGATTACTATGATTCTGTAATATAATTTGAAATTTGAATGGATGATAGCTCCAGTGGGTTTTTAAAAATTATTTAGCATCATTTTTGGTATCTTTCTTTGCTTCTCTTTCCTTATGAAACTTAAGGATTTTTTAAAATTTCCATGAAGAATTGCACTATAATTCAGGTGATTCATTGTATTGATTGCTTTTGTTAAAATGGCCACTTTCACAATATTAATCCTGCCAAACTATAAACATGGCAACAAATCTTCCCATCGTCTGGTATCCTCTTATTTAAATAATTACTTTTTGTGGTTATAACATAATTACATCCTTCTCATCTTCCTTATACCCCTCTAAAACATCTCATGTACAATTTTTGATCTTTCAAATTCAATTGCTGATATGTGTGTGTGTGTGTGTGTGTGTGTGTGTGTGTGTGTGTGTCTACCCTATTCTATCTATGTATTGTTACTTGTATGTATGTTTTCAGGGATGACCATTTGGTTTTGAAAAAGCAATTTGTGTTCTTTCTGGGGAAGACTATTTCTTATTTCTTGGCATGTATAGGTTGTCTGTAGTTTTGTTCTATGTATCTTCCCTAATTTCTTCCATCTTACAATTTTCATTGCACAAAACTTTCACTTCCTTAATTATATTTATTCAAAGATATTTAATTTTGACAAAGATCTCAAGACGATAGAAAATACATCATCTTCAATATATTTTGCTGGGAAAATGAAAAATCCAGATGTCTACATGTAGAAGAGTGAAACTAAATTATTATCTCTCACTCTGCACAAAAATATCAAATGCAAATGGACCAAATATAGCAGTATAATACCTGAAACTCTAGAACTTTTTGAGAAACATATAAGGAATACTCTACAAGATATAAGTATAGGTAAAGACTTTTTAAATTGGACTAGGTGTTTGGGAAATAAAACCAACAGTTGACAAATGGGACCTCTTGAATCTGAAAGCTTCTATAAAACAAAGCAAACTGACAACATACTAAAGAAACAGTACACAAAACAAAATAAAATCTTTGCCAGCTATATTTCCAACATAGGATTAATACCTGAAAGACACAAAGAATCCCAAAGCTATTCATCAAGAAAACAAACAACCCAATGAACAAATGAGCTGCCTATTGGGAAGAAAATTCTCAAAAGAAATATACAAATGGCAACTAAATCTTCTTACAGTGGTCAAAATCATTGGCTATTAGGGGATGACAAATTAAAGCTACTTTGATATTCCATGTTACCACAATAAGAATGGCTATCACAAAAAATCCCTAATAACTAATGATGAAAATGATACGGGAAAGAGAAACACTTATTCATGGTTGGAGGGAGTGAAAACTTGTAAAGCACTGTGAAAGTCACCTCAAAAAGATATAAATAGAACTACCATAAGACCCAGACATACCACTCCTTGGCATATATACAAAGGACTCTCTGTTATACTTTGTAGATACTTGGTCAAATATGTTCACTGCTGCTTTATTTACAATAGATAGGACAGGAAAACAATCTTATTGTCCATCACTGATGAATAGACTATGAAAATATAATACACATACATTGTTGAGTTTTATTCAGCTGAAAAGAAAAGTGAAATTAAGAAAAGTGCATGTAAATATCTACAACTTGAAAAAATTAACCCAAATAAGATAACACAAGCCCAGAAAGAAGAATGTTGCATGTTCTTAATTAAATTTATATAAGGATTCTAGTTTCTTATCTTTAGATCTAGTCTTTATCTTAGACCATCTAGAGAAATTAGGAAACTAGAAAAGGGCCATTGGGGTAGAGGGTGCCAAAAGGGAGGAATACTGGAATATAGATGATAAGAAAACAGAGAGGCAGAATACCTGCATGGTGGGAGTTTAAGAAGGCATTAGGTTAACGGAATGGGGAAGCTGAAAAGATGGAAAGGGAGACTTGACAAAACAAAACATGCATGAAAATATTATATGGAAACCTATTCGTTTGTAAGTCAACTAAAAATATAAGAATTATAATTTGGCTATATGGCTGAATGTTGCTGCATTTAATGGCCACTATGCTCATTACCTGTTTTCCAATTGTGCTCCTCTTGGGTCCCCAATCATCCAGCTGAACTATTAGCCCTGAGTCACCTATAAACACTCATCTAGAAATTTATCCTTTAAAACTCAATATATGATCATTTGTGTTACCTACATTTCTGGTCACTACATATTTCTCTTTACCAGCACCTTTGTATTTGTTGCAGATAAAGGATGTAATAATATAGCTATCTGTTTCTAGTGGTGCCTGCATAACATATAATACCATCTGTAATCCAGATGTTAGTCCTGTTTTTGTTTTTTGTTTGTTTGTTTTTTGTTTTTTGTTTGTTTGGTTTTGGTCAACCAATCATAGGGCACATTAAGAAGGCCTTTGCATGTGTCAGGAAAAAAAACATAACCATGGACAACTCCTTCATGTAATTGGTTATGCCTTCACAACCTGCTCAGGCCCAGTAACATATACACCACTTCCATTTGATAAAGGATTGCTATATAATGCGTATCTCATAAAAGAGCCACAGTAACTTGGTAACTTGGTGTCCATTGCCGAATGTTTAATTTTCCTGAAACAATAGCTAGGTAAGTACTGCCTCACAAAAGGAGAATAGTTGCTGCATATCATGGCAAGGCCTTGCTCCATAAGCTCAAGGACCCTTACTGTAATTCATTCATTGTGGCTTCTAAAAGGCTCCAAAGAGTATCCCTGTCTGTGACCTTGAGTACTACTAGCTTAATTAGATTGTAATACCTAATGGTAGACCATGTTCCATGGCATCCTGGACCCAGTTAAGAGCCTTGTCCTATTGTAGACCTCACTAAAAGCTAGATTTTTAGATCACTTAGTATTTGAGCCAAGATAACATACCAAGTGAGCAATGTGCTGTATCTCAAATCCCTAAGCATTGTAGTCTGTTCTTGGTAAAGAGGGGCAAAGAGCAACAATTTTTTTTCATAATTTATTATTTCTTTATTTAATTTTGACTTGTTTCTCATAATTCACCATTGTATACAATACTGTGATAGATATCCCATAGTACATACATATTTTTGTCAACATAAATTCCTAGAAATAAGTTTACTAGATAAAATTTTATGTATAATTTAAAAAAAGATAAAATAGATAAGCTTACCAACCTTATTAGTAACTTCAACTCTTCCCATTGATACTGTGTACTGAGAAAGACAAATGAGAGTTTACCAACCTTTGGCTAGAGAGTATCAATCAGTAAAAAGTTATCAATTTGTCAAGAAGAATGTAATTACCATTAGAATGCATTAAGTAAAAACATTTAAGGTTTTTTGTTTTTGGGTTTTTTTTTTTTGATGCCTATATCTTTTTTTTTAATTTATTTTTTTATTTTTGATACTTTATTTACATTTCCAAAGTTTCCCCTTTTCTGGGTCTCCTCTTTGGAAACCCCCTATCCCCTCCCCAACCCGCGTCTATAAGGGAATTCCACCTCCCACACACCCGCCCACCCATCCCCATATTCCTGCCTTGACATTCCCCTTTACTGGGGCCTCTAACATCCCCAGGCCCAAGGGCCTCTCCTCTCTCCCTGATGGCCATCGAGGTCATCCTCTGCCACATATGTGGTCCAAACCATGAGTCCATAGATGTGTATTCTTTGGTTGGTGGTCCAAACTCC